>JAQPZY010001694.1:2562500-3010000 GCA_029931535.1 Margaritifera margaritifera | reverse complement strand
CCATTCCATATCTTTTATATTTGACAGTTTTAGTAGATCATCATATGGGAACTGATTGTATAAATTGTAGCTGAAGTAAAAGTAGTCCTTAATCAGACTAATTGAATAACTAAGGCAAATATAGCTAACCTATTTAACTAACAAATACAAGTTCTTTGACTAGAAGGATATAGTGCATATTTGATCCATAAGTTTGGTTGTAAAAACATTGATGTAGAGTTGTTAAAATTAAGACTGTTGAAGGTTTGACTATTTTTTTATAGGAACGTACACACCTAATTGAATAGGTCTTTTTATTTTCTAGTGATGGCACACTTTTACCAAATTATGGAGATTTGTGTTTCCTCCTAAGGTTTTAAAGGTTACACTGGAAAAAGAGGGTTAAATACTTATGTATATTATGTATGAAAGTCAACAGATTATCTTCTCCTGCAGTATACATTAAAGATGACAGCCTGATGAACAGTATGTGGTTGGTTGGAAATCCTCAACAGATTGGCTTTTACAGGGTTAACTATGAAGAAAAGACGTGGATTTCCATTATAGATCAGTTGAAGAGAGACCATACGGTATAATATGCCATTCATTTTTTTTTAAAAAGATGACTGCTGTGTAAGATGGAATGATAGATTGTTATTAATATTAGTCAAGTAAGCAAAAATCTCCCTCTACAAAATTTCGAAGCCGTCTTCATATAACAGGATATTAGATTAAAAAACAATGAATATCTGTATTGCTTAATATCTAGAAAATTAAATAAGTAGCCCAAGTTATCACTACCAATTGAGAGACAGGGTGTGGCATTGCTTCAGGATCATTCCACAATTAATAAAGAAAATAAAAATGAAAACAGCAGATTGATTTTTAGTATATAAAGTAAGGATATACACATATACTTATTTGTCGCAGGTCATTCATGTCGCCAACAGAGCTCAGATCATCAACGATGCATGGAACCTTGCAAGGTAATGCTACTTTTAATGATATGAATAGGTATATAGTAATCATCTCAACACTAATTCTGGTTTGAAACATCATCTACAAAATATGTAATGTGCAGCTCATCCCCTTGATTTCCACATGCCCACTTACTATTCTTTCATTTCTTGCCTCGAGATTTCAGACATATTAGCATTACATTTGTGTGTTGTTGTTTGAATGATGGAGGAAGGCAAATATGATGTTCTTATATTCTCTGATTCACTCAAGTTCTGTAATAGTCATTGAATTCCATCCCTCATCTTGACCAAGCTACATGTCATTTTTGTATTTTTCAGTGATATATTGGGTTACATAAGCAGCATATTTGCATCCATGAAAAAAGTTTAAAAAAAAAAAAAAAAAAAGAAATAAAGAAAAAGAGGATATGGTCTAAAGTAATGTCCTGAATGTTTCCAGTTCTGGCCTGGTCAGTATGGAAGTTGCCCTTGGGGCTCTAGAGTACCTGACGGAGGAAACTGACCTTGTGCCCTGGGTGGCAGCCCTTGAAGAACTTCAGAAACTGGGGTTAGCTCTGCAACTTACCCCAGCCTATGGACACTTGCAGGTAAATCGTAAAAAGCCAAGTAAGATCCACACTGTTTCCAATGGAGTTTTTTTGTCGATGAAATAATTGTTGCCATCCTTGTATTGAGCATAACAATTCATGATCACCGACCTAATGAGAATTTAAAGTATAGAGTGGGTGTGCCAGTGCTAGCAGATATTTGTTAAGCGATCAATTCGTCATAACAATGTTTACAGTTAGAAAATACAATACTCCTTTTTACCATAAACCTAACCATTTGATTGAAATATGTTTCAATAAGACATATTAGTAGCATTCTAAAGTGTATATTAGGGAGATGGGGAACACGACGTTGTGGAAGGCGACAATGCTCGCAATAAACCTGGTCAAACTTCATCGTAAAGAAATGTATGTAACGGAATATCAGCATAATACTGCTAATATTGTGCCAATTTAAAAAATAAATTTCAAAAAAGGAAAAGATATTAAAAAATCATGAACAATTTTAGGAAGATAAACCCTTCAAAAAAGCACAAACATACAGTCATACAAAATAAAAGATCAGAGGTAAAAATGTTAAACTTCTTTTGAAACTATATAAAATAAAAGAAAGTGGTAAAGCATAGGAAATTATTAAGATATAGGATAAAAAGTGTTATATAAACCACATATTTTTTAAAAAAAAGTCCACAATATTTTCTGTGGCACATCAAGAAACTTTGTAATTGACTTCATATGCAAACAGTTGTCTTAATGGGTGGAAGTCGATGCACCAGACAAGAACGTGATCTACTGTCCATGGAGTCTGGCAATGTGTGCACTATTTCGAGAAGCTTCTTAAATGAGTGCACTTCAAAAACTTCTATCTCGCTTAATGGAAGTTGATAAACTCAACAAGAACCTATTCTACTATCAGTTGAGTCTGGCAAGGCATACACTGTGGTCGAGGTTCTCCCTACATGAGGAATGCATAGATCAGTTGGATCTGGCAAGGCATACACTATGCTTGAGGTTCTCCCTACATGAGGAATGCATAGATCAGTTGGATCTGGCAAGGCATACACTATGCTTGAGGTTCTCCCTACATGAGGAATGCATAGATCAGATATGTATGTGATATACACGAGCAGCACAATACCATTTCCATACATGTGACAGAACAGAGAAGTCTGCTTAGGACAAATCGGGAGATTTGTCTGCTTAGGACAAATCGGGAGATTTGCAAAATTTGGTTGGGAATTTTGACTTCAAACAAGGGAGGATTTTCAATGAGAATGATGAATTTTTCATTGCGGAACATGTCTTTGGCTTTATTATCTCAATGAGGACCCAATGCTTCGGTCACTATGTGAGTAGTTTTCGTCCGTTTGTATGAGAACTTTTGTGTGATTTCTGAGTCAGGGAACATTATTTTGATTAGATCTGAAAAATTATCTACTACCGTAAACGGGAGATTATGTTTAGCTATAAAGTTGGCAAACAGTGTCTTGGCATGTATATCTTTATCCACATTTGATGCAGATTCTGTGAACATGGATTTCAGTGATGGCATATTTGTTGTCTCGTTTAATATGCTTTAACACACTGCATGACATGTCATCTTGCCACCATAGCAGATTTTAAAATCAGCTTTACGGGAAGGGCAGAATGCATATTCATGTCCTTTAAACTTGATTCTAGCCACTGAAATTCCCATTTCCATTCATCATTGAATTTGGTGTGATATTTTGGTTGCTTTGATTTTGTCATTTTAGCATTGGCAGATAACACATGATTAGACATCTTGACAAACTTTAAACACTGAAGCCAAACTGACCCTGTTTTATGCTGATTGAGCTCTATAGCAATCCAACCATAATCAATTAATCTCTTTAATCCTTTTGGAATTACTTCTGACCACACATGGTATAATCTATGTCAAAAAACTTCAAACACTGAAGCCAACCAACCCTGCTGAGAGAATAAAAGGAGCATTGTTTTATGCTGCTTGAAATTAGCAACTAAATCGTATTGCCCTGCTTAAGCCAGTTCACAGTCACGTGATCACAGGCAGTAGTATCATAAATATACTACACCGGAGGCAAGGTATGAAAACAAATGGAAAAATATAATTTTTCAGTAATAATTTTACGTATACAGGAGATTTCAGTGAGTGACATGAGGGATGGGAGACGCTCCTCATCTCAGGAGGAAAACCCTCCCGTCCGGGAGGTCCACATGTATGCACTTCATCTCTATAAATAGTTATATATGCGGAATGTCACTCTGCAATAATCAATTTGATGTTCAAAAGCTTGTTCTTGAAGGTTTCCTTCCACATATTTTTCCAACTATGTTGAACAATCTGATTTATATAATATTTAAAGTCATTATATGGAATCTTTCATTTGAAAATGGGTAACTGCATGACTGCTTTATCTGCTTTTTAATTGCCATGAATATCAAGGTGACTAGGCAGCCAACAGTACATACTACTTTTACCAAATTGTTTGAGCTAATTATATTTCTGTAAGATTTGGGACATTAACGGACGATCAAAATTTTAGGTTTTGTATTGCTTTCAATGTGGCAACGGAATCCCCCCCCCCCCCAAAAAAAAGATGAAATTTGTTTTTGTGTGGTTTCAATGTAGTTCAAAGATTTGAGTATGGTTGTACTTTCTGCGGTAAAGACAGAGGATATATCTAGTAACTATCTTGAGATGATGTGAGTTGTTGCAATGGCAGCTGCAGCATTTTATCAATCTTTCTAACTGTTTATATACAGGAATGAATGGCTATGATAAGATGCTCTGATTTCGTTGGATTTACACTGCAAGGGGATTGGTAGAGGATTTTTCTCTAATGGCAAAGATCAGTTATTATTTGGAGGGATTTTAATAACCAGGTGGCAAATTGGGATAGAGTATTTTGCTGTATTGGCAAGATTGAATTTCGCTCTTTCTAGATCAGGACGAATTCATATGCCGAATGGTGAAATTAAATTTGGTTTCTGAGTGTACAAGGTTTGATTTGTTTTGGCTAAACATGACATCACATGCGAGATTAAATGGATTAAAGGTTAATTTGATAGTGTACTCAAGAGCCAGTTTCGTTGGTCTGAGAAAAGGGAGATGATTCATTTGCCTCAGTAAATAAGCTTTCTGAGGGGGAAGTTCTGAATGCTCCCACACAAAGTCTAAGTTCTTAACTGATTATCTGATCATCAATGCGACTGATCTGTACTCTGTTGAGCCATAGTCAAACTTAGATCCGGTTTGCTGCCCAATCTGTGTTTGCCATGGTTCAAAATCTAAGCCATTTTGACATTTGTCTCAGAGGTATCTAATATGTGTAAAGAAAGTTAGGTTTCGGTCAAAAATACAAATGCTTCATCAATGGAAAGTAAGGAGATGGAAAGATAGTTTTTGCATCATTAATTTGATGAATTTTGATGAGTTTTGGTGCAATGTTGAGATACTGCGAGCTCTGGTATACCACGAGCACTGGTTCAACCCTTCTCTGTTCATAAGTCAAGGTTTTACCACTGCAAACTTTCATGTATATGCATGCCATTCCAGTCCTAAAGAATGACATGTAAAGAATGATGCCCTCAAAACAATGTCAGACAGAAGTGAACCAAACTTGCATCCACCCCAGGACATTATCAGCTCTACTGTACCTATAGTTAACACGAATGTCATCCTTTCCAATGCGTCATGCAATTGACGGGTAACCTTTAAGGCCTTGAACATGTTCTCCTGCTTTATTTAGAAATGTAATCCAATGCTAGACCAAAATCAGCATGTAATGGCCAATTAATTGATATATATTCACTCTCGTCGAATGAAAAACTAAGCGACTACAATATTCATGTCTCACAATCAACTCGGATCTTCAGACATAAGTGAGTAATTTATGTAAACACCTAAAACCTTGATGTAGGTCCTATCTGCACTCTTTTGCACATGATGACCAAAAGACCGCAGTCTAGATTAGGCTTTCTATATCCTAGGACCAAACATATTGGTTTATAGCCCTTTTTTGAAATGTATCTAATAATACCAGTAGCAATCAGTATGTTAATTGTAGACTTTATTTTGACGTCAGAGCTCCTAAAAGGAGTGGCTACATAGCTGAGGGAAATTTTGAAGTAATACTAGCATTGTTAATTTATCCGACATAAAGTATTTAAAAGTTTCCAATAACTTACTACCCTTCTGTCCAAGTCAAAGACAATTTCCAGATAAGTTACCTTTGTAATTTAATGGAAATATGAACTATAATGTTAAGGGACACCATAGGTTAATGTTACCATCATGGCTACAAATATAAGTCAATAATCAAAGGGGTCAAGCAAGTGGAATTTTAATCACATACAGCATTTTCCAATTAAAATATGACGTGGTATAAATCATTCATTAAGTAATATGTAAGTTATAGTGCTTGCAATACCATGAAGAACATTATAATATCCCAATAAAGTAAATTGGAAATTGCTTAATGAATTCTACAACATACCAATCACCTATGTTTCTCCATGCTACTTTTTTCCTACAAAACAGTATTCCGCAATAAATATAAGATAACATTGTTGAAAAGGGACTCAACTTATCGAGTGGTTCTGTTGTTACTTGTAATATCTACCATCACAAGGATATTGTTATACTTTCAGATATTCATGCAAAATTTGCTGGCTAAAGTATTCATAAAGGTTTTGGCAGGCAGTACGCATCATGAAAAGTAAGCTTTATCTTCCTCCTACTACACAACCACTCGTTCAAAATCTTCTTCCTACTACACAACCACTTGTTCCAAATCTTCCTCCTACTACACAACCATTTGTTTCAAATCTTCCTCCTACTACACAACCACTTATTTCAAATCTTTCTCCTACTACACAACCACTTGTTCCAAATCTTCCTCCTACTACACAACCACTCGTTCCAAATCTTCTTTCTACTACACAACCACTCGTTCCAAATCTTCCTCCTACTACACAACCACTCGTTCCAAATCTTCTTCCTACTACACAACCACTCATTCCAAATCTTCTTCCTACTACACAACCACTTGTTTAAAATCTTCCTCCTACTACACAACCACTTGTTTCAAATCTTCCTCCTACTACACAACCACTTGTTCCAAATCTTCTTCTACTACACAACCACTCGTTCCAAATCTTCTTCCTACTAAACAACCACTTGTTCCAAATCTTCTTCCTACTACACAACCACTAGTTCCAAATCTTCTTCCTACTACACAACCACTTGTTCCAAATCTTCTTCCTACTACACAGCCATTCGTTCCAAATCTTCTTCATACTACACAACCACTTGTTCCAAATCTTCTTCCTACTACACAACCACTCGTTCCAAATGTAATTAAAATGAAGACTGGATAACCCTGATTAATTATGAGATTTTCTTTCAGTTTTCTTTAAACTAAACTTGCTATCATACATCATGCATTTTTGTAAAATATTTAGAATCTTTCGTAAGGCTGCCATTTTCATCAACAATTTTGCATGGTTGTACAACAAGCTAATATTGCTTGCATAGCAAAACACAGAGTTCAACCCTGAAATGAATGAAAGGAAATTAAAGCAAATGAGAAAAAGGGTATGTGTTTCCTAAGCACCCTTCCTTTATAAAAGCAAACTGTCATAACCTTTTGAATTTATTTCTAAGACCAAAAAACTCTTCCTGATATAATGGGTTTTCTTACAATTTGTTTGTTGTAATGTGTATTATTTGTACATCACATTGTAACTGTGCAGTGTATTGTATTTTTTTTACGAGGCTTCCATTTTCATTAAAAAAATTTTATTATTTAATTATTATACAACTATCTAATACTGTTTGCATAGTAATATACCATATATATAATCCTAAATTAGTGAAAGTAAAATCAATGCAAATAAATTGTAGTCAATCTCAAAGTCCATCCAAATCATTTTCTTTAGCCAATTTGTGGCACGAGTATCCACAATACTTTTTAAAGTGAGCGGAAACAATCTTATTTTTAATAGATTGCTCCTTGAGGGACTTTTACCTTAAGGAAATAACACCAATATCCTTGAATATTAATTCTTCTTTTTTTAAATAACATAAAACCCTCATATACACAAATATTAAATAATTTCTTTTAAGGATTATGAAATCAATGATATCGACTGCAGCATGCTCGTCTGGCTTAAAGTCTTGCATACAATTAGCCCGACAGATGTTCGATAAATGGCTAGAGGACTCTTCATTGTTTCCGTAAGTAGAAGCTGAAAATATCATTTAATCATTTTCTTCAGTAGTCATATTCAAAGTTTTACAAACCGCAATGAATATTTTCACCAAAATTGAATCTCCCCCCACTGCACCCCATATAGCTGTTACAGTCATTGAAAAATCATTATACTGTATAGATCAAAAAAGTGTCACTTTTGCTCGTGCATTTTTTGTGCACTGCTATTGTAATGGCTCAGCTTCTCTTATTAATGGATTGTAAACTTCTTGTGTGTGCATTCACCTTATATTTCAGTTCAACATTTATTGTTTTGGTTTTAGCTGAACATCTTTTACACAAATTTTAAAGTCCAGAGGTCAAGGAAAATCTTCTCTGTATGATCTGTTTCTGAGGAAGACATTGATTGAAAGAAATTAACCAGAATATCACTGCTCTGCTTTTAGTCAACTCGGTTGGGCTCTGTGATATGATGGTAGACTTCGAATATAACTGATAATTAAACCAGCTGCCATGACAAGTCTGCACATGTGTTTTGGTACACTGTATCTTGACCTAACTAAAATATGATACCTGTCCAATATCTGCAGAGAAGAGGCAGCATAAATACTATGTACTAATAAGGGCAGAATTACATCATAAAACCAAGTCATTTTCCTTTCCCATTACCAGGTTATAAATTTTGTAATGCCTTGTGAACGTAGAGAACGTACCCGTCTATGAAGAAACCATGTTGTAACATGCTTGTCCCATTTAAATATTTAATATAGTCGTATTTCATAGACTACCATGATCACTACAGCATTCACAGTGCAGTTTCTACAAAAAACCAAACAGTCTGCATAATTCGTTCATGATTTTTATCCCGGATTCAAATTGCATTCTTTGAAGAAGAATGTTCCATTTGATTATAGATGTTTGTAGAGTTGTTGCCAGTAATCCGTACCACCTTAAAGTAATGCATAGAATATCCCAACAATTATCTATTAAATGATAACAATTATCTCTTAAAAATCAGTAAAACTGAATAAACATTCATATATATTGTATTCATGCATTTAAAATCCGCTTTCCCAAATATAAAAAAGAAGATGCAGATTGTATCCCTAAATTCATTCAATATAGGACGTCCTCGTGGCAATCTTTCAGATGTTGTAATTGCAACTGTTATGAGATATATGATATGCAAACTACATGATTTTCTTGGAGGGTGGGTGGGTGGGTGGGAGAGATGCTCTTTGGGAATTGGGAATTAGGATCAAAATCTTTTATATGTCTTGGTATGATGTGCTGCTGCTTTTGTAATTATTATTATTATTAATACTAATACTAATTTCCTACATTTGCTGTAAAAAACAAACAAACAAAAAAACATGATTAAAGATTTATTTCTTAATAGTTATCAATTGTAGTCTTATAGCTACACAAAATCTTTATCAAGTTGACCTCAACAGGTATATTTTTTATAAAATGAAACTGGAAAAAAGATCTAATAAAATTGTTTGGTTGTCCCACTCAATAATATAAATAGGTAACATCCATGAATTCCCATTCTAATAATTTTTGGGGAAACAAGTCAAAATGCCCCACTGAAAAATCGCCCCTGACAAAAACACCCCCACTTTTCACCAAATCGCCCTCCTTCCAGTCAATAATGCCCCATGTGCTTCATTCTCTGCATTTATTATAACCTAAGAACATCAGAAACATAAGCGGCCTTAGTAATATGTGAAGATTTCACCAGGGGAACAGGCTTATGTAGTGGTTAAAAATACATATTTTTTTTTATATAAAATGAATATATAATATTAAACAAGCACTTGACTTGTAGTTCTTTATTTACATATTTATTTTGTTAGTGTAACTAGATTCAATATTAATTTTAAAAAAAATTGAAGTTATATTCTGTTGGCATACAACAGGATAAAAGTTACACGAATCAAAATGATGGTGTACACACTTGATTAATTGCACCTATTTAATTGAACTGAATGAATGTATGTATGTAAGGCTGGGAGTTGGGAGTATTTTTATAGGAATCGATTTAGGCATGATAGCTGACCACTCCCCGCAGGCGCACATGTGATCTCCAGCTAATTATTCTATTCAATGTATGAATTCGCGCAAGAATCTCTTTGATCCACTGTTTTGTTTTGTTTTGTTTTTAAATCCAGATAAAAAAGAAAACAACATACATCTGTTCACTTTTGTTGAGACAAAAAGTTGTTTCATGCACATGTAGATCCAAAATATGCTGCGGCTCATGTTGTTTTCTTAACACAGAAGCTTGCATCAAGGATCGGTCTATACTGAAAAATATAGGCTTGATCATCAGCATTTAGATATTTAAAATTATTGAATTTTTAATATCATGGTGTTTCCATAGGTTTACTATGGGAGTTGAATTAGTACCGTGAGTCCAGAAGCACATATTATCTGTAGAGCGCCACCTAAGATAAATCCAAATGGATATTAATTTTATTATTGAATATTTTGGTAAAAGATGTAACGATAATTTACTAATAATTTCATAAATTTAGATTATTTTTTTTTACAAGAAGTTTGTTTGTTATCTTTTCTTATGAAGTCTTGTACCAGCGAGGAGATAAACGAGAATACAAGCAAGATTCTGTAAGCAGCCAATGAAATGCGGCCGAAAATAAAATAAAGCATCTCTCTTTCGGTTTTTCTGCATTTTCTGGTCTATCTATGCATCGTCTAAAGGACATGATTTATTTATATATAATATTATTGCCTTTTTTTCCAATACCCTGAAGATCGAAGCAAAAAACAGTTTTAAAAATTTCAATTCGGTAAACATTCTAATTCTAATGAACTAATTAAAAAAGGCAAGAACAAAATCAATCAAGGTTTAATTCAGCAATGAATTATAATAATAAAAACAATCCATTCTAATTATCATTAAAAAGATGACTAAAATAGTACATGATGCGAGTGTGAAATGGGGGCAATCTTGTGAAAAGTGGGGGTGTTTTTGACATGGTATGATTATGAAATGGGGGTGATCTTGTGAAAAGTGGGGGCGTTTTTGACATGGTGCGATTTTGAAATGGGGGCGATCTTGTGAAAAGTGGGGGCGTTTTTGACATGGTATGATTATGAAATGGGGGCGATCTTGTGAAAAGTGGGGGCGTTTTTGAAATGGTGCAATTTTGCAATGGGGCAAATTGACATGTAGCCATTTTTGGTCTCTAAAAGTATTTATTTTCTGAAAATGCTTCAAAAATATTTACCTGAAAATTAAGTTTTACTGCAACAAATGGTGTTTCAAAAGAAATGATTTCTATGTATCCGTATTTTCTAAGGATGTGGGTAAATGGAATTTCATCTCATCAGCATGCCCTCATTTTCGTATGTTTTTGGTTTTTATCCAACAAATACTCATATATGTGTAAGTAATTATTCCTACAAAAGAAAAAGCCATTGCCAAATAACCCCAAGTTGTAATATACATTGTAATGTGATCTAGGGTTGACAACGATTTCAAGCTGTCAGTATATTGTGTGGGAATCCGTGAGAATGGTGCGAGGATGTGGGATATCGTGTATGGCCGGTATAAAAAATCTGACTCAGCCAGTGAGAGACGAACTCTGCTACACGGTCTGTCCTGCACCATGGAACCATGGATCATAGCCAGGTTAGTCTTAATGTAATATTCCCTCACGTGAGGTGAGGTTTGGAATAGAATTCAGGTTGCCATGGTATACATATTTATACATCACAAAATTAGTTGTATGCGCTGGATGAGAACTAATTATGTGGTGGGTTTGTATTTGCTTTATAATACTTCTCCATCTTTTTAAATGTACATTTACAAATAAAAATAAGAAAACCGAGAATTTAACAAAGGGTCTTTTCATCTAAAATATAATACAAGCTTGGATGATTTTTACTGAAACCTTGGTCAATACAAAAAAGCAAAATAAATAGTATAATGACAAAATATATTAAAGATGCCTCTAACCCATAATAACGTTTATAATAATTATAAGTCTTAAATTACCAATACAGACTGATGGACAACGGTCTTTTTTGTTCATTTACTGATATAGATTTATGGACAAGGGTCTTATTTGTTATTTACTAATACAGACTGATGGTCAAGGGTCTTATTTGTTTGTTTATTGATACAGACTAATGGACAAGGGTCTTATTTGTTTGTTTATTGATACAGACTGATGGACAAGGGTCTTATTTGTTTGTTTACTAATACAGACTGATGGACAAGGGTCTTATTTGTTTACTAATACAGACTGATGGACAAGGGTCTTATTTGTTTGTTTACTAATACAGACTGATGGACAAGGGTCTTATTTGTTTATTTACTAATACAGACTGATGGACAAGGGTCTTATTTGTTTGTTTATTGATACAGACTGATGGACAAGGGTCTTATTTGTTTGTTTACTAATACAGACTGATGGACAAGGGTCTTATTTGTTTGTTTACTAATACAGACTGATGGACAAGGGTCTTATTTGTTGGTTTACTAATACAGACTGATGGACAAGGGTCTTATTTGTTGGTTTACTAATACAGACTGATGGACAAGGGTCTTATTTGTTTATTTACTAATACAGACTGATGGACAAGGGTCTTATTTGTTTATTTACTAATACAGACTGATGGACAAGGGTCTTATTTGTTTATTTACTAATACAGACTGATGGTCAAGGGTCTTATTTGTTTATTTACTAATACAGACTGATGGACAAGGGTCTTATTTGTTTATTTACTAATACAGACTGATGGTCAAGGGTCTTATTTGTTTATTTACTAATACAGACTGATGGACAAGGGTCTTATTTGTTTGTTTACTAATACAGACTGATGGACAAGGGTCTTATTTGTTTGTTTACTAATACAGACTGATGGACAAGGGTCTTATTTGTTTGTTTACTAATACAGACTGATGGACAAGGGTCTTATTTGTTTGTTTACTAATACAGACTGATGGACAAGGGTCTTATTTGTTTATTTACTAATACAGACTGATGGACAAGGGTCTTATTTGTTTATTTACTAATACAGACTGATGGACAAGGGTCTTATTTGTTTATTTACTAATACAGACTGATGGACAAGGGTCTTATTTGTTGGTTTACTAATACAGACTGATGGACAAGGGTCTTATTTGTTTGTTTACTAATACAGACTGATGGACAAGGGTCTTATTTGTTTGTTTACTAATACAGACTGATGGACAAGGGTCATATTTGTTTACTAATACAGACTGATGGACAATGGTCTTATTTGTTTGTTTACTAATACAGACTGATGGACAAGGGTCTTATTTGTTTGTTTACTAATACAGACTGATGGACAAGGGTCTTATTTGTTTGTTTACTAATACAGACTGATGGACAAGGGTCTTATTTGTTGGTTTACTAATACAGACTGATGGACAAGGGTCTTATTTGTTTGTTTACTAATACAGACTGATGGATAAGGTTCTTATTTGTTTGTTTACTAATACAGACTGATGGACAAGGGTCTTATTTGTTTGTTTACTAATACAGACTGATGGACAAGGGTCTTATTTGTTCATTTACTAATACAGACTGATGGACAAGGGTCTTATTTGTTTACTAATACAGACTGATGGACAAGGGTCTTATTTGTTTATTTACTAATACAGACTGATGGACAAGGGTCTTATTTGTTTGTTTACTAATACAGACTGATGGACAAGGGTCTTATTTGTTGGTTTACTAATACAGACTGATGGACAAGGGTCTTATTTGTTTACTAATACAGACTGATGGACAAGGGTCTTATTTGTTTGTTTACTAATACAGACTGATGGACAAGGGTCTTATTTGTTTGTTTACTAATACAGACTGATGGACAAGGGTCTTATTTGTTTGTTTACTAATACATACTGATGGACAAGGGTCTTATTTGTTTGTTTACTAATACAGACTGATGGACAAGGGTCTTATTTGTTGGTTTACTAATACAGACTGATGGACAAGGGTCTTATTTGTTTGTTTACTAATACAGACTGATGGACAAGGGTCTTATTTGTTTGTTTATTGATACAGACTGATGGACAAGGTCTTATTTGTTCATTTACTAATACAGACTGATGGACAACGGTCTTATTTGTTTATTTATTGATACAGACTGATGGACAAGGGTCTTATTTGTTTGTTTACTAATACAGACTGATGGACAAGGGTCTTATTTGTTTGTTTATTGATACAGACTGATGGACAAGGGTCTTATTTGTTGGTTTACTAATACAGACTGATGGACAAGGGTCTTATTTGTTTGTTTATTGATACAGACTGATGGACAAGGGTCTTATTTGTTGGTTTACTAATACAGACTGATGGACAAGGGTCTTATTTGTTTGTTTATTGATACAGACTGATGGACAAGGGTCTTATTTGTTTGTTTACTAATACAGACTGATGGACAAGGGTCTTATTTGTTTGTTTACTAATACAGACTGATGGACAAGGGTCTTATTTGTTTGTTTACTAATACAGACTGATGGACAAGGGTAATATTTGTTTATTTACTAATACAGACTGATGGACAAGGGTCTTATTTGTTTATTTACTAATACAGACTGATGGACAAGGGTCTTATTTGTTTATTTACTAATACAGACTGATGGACTAGGGTCTTATTTGTTTACTAATACAGACTGATGGACAAGGGTCTTATTTGTTTGTTTACTAATACAGACTGATGGACAAGGGTCTTATTTGTTGGTTTACTAATACAGACTGATGGACAAGGGTCTTATTTGTTTGTTTACTAATACAGACTGATGGACAAGGGTCTTATTTGTTTGTTTACTAATACAGACTGATGGACAAGGTTCTTATTTGTTTGTTTACTAATACAGACTGATGGACAAGGGTCTTATTTGTTTGTTTACTAATACAGACTGATGGACAAGGGTCTTATTTGTTTGTTTACTAATACAGACTGATGGACAAGGGTCTTATTTGTTTATTTATTGATACAGACTGATGGACAAGGGTCTTATTTGTTATTTACTAATACAGACTGATGGACAAGGGTCTTATTTGTTCATTTACTAATACAGACTGATGGACAAGGGTCTTATTTGTTTGTTTACTAATACAGACTGATGGACAAGGGTCTTATTTGTTTGTTTACTAATACAGACTGATGGACAAGGGTCTTATTTGTTTGTTTACTAATACAGACTGATGGACAAGGGTCTTATTTGTTCATTTACTAATACAGACTGATGGACAAGGGTCTTATTTGTTTGTTTACTAATACAGACTGATGGACAAGGGTCTTATTTGTTTATTTACTAAAACAGACTGATGGACAAGGGTCTTATTTGTTTGTTTACTAATTCAGACTGATGGACAAGGGTCTTATTTGTTTACTAATACAGACTGATGGACAAGGGTCTTATTTGTTTACTAATACAGACTGATGGACAAGGGTCTTATTTGTTTATTTACTAATACAGACTGATGGTCAAGGGTCTTATTTGTTTGTTTACTAATACAGACTGATGGACAAGGGTCTTATTTGTTTGTTTATTGATACAGACTGATGGACAAGGGTCTTATTTGTTGGTTTACTAATACAGACTGATGGACAAGGGTCTTATTTGTTTATCTACTAATACAGACTGATGGACAAGGGTCTTATTTGTTTGTTTACTAATACAGACTGATGGACAAGGGTCTTATTTGTTTGTTTACTAATACAGACTGATGGACAAGGGTCTTATTTGTTTGTTTACTAATACAGACTGATGGACAAGGGTCTTATTTGTTTGTTTACTAATGCAGACTGATGGACAAGGGTCTTATTTGTTTGTTTACTAATACAGACTGATGGACAAGGGTCTTATTTGTTTATTTACTAATACAGACTGATGGTCAAGGGTCTTATTTGTTTATTTACTAATACAGACTGATGGACAAGGGTCTTATTTGTTTATTTACTAATACGATGGTCAAGGGTCTTATTTGTTTATTTACTAATACAGACTGATGGACAAGGGTCTTATTTGTTTATTTACTAATACAGACTGATGGACAAGGGTCTTATTTTTTTATTTACTAATACACACTGATGGACAAGGGTCTTATTTGTTTATTTACTAATACAGACTGATGGACAAGGGTCTTATTTGTTCATTTACTAATACAGACTGATGGACAAGGGTCTTATTTGTTTGTTTATTAATACAGACTGATGGACAAGGGTCTTATTTGTTTATTTACTAAAACAGACTGATGGACAAGGGTCTTATTTGTTTATTTACTAATACAGACTGATGGACAAGGGTCTTATTTGTTTACTAATACAGACTGATGGACAAGGGTCTTATTTGTTTACTAATACAGACTGATGGACAAGGGTCTTATTTGTTTACTAATACAGACTGATGGACAAGGGTCTTATTTGTTTATTTACTAATACAGACTGATGGACAAGGGTCTTATTTGTTTGTTTACTAATACAGACTGATGGACAAGGGTCTTATTTGTTTGTTTATTGATACAGACTGATGGACAAGGGTCTTATTTGTTGGTTTACTAATACAGACTGATGGACAAGGGTCTTATTTGTTTGTTTATTTATACAGACTGATGGACAAGGGTCTTATTTGTTGGTTTACTAATACAGACTGATGGACAAGGGTCTTATTTGTTTGTTTACTAATACAGACTGATGGACAAGGGTCTTATTTGTTTGTTTACTAATACAGACTGATGGACAAGGGTCTTATTTGTTTGTTTACTAATACAGACTGATGGACAAGGGTCTTATTTGTTTGTTTACTAATACAGACTGATGGACAAGGGTCTTATTTGTTTGTTTACTAATACAGACTGATGGACAAGGGTCTTATTTGTTTGTTTACTAATACAGACTGATGGACAAGGGTCTTATTTGTTTGTTTACTAATACAGACTGATGGACAAGGGTCTTATTTGTTTGTTTATTGATACAGACTGATGGACAAGGGTCTTATTTGTTTGTTTACTAATACAGACTGATGGACAAGGGTCTTATTTGTTTGTTTACTAATACAGACTGATGGACAAGGGTCTTATTTGTTTATTTACTAATACAGACTGATGGACAAGGGTCTTATTTGTTTATTTACTAATACAGACTGATGGACAAGGGTCTTATTTGTTTGTTTACTAATACAGACTGATGGACAAGGGTCTTATTTGTTTATTTACTAATACAGACTGATGGACAAGGGTCTTATTTGTTTATTTACTAATACAGACTGATGGACAAGGGTCTTATTTGTTTATTTACTAATACAGACTGATTTTCAAGGGTCTTATTTGTTTACTAATACAGACTGATGGACAAGGGTCTTATTTGTTTGTTTACTAATACAGACTGATGGACAAGGGTCTTATTTGTTGGTTTACTAATACAGACTGATGGACAAGGGTCTTATTTGTTTGTTTACTAATACAGACTGATGGACAAGGGTCTTATTTGTTTGTTTATTGATACAGACTGATGGACAAGGGTCTTATTTGTTTGTTTACTAATACAGACTGATGGACAAGGGTCTTATTTGTTTGTTTATTGATACAGACTGATGGACAAGGGTCTTATTTGTTTGTTTATTGATACAGACTGATGGACAAGGGTCTTATTTGTTTATTTACTAATACGATGGTCAAGGGTCTTATTTGTTTATTTACTAATACAGACTGATGGACAAGGGTCTTATTTGTTTATTTACTAATACAGACTGATGGACAAGGGTCTTATTTGTTTATTTACTAATACAGACTGATGGACAAGGGTCTTATTTGTTTATTTACTAATACAGACTGATGGACAAGGGTCTTATTTGTTCATTTACTAATACAGACTGATGGACAAGGGTCTTATTTGTTTGTTTACTAATACAGACTGATGGACAAGGGTCTTATTTGTTTACTAATACAGACTGATGGACAAGGGTCTTATTTGTTTACTAATACAGACTGATGGACAAGGGTCTTATTTGTTTACTAATACAGACTGATGGACAAGGGTCTTATTTGTTTGTTTACTAATACAGACTGATGGACAAGGGTCTTGTTTGTGTACTAATACAGACTGATGGAGAAGGGTCTTATTTGTTTATTTACTAATACAGACTGATGGACAAGGGTCTTATTTGTTTATTTACTAATACAGACTGATGGACAAGGGTCTTATTTGTTTGTTTACTAATACAGACTGATGGACAAGGGTCTTATTTGTTTATTTACTAATACAGACTGATGGACAAGGGTCTTATTTGTTTATTTACTAATACAGACTGATGGACAAGGGTCTTATTTGTTTATTTACTAATACAGACTGATGGACAAGGGTCTTATTTGTTTATTTACTAATACAGACTGATGGACAAGGGTCTTATTTGTTTATTTACTAATACAGACTGATGGACAAGGGTCTTATTTGTTTATTTACTAATACAGACTGATGGACAAGGGTCTTATTTGTTTATTTACTAATACAGACTGATGGACAAGGGTCTTATTTGTTTATTTACTAATACAGACTGATGGACAAGGGTCTTATTTGTTTATTTACTAATACAGACTGATGGACAAGGGTCTTATTTGTTTACTAATACAGACTGATGGACAAGGGTCTTATTTGTTTACTAATACAGACTGATGGACAAGGGTCTTATTTGTTTATTTACTAATACAGACTGATGGACAAGGGTCTTATTTGTTTACTAATACAGACTGATGGACAAGGGTCTTATTTGTTTACTAATACAGACTGATGGACAAGGGTCTTATTTGTTTATTTACTAATACAGACTGATGGACAAGGGTCTTATTTGTTTATTTACTAATACAGACTGATGGACAAGGGTCTTATTTGTTTACTAATTCAGACTGATGGACAAGGGTCTTATTTGTTTACTAATACAGACTGATGGACAAGGGTCTTATTTGTTTACTAATACAGACTGATGGACAAGGGTCTTATTTGTTTACTAATACAGACTGATGGACAAGGGTCTTATTTGTTTATTTACTAATACAGACTGATGGTCAAGGGTCTTATTTGTTGGTTTACTAATACAGACTGATGGACAAGGGTCTTATTTGTTTGTTTATTGATACAGACTGATGGACAAGGTCTTTTTTGTTTATTTACTGGTAAAGACTGATGGTCAAGGGTCTTATTTGTTTGTTTATTGATACAGACTGATGGACAAGGTCTTATTAGTTCGTTTACTGGTACAGACTGATTGTCAAGGGTCTTACTTTTTCGTTTATTGGGAAATAAAATATGATCTAACATCTGTCTTCGTTGTAATATTCATTTCTATATGATTGTCTCATCACTATACTGACAAGTACTCGACTGTCACGTGCAGTATGAATAAAGTGTCAATCAAATCTATAGAATATTATAATCAAATCTGTTAAACAGCATTTAAATGCTACGTTTTTAATGTAATTGTTTTATTTATGTTTGGCGTTCAGCACTGATAAACCAGCTACAACTGTAAAGTGTATCCTGTACATTCATATCTTGACTGACAGGTGGCAATTATTGTAATGGTTATACAGACATAATGAACATTAGTTTTTTAGACCTATTAGCTTGATTTCTTCCTCATAATGGGGATCCACTTTAAGTAAAAGTAGTTTTGAAAATATGTGCTTCTTTATGCCGAGCTACAAGTTTGTTGGGTACTATTTGTTATTGTTTGTGGGTTGAAAATGTAGATACTGTACCTGGATAAGAATGCATTTGTTTTTCCAGCTGCAGATGATGGGGGGGGGGGGGTCGGAGCTGGCGTGCCCCACCCCTCACCCCCCAATAAAATGACTGCGAAACAACCGAAATGTTTCCTAGAGTAAGTTTTGTTTACATTTAGATGGTTAAAAGTATGCCCTGGAAACGCTTAAAATGCAGGAGCTTCCAGGGGTTTCACCCCCTGGCCCCCCATAGTGGGTTCTGTCCCACAAACCTCTCACCTACTTGTTTACGCACCCACTTATGTCCCTCCTCCTCCCCCAGAGCTATTTCTGGATCTGCCTCTCATTTCAGCTCTCAGTTAATCCTAATTGATTTAAACCATTGGTCATTTCCATTATTTGCATCATTCGTTTACCCTCAACAATGACTACATTGCACTTTGTGAACTTTCTTATAGCATTGTTTACTGAAAGGACATTAAAGCCACTGTAAGTTTATGATTAAAATCGATATAAATACCTTCATTAAAGCAGTGGGTAAAATTTTTACAAAAATGAATATTTATTAGATAGGTACCCAAAACATACACTTCTTAGTAATTTTTTTGTTACACAAGTTTTAAATAGCTTGAATGTCAGCTTCAATCACTGGGTTGACACTGATGGGGCTAGGATGCTGTTTTAGTAAGGCAGTCAGCATATCCTCCTGGATTCTGACCAAGGCAATGCTGCAGCCATTTTACTTCCATCGTTTAATAAACATTATGTGTTGACAATTTCGAGTTTCATCTTTCCTTTAAATGAATATTAAATACCTCATAGAAGTAGAAAGCCACTGAATTAGTTTAGAAGCATTGACCTTTCTCAGCATCACATGTACTAACAGAAGATATATGCATCTTAGCCCTTTTAGGAGACCAAATGCGTGTGAAGTGTTTCAGAGAATGCATCAAAGATAGACAGGTCATATTGTAAAAAAGTACAGGTTTAGATTTGTATGGACTCTGTTGCAATGCTGTGCATAAATGTGTAATTTGTGACAGATTTTCTTCACGTATTTCAAAGGTTGTTGCAGTTGACAAAGAATTCTAGTGAAATAAAACAAACCGAGTCCATTGATGCCCTGATATATATTGCTCAGAACCCAGTCGGTAGGCTCATGGCCTGGGATTTTTTGGCAGAACATTGGAAGCACTTCTTTGATACGTGAGTATTATTGCATGCTGTAACACAGGTGCAGAATGATATTTCTGAATCATCTAATGAGTCATCCATTTCTTTATCCATGTTAATTCAAGATTGAATAGTAGCATGAATCAAGTGCAGTCATGTTCCTAATGCACCATTCACCTGCTTGTATGTTTGTATCTGTCATGGTTTAATCTCAAACAATATTGTATTATTTTTATTTCAAGGATGAAACTAGTCGTTATATCAGATTAAAATTTTCAGTGTCACTTCAATTAAAAAATCATTTATTATATAACTCAGTGTCCCTGAACCCTGTAAATAAGTGCTTGTAAAACCTCGGCATCGAGGAAAGCTTGCAATCATTTACAACACACTGGATAACGACAATGGACTTCACAGATGATGTCCCATGACGTACGTAGACACATGCTTTTTCTTTCCATGTGTAGTGGAACCATAGCTATGTTAACCTTTACTATTTCTTTGTTTTGGTTCACAATGATAATGTAGTTTTTCCTAATAAAAAAAAGAAAGAAAAGAAGAAGAAAAAAAAAGTCTTTTGGTCATGTTTATCATTTAGGTTTTCCATTTTTATTGTCTGGAAGTAGACATCTCCACAGTAAAGGCCTGCTCTGTAATTATTCATCAGAAATTTGATATTAAACAGACAAGGTGTTGTTTTCTTTCTTCATCTGATTCAGTATTTAAGATTTTATTGGTTACTACAGTGCTCCCAATATATTTTAATTGCATTTCAAATACCTGCTTACCTTCAAAATTTTGTTTTTGTGTCCAAGAGAAATACCATTGTTGAAATTTTTTTAATGTCAGATCTTACATTTGGTTACAACTATATTTCACTGATGAATTTACGTTTTGGTGTTTTTCAAAACTTTTTTTTAATATGAAATTTGTCAAGTTTAATATTTATGTCAATCATGTCAATTTCTAGGTCGAAAACCAGTATATTCCTATGCAGTCTTTTAAGCCTCCTCATTGTTTTAGGCAATCAGCTCTTATTCTCAGCAATATGGATATAATTAGATAAAATATATCATTGTATCTCTCTTTTTTGACCAGTTTGTTTTCTCTGTGTGTGTGTGTGTCTAAGGTCAGGAGGGAAGAAACATTCTCTTATTATAGATGTGTCGGTACAAAGTGTAAAGCCAGTGTATCATTTAACTGCTATGCTTGTGCACATAACAACAACATATTTTAAAACATACCAAATTCTGCAGTAGCAATACACCTCACACCCTCTCTCTCTCTCTCTCTCTCTCTCTCTCCCTCTCTCTCTCTCTCTCTCTCTCTCTCTATATATATATATATATATATATATATATATATATATATATATATATATATATATAATTATTACTAGTTCCAATTTTGTCTTTGTAGGTTTGGAGCAGGTTTAAATCACATGCCAAATCTGGTAAAAGGGCTCACAGGATCCTTCAATACTTATGGTGAACTTCTTAAGGTAGGTCATAATTTAAAATTCAGTGTAAATAAATCTTAGATTCTAATGTCTAAAAGCATCAATCAAAATTTAAATATAACTCTGGACATGTTAATTCATCAGTCATACGTTTACATCATGCGATACAATTTAGAGTAAATTTGTGAAGAGCAGTTGCATCTATGTTTTATACCCACGAACATGTGTTTATTTCGAAAAATAAACTCGCATATTTCATGACAACTCAGTCTGCATAAATGTTAGATATACAGTTACAATTGTATATCGGAAGAAAGGAAATGGTTTTGACCATTTCAACGAACTATCAAATATCTGCTGAAGACCAAAAACTCGACATGATGTAATGATGTTGTTTCGCGTTGGCTGTTAATGACTTACATATTTGTAATCATGGCAAATTTGATTTACAACAACCCGACTGCGATGTTTCTTAGCTGTAGAAATATTATGTTTCAAATATTTATGTACAGTTCTGTTGACAAAGAATGCATATAACCCACAAACTATTGGTGGTCTGAATTTCTTTTAGATTGAAATTAGTGTAATTTTTATTTCTTTTCTTTGCATCTATAGCTACAGAACTTTGGTGGAAGACACGCTGACCTTGGGACAGCTACAAGGGCATACAACAATGCTTTAGACACTATCCAACTAAACATCAGATGGCTTAAAAAATATTATGTTACTGTCGAAGACTGGTTGACGAAGCAGAATGGAGCTCTGTAAACGAAGTTTCCAAGATCTACAATATATATGCATGTTTTGTATGGTATAAAGTATTATTTCCATATTGTTTCGTTTTGTAAGATATCATTTTGACTAAAATATATAGCTTGTGACCCTCCATTTTATATTTGTAATAACAGTGGCAATATAAGATTTTAGAATATTTATGTAGAACTTAGTTTTTGATCTTTTATTCGTCTAATTCCGATAATATATTCTAAAATATTTAAAATTATCAAATCATCTATATCTTGCAATATAATGCCGTGAATAAGCACCAAATTTACATATTGTGTTTCTGACATTTATAAATATATTGTTATAGTATGCCTTCAATGAAAAGTGTACTCTTTGTACAATTAATTTATATTGGTATGAGGGCAATGAAATTTCAGGATATTTATACATACACTTTCATACTATTACATAGGTATGTATAGGCATAAATGTGGTTATTCAGGATATTTATACATACACTTTCATACACTATTTATACATACACTTTCATACTGTTACATAGGATTGTATAGGCATAAATGTGGTTATTTCATACTATTACATAGGTATGTATAGACATAAATGTGGATATTCAGGATATTTATACATACACTTTCATACTATTACGTAGGTATGTAAAGACATAAATGGGGATATTCAGGATATTTATACATATACTTTCATACTATCAACTTTTTCTTACAGTATGCATATAGCAAGGTACTAAATTACTACAAGTGAACGATAAAAGAAGTTGGGGTGGGGGTGAAATGAAATCCTTGATATTTGTAACAATAAGTAATAAATATTTGATTTGTAACAATAAGTAATAAATATTTGATTTGTAACAATAAGTAATAAATATTTGAAGCTATGACTTGTAGTGTGTTTCATTTAGTATAATAGATACTGATATGTATTTATATTTGTTTTCAAACCTTTCATCATATATGTATGATTCTAGGACAACTACCCCCTGCTAAATTACCCCACCCCCCCGGTCCATTACCCCCTGGTCTATTATCCCCCTGTGTCAGCCCCCCCCCCAGGTCAATTACCCCCCACTTACAATTACTCCATGGTAAAATACACTCTGCACCATATAAAAGAAGTAAATACACTGAATAAGTAAGTAAAACTAAAAGAAGTAGAAGTTGCTGGTCTTTAAGCACGTCTCCACTAATTCTTATTAATTATGTTCATTTTACAAAATTAAATGTCAATACCAGATAAATTACAAAAAGAAAATGTGCTAGAATGGAGTTTATGGTCTAAGTAACTCAGTAGTTTTTAATATGTTCTGATTTATATCAATAGAAAGAATAAACTTCACTTCCTTGTGAGCCAACATTGTTCTGTTTCAGGAATTACAAACTAATCTGATAATCTAGAATGTGATATAAAATCCTTAGAAACTATGCCACAAGTGAATAAAGCATTTCAACCTTTGATGTCTCATTTAGAGAAATCTGAGAAGGTCTTTAGTTAATCAAGCATGGTGGTCTTTGATGTCTCATTATTTGAAACCTAAAGTGGCCTGTGATAATTGGCTGAATAATAATATTGATAGAAGTATGTTGCTCTATAAATACTAGATGAAAACCGAAAATTGATGAATGTTACTTTCGAAGTTTTAGTAACACATACAGTTCAAAACAATGGAATTTGTGAAGTCTGAAAGAGGAAAGGATAAATTACTTTTGAAGGCTACATATATGTAAATCAAAAACATTTAGCTGATGGTTTTGTATCATATGAATGTGAAAAGCGTTGTAATGCAGCAGCATGCAAAGCCAATTTGAAAGTTAGAGGTCAAGAAATTGTTGGACGTTTGCATGAACATACACATGGACCCGAACCAGCACGAGAAGTTTTGCAATCCGTTCAAGCCATAAAAAGACGTGCTGAAGAGACAGATGAAGCACCGTAACACATTGTTACTCATTCGATTGCATGACTGAGTCAAGATGCTGCAGCAAATTTACCCATGATACATATATTGCGTTGTAATGTTAGACAATGCAGACGAGTAGGAAATCCAATTCCACTTCCGCAACAACTTGCTGATTTGGTGCTAACTGATCACTACAAGATGACTACAGATGGTCAGGATTTTCTCCTCTACGACTCCAGACAAACAAACAAGAGAATGCTTGTTTTTGGAACACAGGAGAACATCCATATTCTCCAAATAAATCCTCACTAGTTTCTGGATAGAACTTTTAAAACAGCGCCAGGTCTCTTTGCCCAATTTTATAAAATTCATGCATTAATCGATGGTAGGACCTTGCTGTGCATCTATGCCTGACTTCCTGACTAAACAGAGACAACATATACAGAATTGTTTAAACAGTTACTAAATTTGAATAACACTCTGAATCCAGTTACAGCTATGGTAGACTTTGAGCTAGCAGTTATTAATACACTGCGTCAGCTACTTCCAGAACTTGAGGTAAAAGGGTGCTTTTTCCATCTCGGCCAAAACATATTCTGGAAAATACAAGAACATTGTCTTCAGGTGAAATATCAGGAGAATTCGGATTTTGCTGTCAAATTACGAATGATTGCAGCATTGGCTTGTGTTCCATCTGAAGATGTCATTGATGCCTTTGAAGAATTGACTGCACACCTACCAGAAGATGCAATACCAATAGCAGACTATTTTGAGGATGTTTACCTTGGAAGGCTACAAAGACATGGTCGCCATCAGACATTGTTCTCCATTGATCTCTCTGGATGTTTAATCGTGTTGAGGAAGAATTACCAAAAACAAACAACTCAGTGGAAGGCTGGCATCACAGATTACAAGCTAATATTGGAAGAAGTCATCCAACTATATAGAAATTTAGAGAGTGCATTAAACGTGAACAATCACTGCAGCAAGTTCATATTACAGCAGCCACCCAGAAAGCGCTACACTGATGTCAATGTCTGCCTGCTTCGTGTTTGTTCGTAAATATGATCAATGTTGTACCATCGATTACCTCCATGGAGTTGCACACAACTTGCATTTTTAGTATCCCTACCTAGTACTCTATTTTAATATTGGAATCTAGATTCACTTGTGGCATAATTTTTAAAGGACTCTCTATCACATTCTAGAATATCAATTTGTAATTCCTGAAACAGAACAATGTTGGCTCACAAGGAAAAAAAGTTTATTATACATTGAGGACTATTGAACTTTAATTCTGCAAACTAAGTGACAATCAAAAGTACATGTTTGGAATACTGGAATTTAATATAAATATTAGTATTTAGCATACATCTGGTCCACAATTTACAATTTTGGTTAAAAATCTTTCCATCTGAGGTTGGTAAAAGTTACATTTATTCTGTTTTCTTTCTGTTAATGTAAATCAGAACTTAATAAAAACTACTAAGTTACTAAGGTCATAAACTCCATTCATACACATTTTCTTTTTATAATTTATCTAGTATTGAGGACATGTATTTGACCATAGAATAATTGTAAGGGGTGGGGGTTTGACATGGGGGTGGGGGGTGGGGGTGGGGTAATTGACCAGGGGGTAGTTGTCCTGTAACCTGTATGTATGTATGCATGCATGCATGCATGCATGTATGTATGTATGTATGCATGTATGCAATGTATGTATGAATTTATTTCCATATCTATGTATACATGTATGTATATGTATTAATTTGTATGTATCCATGTCTTTTTGTCTGTATGTCGGTCTCTCTATATATGTATGTAATTACGCACATACAATCTTGGAAACATAAGGCTTGATAATGCCATTCATCCTCTCGTAATCATAATTTGACCAACCGAAAATACATAACAGCAGCCATAACAGTACAACTGGACGGCAGAATGAAGAGAGAAAGGAACAGTCCCACATAGTGATAAAAATGACATAAAGAACGGAATGACAAGATAATATAATATCGACGCAAAACGAGAATATAACAAATTGTTCCATCATCTTTATTTTGTCCTTAATGTGCTATATTTGCCGTTCTGTCCCACTGTAGTCCTGTGCCACTGTTGCACTTAGTAAAACACCAGGATATTACTAGTATTTCCCCGTGTTCTTTATTGGGGGCCAAGGCATCAATATTAAATGGTACCCGGTATTGAATCATTAAATGGTAGACCAATTCGTTCGGTTAATATTCTTTGTTCCATATTGTCACTTACTAAACCTTTATTGCATTTAACCATATAGCAAATTAAAGAGTCAACCCGTTTATTAGAAACAGGAACCATACTGTCTTGGATAAAACAGTTTAAACAAATGGAACAAACTATTTAATGAAAACTCTAGTCATTTTATCACATACCATTCTATACAGTAATATTTTCCATTACTTTGCTTTTATGATATTATAAGAAATTAAATTTGCTGCATTATGAAATGATTTATTACATAATGAAATAATCAAGTATTATATAAAAAAGACATCAACATATCATATAACCTATGAATGTATGAAACCATCACTCTTCTCCCAGTCTTTTTCCAATGAGAGTCGAATAATTTCAGCTCTCTGAAAAAACTCGGGGGTAATCGTAGTGATGCTTCCAAAAGTGGAAAGTTTTTGATTGAGGAACATCCAGCTAGATGTGTGAAAAACAGATTCTTAAAAAATGATAGGCGTTGAAAATAACACTTGACTACGTTTCGACAATGACATTTGGTATGAAATAAATTGAAGAAATCATTCGGTTTCATTACTCTGAAACTATTGCTTACATTTCTGTTGGTGATAACACGTCATCTAGTCATTGTGACGTCAATGAAGTTAATGTAATGTGATAACAACCACAGGCTTGAGGGGACTACTAAATGGCCATTATTTACAGCCAATGCTTTTTCCATTCGGAACATCCTTGAATTGTTGCCTCCAGCTTTATATCCCGGATATGATTACCACTACGAAAAAGAAATACATTAATGTTTTTATGTTACAAATGAAGGTGGTGGACAGAGGTATTATTAATAATAAATTATTGTCACTAGAGGAGAGTGATGCTGATCAACCTGACAGGGAAAAAAAACTGACGCATGCTGAGTTAAGTATTTTTCGTTTAAGCCAAATTCGTCATATATATTTGTTTGTTTTTAAAATAGAGGTACATGAAACAATTGGTCTATAGTCTCATCCCCTTCTTGGTCGCTGTATATGCAATAGTTATTGTTAGGTATATTCACCTATTTATTTATAAAACATGCTTAGTAAATTTCACTATGATCCAGAACTCTCAGAATGTATACTAGCAATTCTGACAGTTTTGACTGAGTTTTCACTGTTTTATTTCACTTTTCACTTGTTGGCAGACTAAATTGCATTTTTTAAAAACAATACAGCTTTGGGAGAAGAGTGACGGTTTCATGAATTGATAAATTATATGTCATGTTGATGTCTTGTTTACATAATACTTGATTGTTTCATCATATTGTTTCATAACGCGGTGATTTTTTTCCTTTCTTTTTA
Source organism: Margaritifera margaritifera (assembly GCA_029931535.1). Classification (NCBI taxonomy): domain Eukaryota; kingdom Metazoa; phylum Mollusca; class Bivalvia; order Unionida; family Margaritiferidae; genus Margaritifera; species Margaritifera margaritifera. The sequence continues at coordinate 2,981,692 of JAQPZY010001694.1, read as the reverse complement.
ATCATATCAAGAAAGCAAAATAATGGAAAATAGTATTGTATGGAATGGTTGTAATTCAACAAGTTTAAATGAAATGGTTCATAAGATTTTGTTTCAACTACTCTATTCAAGACAGTATGGTTCTTGTTTTCAATCAATGGGTCGCCCTTTTAATCTAAGGTATTGTTAAATGCACTGAATGGTTTGAAGATATGGAACAAGAGAATTAACCGAACTGATTGGTCTGTCATTAAATGGTTAGATATTGGACACTATTTGATGCGATTAATTTTTTTTAATAGCTTTGGTAACCCTTAATTCTAAGTTTACCAGCACAATATCACGAACATATCAGTAGAAAAGTTACACACAACACAAAAACTTCAAGCACCACCGATTTTAATCACTTTTATCTGTGCTTTTCGAGTGCATATACCTACATAGTGCAATATATTCTCGAAATACAAGGTCCAGCCTAAACTAGTTGAATTTTGACATTCCGTAACTTTGATAAGAATCATGTGAGAATCACATAACTTTAAGGATATCCCGAACATTGGTTATCTCCACTACCATGCTACTCTACGTATCATATGTAATTTGGAAAGTTTGAGAGTGAGCTTGAATTTCTTGCTTAAAAGGTTTCGTGAATACAAGATCTTGCTCTAGTTTGAACAATTCTGCCTGACACGAAGCTATACTTCAAATAGCCATTGATTTATCTACCTAGGCCCCAATTGAACGTATATACAGATATATCTTGATTTATATTTGTGCTCAGATATTGGTGTTAAGATATATGTCATTATTGAAATATATCTATCTCAAAGGTATACACTGTTCTTCAGCTTGTTTTCATATGCAGAATGAACTACTACTACTACACACACACACACACACTCTCTCTCTCTTCTGTGAGAGATCTTTGGACAATAAGTGTTCCCACTGATCTGCTTGTCTTATGAGCTAAATTCCCCATTGTCTACAAAGACGTTACATTTTACAGTACATGTAAGTACTTAAGCTTTTCCTTCTTGCTTAAGGCAATGTCTAAGTATATGTATGTGAAACAAAAAAAAAAAAAAAAAAAAAACCCACTTCTTAGAATGTGGTGCCTAGTAAGTTATTAGACATAGTCACCGGTCATGTCAGTTCATACAATACATGTAAACTTCTTAATACTGTGGACGGAGTTAGTTAGCCTGACTTTGATCTTCATTGGAGTGGCCGCTGGTCAGCCTCCATGTGATCCCACTGACCAGTGCCTGTCAAACATTCTATCACGACTGGAGGCTCTGGAAAGATTGGTGGCGGGAATGCAACCAGTCGGCTTGAAGAATTTGAACCCACATCAACTGGAGCTGATTAAAGTCCCAGTGAATGTGTTTGAAAATGGTAAGAATGTAGAATTTATTTCAAGCAGTTGCACTCGATACTCATTAGTCCATCATGGAAAAATGTGTCTGAAATATTTTTTTATCTAGATATGTTTGTCCTTTTATTTCAACCTTTGGGTGTCACAACTTCTTCTGCGACAAAGCTTCAGATCTCATTACTTATAGCTAATGCAACATTTTTTGCATTTTTGTTTTCTATAATGTTGTCATAATAAAATCAGTTTGATATTTGATATCATTGTAAACTTATTATAAAGTTGGTACAATTGTTTCCAGTTCCCACAAATATGCTGTAATGCCACCTCCCCACCCGATAGTTTTAATGGTTAGCATTGATTTGGATGTCGCTATTTTCTTAAGGACCCAAATGGCATCCATTAAAAAAAAAATATCGATGTCCAGGAATTCCAAGAAATTCAGAAGATAACTTTTTATTACACTTCCTTGACATTTAAAACAAAATGTTATGATTTTGTAAAACGATTTTATTGACTTGTTTGCAAGTTAAAACAAACAATTGGCTCTTATGTCACCTGTCGATGGAGTGACATCATACATTTGTACTAGAAGTATACAATGTTCGAATCAAAGTATTAAAGGTCAAAGATGGAGGCTTCTGCTTAAAGTTATTTTCGAATCTTCAACACTTATAAACTCAATATGCGTCGTTCCTCTAAGATTCTGATGCGTAATTCACAAATTATTGAGTGTAATTTAATTTCACCAAAGTTGGGGAAGGCATTATCTACCCCTAATAAGTGTGATGCAGTGACTCAGCTGTGAAACGACGAAACTCGTAAAGAAAAGATACTTGTGCTAGAGATGTGTGAAAGATTAAAACATAAAAAATAAGTGATTTTAGGGAAATTAAAGAAATTAAAATGACTAACACAAGTGCATACAACCGACCTGAACTTTTGCTGGTCTTTGATGGTTTAAAAAATGGAAATAAAAATAAACAATTTGACTGATGCGCACTATTGTGAAGAAATAGGATAAGATTTTGCAGCGCATCAGAGTGATATCAGTTTTTATTTTGTGAATTTCTAACCTCTCCTTTTTGTTATCCACAAAGGGAAATTTAGATAATAATTTTTAAACAATCTCAAAATTTTGAACAACAGATGTTTTCAGAACATACCTCTGCAAAAAGTTTTGGAATCATTGGGACTACTGCGAGGAGTTTTGGGACCATTACACTTTCTTTTATATACATATATAATTTTAATCTCTGATTGCTAATTTTTAATATCTCTTACAGAGTACCTCCGCTGAAGCATGATACGCTATGTTGCATCAGCAAGTCGCAGTCATAGAATCATAGCAAATGTTGATTATGCCATGTTTTTTTTAAGTAGTTGTCTCTGCTTGTCCGTAAGCTAAACCCGCGTTTTAAACAAATTGTCTACTCCAGAAGCAGCATTTTCTGATATCACATTGAGATCCAAATTAATATATGGATCAGGATTTTCATACAGCGATTTGACGGCATCTTAAAGCAATTCTGGATGCTCTGTGTAGACGTCTGTAATATTTACAAGGGTGTCCGACATGATATATAACTTTGTTTGATAAAAATGTATGATTCAAATGAAAACGAAAATGCTATTGTTCGCGACTACGATGAGTACAGCTATGTTGAAAATGCTTATCTGCATTACAATACAAAACTGCAAAAATACACCAGAAAATATCATATCACAAATAAGCTAGTGTGATTTAATTTTTCAAGTGAAGAACTAGTGCAATTCAACGAGATCTTTGACAGGTTTATCACGCTAAACTTGCCAGTAAGACAGAAATTTATTAAGTTTGATTATGTCTTCCAAAAAATATTTCTGATGCTAGGTCTGCCAGACAAGGCGGCCATGTGCACCCTTTTGCTAGCAAAAATTATTAGCAGAGTATGACATAGTTATTTCTCAATACTTGCCATTGGAACCCAAGAATTAAAAGCATTAGAATAGCCTATCCATTTCACAAGGGAATTGTTTCCTAGAGTTTTGATGATACGGTATATTCTAAAAACATTTTGCTCTTTTTTTTTTGTAACTCTAGCTCACAGAAAGCTCCTGAAGCAGGTTCGCCATTAAGGTCTGTGATCTTGTACATTACAGGAATTTTTTTAATCCTTCTGTCACGGTAAACACTTCTTCAGTCCAGTTTGTTGTATGACCTTTTAGTCTGGAAATCCCGACTCAGTCACCCACATTAAACTTTTTTCTAAAAAGAATCTTTTTGCCACGCTGTATGATTCTGATTGTCGCTAGCTTGTGTTGGCGTCATCCCAATACTTTTATGTTTTGATTTGTTATATTTTTCTACATAGACTGCAGCACATCTACATATTTACTCGTTTTATTTCTTGTAAAGTGTTTCCACATCGCATTCTTTAGAGTATGATTGAATCTTTCAACAACTGCTTTGCCTTCATTGAACGTAGAGTACTTATGAATTTTATTTTCTTCAAACCAGTTCTCAAACGTGCTCTTGTAAAATTCGCTGCCATGGTGGACAAAGAGCTTGCATAATTTGCAGTTGTCTGATGACATTGTCATAAATGTAAATGCATCTGATAGATGTGCCAGTTTTATTTTTTAATGGCAAGCTCCATGCATACTTGCTAAAAACATCAATGACATTTGACAAGTATTCGACGACACCACTATTTCTGGAATATTCGTGAATGTCTACAAGATTAACAGACCAAATGTCATCAACACCATTAGCAACAACTCTGCACCTAGGAAAACGTTTTCTTGCTGGCTTGTGTAATTCTTCTGCTATTATATCATCTTGTTTTTGGCTGGCTTTTTTTAGTCGCTGGTTTGTGACGACTTTTAGCCGCTGGTTTGGTGCCAACGCCAAGTTTATATTTAAATCCGATGGCGCCTCTGACAAAAGCTCTGTCAATACGAGATGCGAGTAAACATACAATTATATATCAAGTACTTTACTTGGTTGTGCATCAGCACATTATAAGTGCATAGTTGAGAGAGAGAGAGAGAGAGAGAGAGAGAGAGAGAGAGAGAGAGAGAGAGAGAGAGAGAGAGAGAGAGAGAGAAGAAGCCCATTGCTGGATTAGGACACATGCCTATAGTAAAGGAACAGAAGATTCAGCTACTGGAGTCCATTTTGGCTGTTGCTGCTGAACTACCCCTAATGGTGATATACATGTATTTTCAGTTTCATAATGCAGTTTTTGATTGAAATGACCATAAACATCATAAGTCATCTTTGTGTTTGAGCTGGTGGCTCTCAATGCATTGTGTTTATTGAAATTAATTGATGAAATATTCTTTTGTGTACCAGAACATGCATATCTATGAAAAGGAAGTGTTTTGTCTCTGCATGGTGGGAAGTGTTTTGCCTCTGCATGGTGGGAAGTGTTTTGCCTCTGCATAGTGGGAAGTGTTTTGCCTCTGCATGGTGGGAAGTGTTTTGTCTCTGCATGGTGGGAAGTGTTTTGCCTCTGCATGGTGGGAAGTGTTTTGCCTCTGCATGGTGGGTAGCAATGCTATGCTTCATCCAAATCAATAGTATCATAGTTTGTTATCTTGAAAATGACATTACTGGTATACAGTAATAATTAATTTTTTCTTTCTTTATTAAAATTTCCAGCAGTCTGATTGTCCAGCCTCTTTTGAATTTCTTTTGTTTATACTAGTATGAAGTGAACAAAAAAACAATTTAGCCCCGCCCACTGTCACTTTAACCACCAGAGAGTACTTTAACAAACATGGATTGTCTTTTGCTGCATTTAGCACATATTGATTTCACGACAGAGCGTCCATTTTTAGTCTGAGATGAAGTTACTTCAAGACTGTCTGTATTCTTTCTGCATGATAAGCACCACAAAGCTGTCATTATATCTGGCGTTTACACAAAACACACTTGGAAATCATACTTATTTCTGCTGGTTCACTTGTAAAACATACTTAATTCTGCTAATTAAGCTTACTTTAAACTAACTTGTCATTGTCTAGAGTTGGCAGCTGGTTACATTCCAGGAAGATATCTGATGCAGATTTCCTTGGCAACGTGATCTGATAAAATAAATACAATAAAGACCACAAGCTGAACTATTCATATGCTGAATTTGTTTCGAGTTATAAACATAACCTTTAATAGCCCCAGAAAAATATATTTTGTTAGCGTCACATGGTGGCAGCCTAAACGAATCAAAATATTCTATGGCGCGCTACTATCTGGCATGTTTACAATGGCAAAACGATGTGTTCTATTTCCATCAAAATAATTATATATGTTTATAACGCAGCATTAATTGGCTCTGATGTTTTTGTCATCATGTCTTTAGAAAAGACACCTCGAAATGATTTTAAGTCTTTAAGAGCTTTCTCAATGTCAAAATTGCTTAGCGGCACTGTGTCACGAGGGTACTGTAATCCTTGCGCTCTCTTTTTTTTTACCTTTCATACCACGGCCAGAAAGCTTGCCAAGAAGTCCAGGCAACACAGCCCCACCAGTATTAGTGGCTAGCAGTGGTAGAAGTGGTAAGACCCCGCCTTGTTTTTTAAGTTGTGATGCAGACAAATCAAGGACAACACCTTTCTCTGCCACACTTTTTTTCACTTTGTCGTGTTGGCATTTTGTTAGCACGAGCTTATTGCTGCCAGAAGATAGCTATTTTGCTGATAATCTTATTAACAATGGGAAACCCCTGGAAGCGGCCAGTGTAATGTTCTTATGTTGAGCTTCAGAGAGAGATAGACTAACTTCCTGATACAACACTTCTATGTATGATGTTAAGACAAAACTCTTTCTAGAAGTAAAATGCCAGCAAAGCTAGCAAACACGTCAGCAACATGTCGCAACATATGTCTGCAACATGTCAGCAACATATGTCAGCAACAGCAACTTAAGCAAACACATTTTTATATTTTCTGCATCTTAGTCCTCTGCCGCTTGTTGCCTTTTCCGCAATGCCAGATATTGCTATAGAGGCAGCTGCCATTCGTAACAAACCAAGTATTGGTAATATTTTTGGTGCCCATGCTGCAAAAAGTGCTAGGATTGCTGGAAAAGTACCGCCCATGTGAGATATTTGTTTGGCTGATAAATTTAAGGTTTGCCATAGTGTTTGCTATGCTAAGCTTGAGATGTTGATTTTTTGTGAGCACAAGAACATGTTGTCCTTGCTGCAGCTGTTTTTTTCCAAGTTTGATGAACGCGCCCGCACACTTCTTATGCACTGGTGCAATGGCTTGCTGTAGTGATGGTGTCATAACAACCTTTACTGAAGTGTAGCTCAATTATATTATATCTTTGGACAGTTATTTGAAATCAGTTTCTTCTAAACAATCACTGTCATCTTACCACTAAGAGCATCCAATGTCAGAAATTAGTCAGCCGTAATGACTGCATAAACATGATAGTTTACGGCTACTGCTGGTGCTATAGGTTGAAGAGTCCACTTGACTCTAACATCTGCCATGGAATCTTTTGTGCGTTCCAAATGCTTAGAGACACCAAAGTGATAAATAGTTTAGAGCTTTGCAAATTCATCAAGAGATATTTGTGTTCCCTGCATCAACACCTTGATATTTTTGCATAGCCACCTGAACCATAAGATACGCTTGCGAATAATCTTTACTGAGTGGTGCAAAATTACACTCAAGTTTACGCTCAGGATATTGTCTGCTAATGACTCTGACAGCCATGAGAGTCAATCCCAAGTTGTCAAATACCTGGCTGCTTGTCTCTTGGTCAGCATCTCGTGTTGTGGTTTGAAAAGCTATAAATATATGTCTAGGTAGTTCACTGCCTGGCAATTTAGCTATTCTCCAGTTGACAGATAATTGCGCTGGTAAATACATAGCACTTTTATAGACGCGCATCTGCTCAAAATAAAGTTTCTTGCTAAACCTGGACAAAAGGTTATCTAGTTCTAACGATGATAAATAGAAGCAGATTTCTTTAGCATCAAAAAAGATAGTTTTGTAAATAAAAAATTTCCATCGTCAACACCAGCTGGACTATACATGTACCTAGTAGGATCAGATCTTTCCAAAACCAGCGTGTGCTTAACGCCTTTGAAAAACTGTATCAATGTCATGACAAGAACCAAAAATGGAACTTAGTGGCAACATCGTACACACTTCATTGTGGCCATCATTGAGAGCGCACCTGGTTGCAAAGCCAACATTATAATTTCTGTTTTCTGGATCAACAAAGGCAGCACGGATACCCTAGCAAATTCGACCTGCCACTGCAGCAGCATGATCATCACCAATAGGAACAGCATCATCAATCAATTCAGCTGCTTGTTTGTACTTTTTGCTAACTGCTGCATTGCTTGTATCCTTATACTAGAACATATTTGTTGCTAGACTTCTGCTGTGGTCATCACTCATCGAAATCAAATTCATGATGGTGCTGGTAGCGGGCAGATAGTTGCTAATGTCTTCAAACTGTCTGATTATTAAGTTGATATCGCACTGTCTTAAACAAGCTCCAACCATTGTTGTCAAGTGCTACGTTTGTATTAGCTGGAAAATTGGCAGTTGGAGCAGCAGTGGTTTCCAAATGACCTCTGACTTCAAGAAAAGCTTTATGAGGCAACTAAATGTCTTTATCTCGCATGTCAATAATTCTTGTTGCAGGTTTGTTCATTTGATGCGAATCTTTGTCCAAGTATTCGACATATTCATACTCAGTTGTTGACTCATTGATGGGTGCTTCATCGAAAAGCTTAAAATACTATGGGGTAAATCTAGGTAAATCTTGACAGCATGTTTATACATCATCGTTACACACAAATTCTCTTTAGACCAGATCCTGCCATAATATTTGACAAGTGATGTGGGCGCCAATCTCATATCTAGTTCATTCCTAATTTCTTGGCCGCGCCTAGACAATATGTTTTTGGCCATACTAGTCATCACACACTCAGTTTCTTTTGTTGGCGTGATTTCTTTGATGATTTCTTTGATTGGCTCCAATGCAGCAGACAGTTGTGGCGCTGGAGCTCCCATAATCTTAGACGCAATGTTTGGTCCAGTTACTGATCCTCCTGCTGAAGCGGCGCTTATTGAAACGCTACTGACAAGTGGTGCAATTCGTTTGACTACGCGTGGCATTATTTTAGTTAGTTTTCAAAACAGCCTTGATAAAAATCCTCCTATTGGATTGGCTTCATTTATACAACACGGTTACATAGTTTAAGTTTTGCGCTTGCAAATGCAGATAAAATGTTTCTTGCTCATTATTAAGGTTAAGTTTGTTTCCAGATTAGTCATTGATTGACATTGCGATTTCTGGTATGCTGTAGACATTGTTGATGGGATAATAAATTAGCGGCGAAGGCTGCAATGTCATCCATGTTTTTACCAATATGGCCTTTTTCGCCAGTCATTCTTTTTATTTCATCAGTTATGTCAACAATGTTGTACGCACTTGGAAAAATGGTTAGCAATGTTCCCGCATCATTAACGGAAGTAAGATATCTGAACTTGTTGTTGCTTGCTGTAACATTATGAAACGAGTTCCATATTTCTGTAGAAATTAGTGTGATCTTATAGCGTATCCTGCGATAACTCTATCGGCGTGCTATATCTGATAGTAAAATTACTGCTGCTTCCTTGAGCCAACTTGGAATCAAAGAGAATAGTTTGCGGCATGTCTATATCAAATCATTATACAAAACTCTGTATTCGGCATTACTAAGTAAAGTTAGCTGAAGCAGATGGTCTAGTATTTCCACGATCATCTAAATCAACCTCTATGCCAACGTTGCCACCTTGTTTACTGGCAGCTAGCAACTTTAGAAGTGTAACAAGCTCTGGTAAATTTTGTAATATTTTATTCCTGTACCTGTTGCTTTTTTGACTCTGTGTTAGGACTTGCTTGGGCTTGGGCAGATTGTTGCAGCTCCGTGCGCACTTTCTCAGTTATGGACGGTTTTATTTGTTGAAGCGATGTCACATGTAAAGATGGGTCTCCCAGCTGAGGTACAATATCGCCAATCATTTCAGAAGCCTTTATCTTGTGTTGCTCCTCCGTCTCTCTTATGATCTTTTTTGCAGCTTGCCAAAGATCCTGATTTAGCTCTTTTGTTCTTTCCAAGTGAGGTATAATTTCAAGATAATTATGTTGTCTTTTCCCACTTTCTATTAAACTTTGTTATCTCTTTTCTTGCGTTTTCTATGTGTCTAAGAATTCCCTCAGTTGGAGGTTGTCTTAATTTGTGCTCATGCTCATCTAGTAGGTCTATTGCGTCATTTTTAACATCCTAAGAATGTCCATTCTATTATCAGACGTCTTTTCTAATGCAGAAACCTCTGGATCCAATACCTCAGAAAGTTGTATTAATGCATTCTCTTGCACTGCTTGACTCATAATTATTGTTTCTTGTTGTTATTCCATAGATTTGATAAGCAAATCTTACCTAGCATCGTGCGCTATCGCAGTCTGTTCTATTTTTTCTGTTCTTGGCTTAAACAATGTTTGTGCTACATCATCCTGTTCGCCTGTATTTTTATGCAAGAGCATGACCACGCAACTGCTGTTGCTGCTCTGCATACTTGCGCAGAATTTTATCTTTATCTTCTTACATATCCATTTGTACAAACGGCGTTGTATACAAAGTATCTGCATAAATTGTTGCTGCAGCTAACATGTCAGACTGCTACCTAATCTGGCAGATAAAATTCATCAAAGCCATGATGATACATTTCAGGAACGTGTTCTGCATTTCTGTGAAATGTCATAACATTATGTTTGTTGCTGCCTATAGCTTCATGATAACATTGCTTAAATTTAGCAGCGTTTATGCCACGACAATGATTACACGCAAAAGAATCTATGTCACGGTTGTCTAAGTCTGAAAACAATGCAAAGCAGTCTGGATATGCCAGGTAAATAGAATTGCAGCACTTGTTTTGTGACAGAGAAAAGTATTCTTTGATTTTATTCAAGTTGTTGCGGTCAGTTTTGATGTCATCAGAAACTATGACAGAGTTGCTGTCGCCATCAAGTTCTTCTACAGGTTATATTTCTTCCGGCTCTAAAATTGTAAACGTAGTGGTCTTGTTGAGATCAGCAACAGCAGGACTGCTAATGGCTTTGTCAAAATAGCTAAGTGTCTTGACTTGGATTGAGCGTGTAAATAACTACCTTGTCATAATTGAGCCCATTGTTAGGCAGCATATTCAAAAGCAAATTTGTCTGCCGCGACCCGTTAGACCGATAATCATGTAATGACAATCTGGAAACAAAAAGTGGTGTCTTGATTCCTTGATGTCTGCTGAATCAAAGTTGATGATGCACATTTTTTATAAGCAGAGTGTATATAATGAGTCACTATACAGCTTTTGGAACAGTTATGGGCGGTGCTGAACCGAGCACAACAGCATCTATTTCTAATGCAGAACTGATGACCGGTCGGCTAAACATGTCTTCACAAAAGATTACAAATGTAGCTACACCAGCAGAAAATGCAGATTCGTCCAATAAACAGCATGCAGATAAGTATGTAAATGCCAGAGTGTTGTTAGCAGATGCCAATAAAAATTTTCCTCGAGGACGCTTACTTTCTGGAGGACAAAACTTGGCATCGGTAATCACTGGCAATGAAATATTAGTGTCAGTGCCATATGTTTATGCCGCTAGCTGGTGGAACTATGACTGGCGACATCAACATGAATTCAAAAAAATTACAAACTTAGCTGTGCCACTTGTTGATGCAGATTCAGCTACAAAATCATATGCGGATGAAAAGTTTGGTCCAAGTGATGACATTTTGGTTAGCGCATCAACTGCATCAAACAGATGTATTGAAACGGGTACTGATGTGCCAGTGGGTAGGTCCCTGTGTTTTGCTTTTGGTTCGCCAAGAAGGCGGATTTTTGTTCAAAGGTCTTCATTATTCACGTGCCAGAAGGTTTTAGAATTACCAACCATGTAAACTCAGTTATGTTTGAATTTACTGGTGCTGGAGTAAAAGTAACCTTTGCTCAGATGAAAAATGTGGGGTACCAACTGATAATGCAGATGCGACAACTAAACTGTTTGTGGATTCCAAGCGAATAAAAAAATATGATCGGGCATATTCCATTGCTGTCATCCAATTCTGATAATCACAGCGGATTTGTAGCCTCTGCATTGTCGGAATATTCAGCAGCCTTTAAAGCGCATCTGGCTTTTGCTAACCACATATCAACTAGCGAATGGGCTACAGCAAGCGTTTATAATAATTTTTGTATCGGAATAGATTGTCCTGTGGCAGTTACTATTTGGTGCTTTCAACATAGAGGGAGAACTGAATACATCGGCAATTAGCGTCTAGAATTAAGTGTCCAATGATAGCGCTAACTGGACTACACTTTACACAAGTACGGCCATATTAGATTCAGCTCTGGCTACGTTTAACATTGCAAGCCCTGGCACAACAAAATATCGCCTCTACAGATTGTATTGGATTTCTGCAATGCCAATAAATCCCAGTCTGGCTTATTTTCAGATTTTTACCCTAGATGATCTTACGTAAACAAATATATAAGATGTCAGAATTCGTGAGAATTGCACGCAAATTTAATACGCTGTTGTTTCAAGAAAAGGATGATGATGTTGATTTTTATGACGTAAGAACTAAGACGTACAATTAAGGTAAAATTGATAAAAACAAACAACTGTATGAAAAGTTTTTTGGCGGATGCTGAAGGCGCACAAATAGATGATATCATGCTCAATCTGTTTTCGGTAACCCATATGAGAATGCCACAGTTGCGGAACGAGCTAAAAAAAATATGACAAATTAAAAAAGTTCTGCAATGACAAGGAATCAGCCAGCGCTGCTAGAAACATAGGAGTGCTCTTTAGAACCATACTAACCGAACTGAGTAGAAATACCTTACAATTAGTGAACCGAATTAAAAAAATAAAAAATACAAAATGGAACGAAAAAGAAAGAAAAGATCTAGATGCTGATTACGCATACATGTACAATCAAGTCTGCCAAAAGAAACTTAAAAAATGAAGAAAGACTTCAAGAATAAGTCGACAAACGCTTGTTTGGATTATGACGACGTAGAAACGATTCTGTGAGTGATGGTGCTAATTGATATAAAAGATCTTCCTATTGATCCACAGACACGACCTAAAACATAAAAGTCTCAGCCACAACTAGAAACAGAGCAGCCACAACCGCAACCAGAGCCAGAGCAGCCACAACCGCAACCAGAGCCAGAGCAGCCACAACCACAACTAGAGCCAGAGCAGCCACAACTGCAACCAGAGCCAGAGCAGTCACAACCACAACCAGAACCAGAGCAGCCACAACCGCAACCAGAGCCAGAGCAGCCACAACCACAACCAGAACCAGAGCAGTCACAACCACAACCAGAACCAGAGCAGTCACAACCACAACCAGAGCCAGAGCAGCCACAACCACAACTAGAGCCAGAGCACCCACAACCACAACCAGAACCAGAGCAGTCACAACCACAACCAGAACCAGAGCAGCCACAACAACAACCAGAACCAGAGCAGTCACAACCACAACCAGAGCCAGAGCAGTCACAACCACAACTAGAGCCAGAGCAGCCACAACCACAACCAGAACCAGAGCAGCCACAACCACAACCAGAACCAGAGCAGCCACAACCACAACCAGAACCAGAACAGCCACAACCACAACCAGAACCAGAGCAGCCACAACCTGAAGCAGAAAAACCACAGCCACAACCTGAGTAAAAAGAGGAAGAAGAAATTCCAAACCACAAGCCTGATCCCGATCTCGATAAACCAGTTAGTCGAGGGGCTCTACAGAGTTTTTAAGTACTCGAAAAGATCATACATATTACCTTTTCCTTACAGAGAGCTGTACTTTATTAAAGAAGCGCTTAGAAAAATTAGAGTGGGCTACATTGTTATTACCAGGATTCGTAGCGGCTACTTTGATAATGAGCCAGGGCTTACGAAGGAACAGATAAAGACGCTTAGGCCTGATCCAAAATGGCTTGTTGATCATTTATATGGATGATCTTAAGGAGGAAAATAATATGCTTTCCAAAGCTATGGAAGACCAATATTTATTGGAGCTTATTGTTCCTGGAGACGAATCTCTTGTTACAGAAGAAGATATAGAACCTAAGGAAGAGGAAATAGTTGTCTAGTGCTATCATATAAGATGAAAGATATCATGGATTTCAATCACAGTAGCATTAATCTTGACAAGGAAACACGTGATGAACTTATTGCATTTTATCGCAGCTATCACAAACGAGCCTACTGTTTTAAGAAGTAATACAGGTATTACAAGTGCCTGTTGTTTTTCTTGTCAGCTGTTCCGTTTGCGATCACTGCGGCTGGTGTTGTCAGTACTGGTGCTTTCTTAAATCCATTTCTTCTGATTATATCTGGCGTTGGGATTCCAACTCAAGCTTGTTGTAGAAAGCCAGAACCAAAAATTCAAAATAAGATGGGCTTGTACAAATAAGCTTACATCACGTACACAAAAATATTAAACCAGATTAAATCTGGTGATACTAGAGCAGAAGACAATGGCGGATTTAAAAACTAAGAGACACGGATGAAAGGTAAAGGCAGGTGATCGTTAAAATTTGATGGCGTCTATGCTCGTCTTGACAAAATTGTGCAAATATTTTTTGTTCCTTAACTTGTTGAACTCTTCTCCTAGCATGCGTCGAGATCTTTCAAGTTCTATGGCAATGTCAGCATAATAGCTAAAATGCTCTAGATGCTCTTTTGATGTTTGATAAATCATCTTAAGAGCGTTCTTGACAAATTTGTAAGCGCCATTTAATGTTCTAATTTCTGATATCATCCGGCTGACGTCTTCAATATTCCAGCCTATAGGAAACTTTACTTTGACGGCATATGCACGCTCGTACACAGCCATTATTCTTTCAGATTCAAAATTGTACGTTATATAACCTGTTTCTTAGTCTCTAATTCGCTGACAATTTGTTGCAATTTATGTGCCTTTGACAGACTTATCATAGCCTGGTTTGCGAGCAATATAGTTGTATATTATCTTGAAAATGCTCCATAGCTACACCAAAACTAATTTTTTGTCTGAACACTTTTTGTGATGTCCTCAATCGTTGTGGCAATGACATCAGGTTGATATTGAATATCAGTAATATTGTAATCATGCTATATATGGAAATCCTTCTTTATGTACGATAAAAACTCAGCTTCAGATGATTTGCCAAGATCAATGAAGTCGTCGCAGACATCTTTGATGTCCGTGCTAAAGAATCCTATGATGCCAATTGTTACTGGATCCTTGCTATAGCGGCAGTAATCTCTATTATGAAATTTTCTGTCGTATTCAGGATAAAATCCAAACTGTTCCAACGAGCACTTGCAAAATATAGTATCGACAAGCAGACCATATGACGCACCAACAGATACCTCAAGACCTGATAGTACCTGCAGCAAATAATATTTTGGCAACTAGCTAACGTCTCGCGTAAAAGGACACTTGAATTCTAGCAACAGTATTTTGTTGTCGCTGACAATGTAGCCAATGAGAGCTTGAATGCAGATATCGTTGCCAACTACTTTTTCATTCATGATGTTACGACTCTATGTTCTAAGAAAATTGTAACAGAAAGAAAGTGAAACCAACAATGTTTGTGAAATCAAAAAAAATTTATTTCTAGATAATTTAAGTGAAAATCAAAAGACACTTATAGTAGCGTGAATTAATATCCAAATAATCCAATAATCCTAAGTGTCCTTATCACAAGTCCTAAATGTACCCCAGAGACAAGGTAAAGCTACATATGGTGGTTGCGTACTTGGCTTTCTTTCCGCAATTTCAGGTGCAGCTGCAAAAGGGCAAATGCCAAGGACCGAAGCCAGTTCAGAGCCTCCAACTGTTACCGATAACAAAGAATAACATTCAGGTGACTTCGACTTTATTTGATACGACCTAATTTTTTAATCAAAAGCTGTCAGCGGTGGGCAGGCATCATTTTTGTGTAAAATCATTAAGAGTGCTCAGCTGACGACGGTGGGCAAGCTTTAATTTTTGTCTCAAATCATTAAGAGGGCGCGAAACAAGTCTTGTGTCGGACCGGCTACTAGCCCTACCGAATATTTTAGTTCCTCAGCAGCTAAGGAACATCAGAATCGAATTACCACTGCACCCGGTCGCTTGTATGAATGGCTTCAAGGGCTCGTAACCTAACTTCCTGCAACTTTGGTTAGTTGTGTTGACATCAGAAGTTAGGTCGTTTCATGACAGGTAATTACATTTTATCAGTGTACCTCTGACTGCATCATCAAAGACTGATAATTAATACAGAGTGGCTGACCTTCTGAGATATCTGCCTTTCTACAGCTAACAATTACACATAATTCACCTTGTATATATGTCATGCAATATTATGTTGATTAAGTTTACGGTTAGATTTTGCACGCAAAGGAGATAACTCATGTACGCCAAATATTTGAGTAATCAAGGGAGGTAACTCATGTCTGCCAAATATTCAGCAATCAACAGAAGTAACTGTGTGTGCCAACTATTTTGCTGAAGCTCTTTGGCAAGAATCATTTTGGTGTGAAATCATCATAAAGAAGGTAAGAGGGCGCTATACATTTTTGTCTGCAAAATAAGTTAGTGCAGTATGTCTAGATTTTAAAAATAAGGAACAGAAAGAAAGTGAAACCAACAATTTAAGTAAAGTCAACAAACACTTTATTTCCCTGCAATACAAAGTAAAAGTTCAAAAGACACTTACAATTTGTGAATTAAATTCCAAATAATCATAAATGTCCTATCACAAGTCCAAAAATATAGAATGTTCCGAATGAATTCCAATAGTCTTGAATGTCCTGATATACCACGCTGATACAATCCTGAATGTCTTTGAATGAGTTCACTAATGTCCAAAGTAATATATTAATCCAAAAGTAAATGAGCACTTTAGTAATTCCAATGAATGTTTAAATAAATAATTCCTCTCGAATGAATGATATTTGAGTTCAATGGCTCAACAATAAACTCTGATCACAAATTGATTCACAGAGACTGATTTAAACAGGAACGAGAATTTGTTTTTCAGGTTTCTATTTATACACCTTATAACTGACCTACATCATATCAGGACGTGAGTAATTCTAATGGAAAAAAAAAAAAAAAAAAAAAGACAAAAAAAAAAAAAACAAAGCCTAATTGCAAATAAGACCGGCCTTGAACTCAAATGCTGATAAACATTCTGTTTACAAGTAACCGTAATTTAAAGTACAAATAAGTAGATCCTTACAATAATTGTCAAAGTTTATCACACATAACATATTCAATATACGTAACACATGAGAATATGGTTAAATGGTAATACTTTTTGATTGAACAGGCCAGAATGAGCATTGGTATTTCATGGTCTGTGAAATCACAAATGTGGTCCCATATTAGAATACTACTCTCGTTCAACTAGTTTCTCATCTCGAGTTGAAATCTCTAATTCTCTCGTAAGAGTGACTGAATGAGACTTACTTTTACGCACCTTAACCACCGCCAAACGCCCGGACATCACTTTATCATCAACTCCAAACCAGAATCATTGGTGTACCAAACTTGAGATAAGCAAGTTCCTTAAACCCCATGAATTACACGTTAAACTACAAATTCTTAATCTGGAAGTTACCAATTATTGAAAATCTGAAGATATCTTGGTGAATTTCAAGAATATTATGATGACTTGATGATGTTATTAGAAGGTAATCGTTGCCATTTCGTCAGTGTGAACAAAATACTGCACAGAAACGACAGATGACACTATACTTGACAAATTGTTATGAATGTACAGTATAAACAGTAATTAGTGGACACTTCCAAATAAGGTTACCTCCTTATAACGGTCAAATTACTCGGACCCATGGATCTATATCTGAAACGTAATTGTATCTTTATTGTCCTAAACGTTGAGAGTTCCAAGTATAATTATTGGTTTAGGTAATGCAATGAGCAGAAAGAGACACTATCATCCGGTTTCTTTAGTGAAAATTCAAAATACTGCTCCATTTTTCTCTTGCTAATCCTTTCCCTCCTTCCTTTATTTCTTTTAGTTGCAAATTACGTGACCCTCTATATATCTAAGATGTAGCATATGAATTAAAAATTAGTTAAAGCACTATTTTGTTTATTTAACCACTCATATACAACTCAAACTGTTTGATACTCTTAACTGAACGATTGCCAGTATGGATCAGAAATTTGGATTGGCAACTTCTTGATTTCAACAATTTATAAAGTCTCAAAATATGTTTTGCATTTTTAACAAAAGTTTACTATTCAGTAGGAAATGCATATATCGCTAATTTTGATTTGTTTCCAACTTTAGATTTTTGAAAATTACTCAGAGCTGCACCAACCACAATAGTTTTAAACCGAAATGGACAAGTCCACATGTATACATAAGGTAGTCAGTTATGCTTCTGATATATATCCGACTGCGTGGTAAATTATACTTTAAAAGAAAAATGAAAATTGGTAATTTAGTCTTTACACACGCAGACATAGATACACAAACAATTAGAATTAATTCAAATAGTACTATTTCCTTTTCATAGAATGTGAGTGAAAATTTGGACCCAGTCACATTTAAAATGCAACGTCCCAAAATCTATAAATAACCAAAATAGAATTAACTACTGGAATCTCAAACAGAAGTAGGGAGATATGCAGGACCAAATACTTTCGTCCACATAAATGATGTAGATTCCTAAAATTGCTTACCGTGAAAGATGGTCTGCGTTTCTTACTGTACTACAATAAAAATAGAAGAGGAAGAAAAAAGCTTACAGGACAGAAACATCGCGAACAAAACTTATCCAAGTAATGTTTTAACATAAAGATAATACAGGAATATAGCTAGCTGTCTTTGAGATGCACGCAGGATCCTATCCCTTTAATTCCATATCATTCTGAAGAAAAAAAAGATCATTCATTTTTGGCATATATATCACAATTCAAAGCATTATATGTCATTACGAGAATTAACGTCCAATTATGTGTATCGTGTCACAATAATTCTCTCTGTCTCTCTCTGAACTGTAGTATTAGATAATGAGATGTTAGATCAGTTAATGAGGCACAGCCATGTGTAATTGGAGTTTGAAACACAGACGAAGGTTGACAGCCATAAGTCAGTAATACCTTGGATCAGTGTAATTAGAGTTCAATCAGCTGCAGATAGTGTGGCCACTAACGGAACTTTAAGAATACCCGACAGTCCTTTGCATACAGGCAAAGATGATCACGTTAAGAAGGGGACAGACCATCTGAAAACTGGATAGTTCGGTATAAAACCGGACGAATGGCCACTCTATAGGGGTAGGTATAAAATGCGAAAAAGACTTTAATTTGGTTATAAATACCGTTCAAGATCGTTTTTTTTTTAAAGATTTAAAGCAGCTGACATTAAATAAACAATATTTATAAATGTTTATCACTCTAAATTTAAAAAATAATACGTAGACAAATTTTGATTTTAACCAAAATTGTTGTTCAGCGCATACCGAGTACGCAAAAGGACTTCATGACTGCAAAGAGGACAACAAAATGACTCTTTTTTTTATAAATAAAATCCTGGTTTTTATTTTAATGTTTAAAACAGATAACTGTTAAAGGACAATTCTGATAAATGTTTATCATTCGAAATATATAACAAATATGTAAATAAACGTGCTGTTCAGCGAATACGGAGTATGCGACAAGTACTCCTTTTTGCAACATAAAGGGTACTTTTTGTACACGGGTAAATCCTTTTAGTCTCGTAAACAAACTAGGTAAATAATGAATAGAGAGAAAAAAAAAAAAACTACATTTAATTATGACATTTTTACTCTGCTTTGTATATTGTATCAAAAATGTCTTTTAAATCATTCGTATTAACATTAAGGGTCCTTTTTGTACACGGGGAAATCCTTTTTGCAGACGACAAGACCGTTTTGCAAAAAAAAAAATAAATAATAAATTTGCAACACAAAAAGGACTCCTGTTTACAAAAAGGTGTCCTTTTTTTTTAAAAAAAAGTCCTTTTTACAAAAAGGAGTCCTTTCGCGTTTTATTCCTAACGACCCTATATAGTATCAGAATGCTAGTGATGTACATTATTTATTGTATACTCTCCCACCTTTATGTTAGTCGGTGTTGGACTTTCATTTAGTTAATAGGTTTGTCATTAAATAATAAAAGTAGTGTAGGGACTATCTTGTGTTTCTTCCAACACACTCACACAACACGCACTGTACTCTCTTTAACTGTATCGCGTCCTATACGCTTTATCGGTATTCATTAATGCTCCGGGAGAACATTTACATGGAGATATTGTTAATGGGCACCATTTCCGAATTTGTAGAGTTACCTTTCCTTACTCCACCATTCGAAAGTATACTGTAATGATATTGTATGAATTTGTACGACTTAGAATAACTGATATAACATATATGGCCTTATCCTGTCTTGCCAGTTTGTTCAACGTGGATATTACACAGCTGGTGCGTCAATAGTTGTCAGGTTGCTCATCATAAATCTGACTGCTCTTCTCTGGACCAGGTGAGAACGGTGTTCGTTCGTTCGTTTGATTAACGACGTGTGCGGCCATTCAGCCATTTACGTCGAATGAGAACGGTGGATGTCATGATCAGTATAAATAGGTAACGGTTCATGTCGCACCCCGGTCAACTCGCACACTAATAAAGTTATGTCGCACCCGATGCTACAGTCATGTCGCACCCAGTATAAACCAATACCAAAGTCATCCTCATTTAAGATATTATTGACTTTTTTAGAATATGTTATCAAACTGAAATTTGGATCCAACAAAATCACAAACAATAGAAAGTGGGAGACGGAGAATTAATAAAACCGATTGCTTGAAGGCACCAGCAATTCACGCATATTACGGTGTATGGTGAAAAATAACTAAGAGTGTATTATATCCAGGTTGACAATATAACAATATTTCGCAAATAAAAATCATTATTAGGAAATACATTCACTGTGAGTGCAAATGACAATATTTTCGCTAGCATGGGTTACAAAAAGTGTTCTTAAAGACAATTAATGCTGTGTATGATATTGTATCCTGATATTTACCATGCAGACCAATTATCATGATGACAGGTGGCAAACAATAGAAGCTTGGGTGGTGAAGAAACACACCTGGTAGAGAGCAATAAACACATTGTTTCAACTTAGACTATCAAAAACAAAGATTATTTTATTACAAAGCAAGCCGACCCTGGAAGCCGGCTTTGGATTATTTAAAGTGTGCATATTTTTTATATTCAAAGTTGGCTGACCTATGGAAGCCGACTTTGGTTTCTTTTTATCTGTATTCACAGGAGTTTCGAAAATAAATTAAAACTTAGGAAATATTACTTGGGAATTAGATCTGGCTTATGAAAATGCCAAATATAAATCAGATAAAACTTGTATTGCATGAAACACAAACAGTGTTTATACAGCAAAACACAAAATATAATACAAATATGGATTGTTCGGACTTGCATGAAAATGAAAGCAATATATTTACTAGTAAACACCTGAGGGTAAACAACATTGATGGACACTTCACTTTGTGGTGAGTAATATTTAATTTAATATTTTCAAATAATAAAATTCCAAATGTAGATACAAGTATTGTGTAATGAATACTGTAATGAAAGGGATAAATACAGTGCATACAATACATGCATTTCTAAATGGTAATAGTGGGATGAAAATGTAAAAATATCTGAATTTACAGTATTTTGTACATATTGCAAACATTTAGAGTTTCCAATATTGCCCATAGATTTATCAAATTTTATTCTTCAAAAGTTTGCAGGTAGAAAGAAAAGTTTAAACAAACAACACTGACAAAATGTAAGTTTGAGTGCATTTTTTTACCGGCTAAGCATCGATATTATGATTGAAAAGGTGTCCCAAAACTTACGACTTAAAAAAAAAAACTAGCTGTCCAAAAACTTACAGCACACAAAAAAATTACTTAAAAAATTAATAACTAATTTATGATGTCCCAGCATATATGGTGTCCCAAGATATACGGTAAATTTGGTACTACTAATCTGAAATAAAATCAGTATAACACAATATAAAGACTAAATATATAAAATAAGTAATGAACAACTAATATTTAATTACTGCAAAGCATGCCCATTTAAATTGATGCAAGCAGACAACAATTGGGAAATGGACATGTTTCTGTTGTTAAACTTGTCCCAATCATTAAACAATTTTGCTTGCATTTCTTTGTACATTTGTTTCTGTTGTCTTTTAAGTTTCCCTTCAGACAATAGCTGCAGCTGGATATTTACAAATTGGGCCTCCTTAAATAAAAGGCTAATCAGCGTGTAGAGTGGTAGTTACCCCCTTGTTGCAGCTGAATTGAGCCTCTGATACCACCCCTCAACATCGTTGTTTGTCATTATTTTGCTGCATATATACGGCCCAAAGAGTAGATGTGAATATTGGATTTGTTATCCATTGTCCTTCTATGTAGCTACAAAGAATTGGATAAGGGTCTGTTATTGGTGGTTTTCCAAAAAACAACTGCAGAAGTCGTCGTAATCAGTTGCACTTAACATTAGAATTTTTGTATTATTTTTACATGCTTTAGTAACAGTTTAAGTATTCCATGATTGGCTAGCTTTCTTTAATTAGCAGCCTCATCATTCACACTAAGCCAAAAAGATGTTATTGCCATTAAAGTTTTTTGTGATTCTTCTTATGTTTTGAAGAGTTTTTCATCAATGTGAGTTTAAAAAATAACGCTCAAATGCTTATTAATGTTAACCAAAATATTAAAATTTGACTGATTATAAATCTAGATGTACACAAACTGAAATCTGGAAACGTTCGGTAAGGGTAAGAAAAGTAATAACGTGCTAGACATTATAGAATTATGGAGCAAAAAAGAAAGAAATTTTCCCACCCGTGCGCGGGAACTCCTGACCATGTGCTCCAAATTCAAGTGTGTGTGTGCATCCACAGGAATTTTTTTTTTTTTGGCGGGGGGGGGGGGGGGGGGGGGGGGGGGGCAAAGCCAAAATAAAAGGGATATATATTTTTTTTTTAAGTCAGGGGTGGGGGCTGGAGCAGCATGCCTCCCCCCCTCCCCGCAGACACCCAAGTGTGTGTGTGTGTGTGTGTATACGAGTCGCACACTTTATCCACTCGGCCACAGTAACACTATGCCACATACAGAAACACGCTCAAAAACCAAAGGCTTTAACAGTCACAAACAGGAATCTGCATACTAAAATATCTGCGTCAAAATAATTATAAGAATATATTTTGTTTTGATATTTTCACCTTAGAAAAATGAGCCAATAATAGGATACATGTGGAGACAATACATCCATGCAAAATGCCCTAAACTTGTTGGAAATTAAAATTTCTGAACATCTGAGATTTTAGAATTTTCCCCATTATTTTTCATTTAGGTAATAAGTTGAGTTCAGATTAATTACTAGCAATTATCAAACTTTCACTGTTAATGGCAGGACCATAATTGCGGCTGTAAAGTACAACGTGCCAAGTCAGATGGCTTCGTGTGATAAAACACACTATTCCCAAGCTGAAACTGACATCATCCTTTGATGCAAACCCTTGTAAATATTTTACAACAGTGTGTTCACAATGGTCACTGCCTTGATTTCTGTAGAATATGTGCTGAAGTCAAGTCTTTATTAGTAGAGGCAATTTAATTTTCTAAGGGGGGGGGGGGAAATGCATGAAAACAATTGTCTTTCTCTGATTTGATGTATAAAAAAGACGTTATTCCGTTCCAATTTATTTTGTGATGAAAGAACAAAAATTATCACGGTCAAAAAAACCCAACAACATTTAAACACCATACATTAAATGGTCAGTACCTTACAGTACACATGCAGTCAGAATATTCAGCCTCATGACTGTGCTATTACTGCTTAAGGACTACACATGCTGTTTGCATTTCAGTGTAAATTCAGTGTTTTAGGTTTGTTTGTTTGGTTTGTTTTTTTAAGCAGAACCAGATGTCAGTTTGGATTTAATTGTCCATATCTCAGAGAATTAGATTCCTTTGGAACAAAATGATAAATTTATGCTGCTAGAGTAGCTCAGCAAGGTGTGCTTCTCGTCATGTCAGTGCGTAAGTTTTTTCATATTTCTTTGAATAAATTAAAAGCATAAACTTATTGCAAAAAAAGTCGATCAACCTTTTATAAACAGTAATGTGTACTGAATATACAAGACTTTTGTTTGAAATTATTTTTTTATTGTCCAAATATACGATCAAAATAAATACGACTGATTCTTCCAATGGTATTCGGTTGTAAATCACTCTTGACGTCTCAGTCTTTCCATAGGTGGTCTTCATTCATTGGCTGTTCAAATGTCAATCAGTAATATCGACCAGCCCACTCCACAGTGGAGTTGACATTGGCATGCCTGCCAAGGCGTGGTGGTGATTTGTAGGTATTTATCCCTCCACCGCAGAGCTAAAGTGGAGGGGATTAAATCACCCACTGCGAAGCATGGTGTTCCGAAAAATCACGTGAGCTGTACTGTAGTTCAGAGGTTTGTATTGTTTCTTTGTGAAAACCATGTGCAACACCGATAATCTCGTAATGAGAGATCTTTTTACACAACTTTCACTGCAGAATGTTGAGTACATTGTTTGTCTATGGAGTTGATATGTAATGCCTGGTGTGAATGAGGCCTGCGTCCATCATAATGCTACCTGCGTTTGTCTGGATGAGTGAATTCTATAGTTACTGTAAAAGATCCTATTGTTTGTTGATTTACTGATGTATTAAATCCAAACACCAAGCCAAAAGTGCTACTGTCAGAGATCTTGTCATCTGTTCACCGTAGCTGATTATGTCCTTTGTTTATTGGGTTTGTACATTTATGTCATAGGTAAATTAAACATTTGGCTTCTGGATGAATTATGTCTTTTGATTTAATTGATACATATATATTCCATATTTACCTAAGACCTGATTAGAACCACTTCAGTCATTATTACAACTATCACAAATACGTTACGATCTTACAAATATAAATGTTTTCTGATAGCTGTATATCTTTTTTAATATAAATATAAAAAATTTTGATGAAGGCATATAATATTTATTAAAAAGAGCTATGAATAAAGAATAAAATACATGTTCAGACATTCTGGTATGTTTCCTTCTTGAACCCAGTTGAAATTTGACCTCGACAACTTGGTTCCTGCACAGACCTGTTATGAGATACCACCGGTCTTGAGAGATCACTTTTTGTTGGCAGAAGTGGTGGTCTCTCAGGACAGGTTTTACTGTGTAACCCAGTCCACTTTTATTCAATATTCTAACCTGAGCAAGGCTGTAATACCACAAAGATTGGTTCAGTGTGTGTATGTAATTACAGTGTTTTCTCCAGGCTGTGCCTGTGCACTTTTTGGCACGGAAACATTTGAAAGGGTATAGACATCAGCGTACAAAAAACAACCATCTATTTTATATGCAAGCTTGTTCTCAAAGTCATCATATGGTTTGATGATAACTTTGGGTTCTGCTCTATACTGTTTCACTTTGCATAAGGTTTGATTTTTAAAGATAAAGAATTTCCCAGGTTATCCTCACTGGTTATCATGGTTATTTAAAAAAGCCCTTGTATATCTTAGGTATTGTTAAAATAACTTTTAATTCCCTTTATTTTGGTGTATGATTGATGGGTGTAATTTGGGTTATAGAGTATACAGCTTTGCCTTATGTCAGATGTTCACCTCCGAAAAGACTGCTAGCTCCGCTTGGTCATTTACACATCCTGAACTTCAGAGGTAAATTAGAAAAAAATGAGCCAATAACTTTTTTGCTTTTGTATATTTTATAATTCATCAATTGCACTTTCAGAAGCTGGTATCGTCAACTCTGGCAAAGTTAATTTTCCCAAATGTAAGAACTGCTAAAGTTAGATTACTTTTGACTCGTTCATGCTCATTTTTGGGCACATGAGAGCAGCCATTTTGATAGCTCTCTGCTTTAGATAGTGCATAGTTTCCATAATAACCTTATATAAAGAAATTTCAGTCACAGTACAGCAAAGTAGCATAGAGTTATGCCAACATTCTCTCCACCTTGCATGTTGCCAATGAAAACAAATTCACCTTATACCAGCCCCTATTTCAGAAGTACATAATAAATGTAGAGTGGAACCTCAACTATGCAGGAAGGTTCTCATTGATCATGATTACCATGTGTTTTGACAGATCTCTGAGCATTATCAGGTTTCACATCAGCAACAAGTATAGAGGGGGAAATTGTAAAACATATCAAGCATCATGGGCAGTTGAAAAGATAAAGATTGTGGGAGTCAGAAAATCAGTGACAATCTTGGGAAAGGGGTCATATTCTGCTAAAATGATAGCCAATCATATTCTGTATGTAAGGGAAGTGGGTGTTGGTATGTCTTATGGTATATTTTGTAATAGTATATAGACTATAGATAGAGAGAAGAAGAGGGAGATGATTAAGAAGTTAAATAGGAGGAAGTAAGAGGAGTGGTTAGACAGTTCTCTGAAAATAATATACCAAGATTGTAGTGCAGTAATTTTCTGGAGGTGGACAGGAGATTTTTCATATGCAGTGTTTGTATAAACAGTAATTATCTACTACATGTATGACTTAGTCTGGTGATTTAATTTGTACTACTGAGGCCACCACCCCTGAATCCCAAGGGTGATTTAAACAAGTCAGAATTGCCAGTCATATATGCCTGTTTGTGTCTTATATTTGAATATTTTCTTAAAAGTGGAGATAAAATTTCTTGTATATATCTATAAAATGTAAAGTTAGGGAAACTCTGTGTATGACCTTTTCCCAACTTTTGCACAGAATAATATCTTAGGGCAAAGTATAACATTGATATAAACTTGACTATATGCTACAGTTTTGCAAATTATCCTAATGATATATCCAAGTTAGAGTGATCATCAACTGCTGTGAATACATACAGTATCCAAGTTAGAGTGATCATCATCTGCTGTGAATACATACAGTATCCAAGTAGGAGTGATCATCAACTGCTGTGAATACATACAGTATCCAAGTTAGAGTGATCATCAACTGCTGTGTATACATACAGTATCCAAGTAGGAGTGATCATCAACTGCTGTGTATACATACAGTATGCAAGTAGGAGTGATCATCAACTGCTGTGTATACATATAGTATCCAAGTAGGAGTGATCATCAACTGCTGTGTATACATACAGTATCCAAGTAGGAGTGACCATCAACTGCTGTGTATACATACAGATTTTGTTTAAATTCATTTTAAAATAGTCATCAAAGGGATGAAACTATAATTTATATTGCTTTCCATATGTATTTTACTAATGTTTGTGTTGGTGTGTTTACTTGTAAATACTTTTTTAGAGAGAGAGAGAGAGAGAGAGAGAGAGAGAGAGAGAGAGAGAGAGAGAGAGAGAGAGAAAGAGAACATGCATGAAAATACTTTGCCTTTATATTAGTGATAATACTTTGTAAGTTCATATATAGCAGAGTGTCTCAAGGGATATTAGTTGTACTCAGCTAATTGAGCTACTCTCTTTAAATAAAGATATTATTATTATTATTATTTTTATTATTATTATTATAGGAATCAAATGGACGATAACACCAAGATATTTTGCACAGCAGGTAGTTTGCTTGGACTGAGTGGTTGGCACTTTATTGCAATATGTATTGCTTTGCATTCGTTTAGAACATAATCTCCCACTGTTGAAAGATTGTCAGCATTTTTTTGTAGGATGGTACAGTTAGTGGTGTTACAGATGATTCTGTATAATTGTCAGTCATCAGTGAAAAGTCTAGCTGTGGATGTTATTATTTCAGGTACATCATATATGTATACAAGGAACACTAGAGGGCTTAGGACTACCTTGAGGGACACCAGAAAAATTTGCATCATCGAGGACTACTTCTTGAGGCCTGTTGAAAAGAAATCTTCAATCCAACATAGTATGTTTTTTTTTTACACTGTAGTGATGTTGTTTCTTGAGGAGACATTGATGGGTGACCATATAAAATAGTTTTGAGAAGTTGAAGAGACTGGATCAATTTACAAGTTGTTATTTATATGCCCTTTTGCTAGATCCTACATGGTAATGGTAAGCTGAGTGTTACAACTCTTTTTCCAGAATCCATGCTGGCAAGTACTGAGGATGCTGTGGCATTCAAAGTGTTACATGATGGAGCTGTGTATGATATAATCAATTATTTTATATACAATGGATGTGAGAGATATTGGTTAGAACTTGGCAGCTGTTGAATGGTTTCCCTTGTAGCTCACCTGGTCATAAAGCCACATGAGCTTATGGCATGGCCATGTGTCCATTGTCTTTTGTTAGTCGTGTGTCTATCAATAATTGCTAGTTTAAACTTGTCAAACACCACAGGACCAAATTTGGCACAGAGTGTTCTGGCATAAAGAGCTTTTAGATTTATACAAATGATGGTGATCTGCCATCAGATGTGGCTGCCTCTACTAAAAATAGTAAAAGCCCTACACCCTCATAACAAGTCACTGTGACCTATATTTCATGTTTCACTGACTGGTTAAATTTTGTGGTTTAAGTTTATCTCTCAAGCTATGTATCTTTGCTAGTTCCACACCATTATCAAAAGGTTAGGTCATTGTGGCCTACATAAGTTTTGGGGTTTAGCTCAAAACCAGATAGTGTTTTTTTAGCACCCTGTACACATACTGTTATACTAAGATTAATGAAATTTGGTAAGGACATTATGAGTACTACACCTTCATTACTGAAGTCGGTCACTGTGACCTATATTTAATGATTCACTGACTTGGTTTCAGTTTCAAGCAATGTTCATGCCAGAATAATCAAACTAGGTGATTGAAAACATCCCTGTTTGTACCACACCCTTATAACAAAAGATCATTGTGATCCACATTTAACATTTTACTCATTTATGTTAAATTTTTTTATTTAGTTCATAAATACACTGGTGCTTTATCAACTGTATAATACTGCTATACCTGTAATTATGAGACATGGCATATATTAAATGTCATCAATCATAAATTATTTAAAATTTATATTTTGTATTTTTCGCTTTTCACAATAATATTTTAAAAAGAACAATAACAGAATATGATTTTTTTCCTCAGACACTTACAAATTTTAATTACCATTAATAATTGAGATAACTGGATCCTCCAATTTTCAGACACCGACCCTAGACATTTTCCATCAATTAAAAAAAAGGAAGTTGAAAAACAACAACAAACAAATGAATTCCAGATTTTCTGAATGTTTTGACTATACAGATGTATTGTATTTCTTTTTGTTCATAGGTAACAGTATTAGACATCATCGTTGTTAAGACACTTACTATTTCTCCCAGTATTTTGTTGCTCCCACTGGACATAGGCTAGAAAGCATGCTTCATTATTGGCAACCTTTGTATGCTGTTTGTTAATTGTGGTCAGTTCACATTTACAGCAAGTTATATAAAATGCAAATTATATAAGTAATTATTGTGAGGGTGCATAATATGCATCATATAACGTCATGTTGTTGAGTAATACTGACAAGATATTTTCTCAGAGGAATAAAATTAGGTCATGCAATCATGGTTCACTTCAGTAAATGAAGGAGAAAACAATTAGTAAAAGAAAAGTTTATTCTGACTGATCAATCCATTTTTTGGGGGGCATGAAATCAGAAACATGCATATTATTTTTTAGGCCTAATAGACAATGGGGCAACTAAACACACCAAACTTTTCTTTCCACACCACAGATTCAATACATGTATGAATTTGCTTTCACCAGCTTGTGTATGTCATTTACCCTGGTGAGTGATATCGGGCCCACTTTGACAGATTGGTGCAACAAGGACTGTTCCAATGTGAGATTTGTCCATTGCCTAGGGAGAGCAGGAAAAACTTTAGCAAGACCTGCAGCTTCCTTTAACAGTTGTCTACAAATTTGCTTATGGCCTGTTGCTGTATGGGGTTTGATGTTGTGAAGAAACTTGTTGACACTTGACTCAGTAAGAGTAATTTGAGGCATTGATGGTGGTGTCAATTTTCCTAGATCAGATAAGTGTGAGGTTTCATCTATGGTAAAGACATGCAAATTACTGGTTGATGATAATTTACCTTGTGATGCTGTCACATAAGAAGGTGAGTCAGACTTTCTTCAAGGGGTGTCACTTTCTGTCCTTGATGAAGCTCCATAACTTGTTCAGATTTTCTTCATCAGTACTACATGTAACATCATAGTACTACTACATGTAACATCATAGTACTACTACATGTAATATCATAGGACTACTACATGTAACATAGTACTACTACATGTAACATCATAGTACTACTGCATGTAATAGCATAGTACTACTACATGTAACATCATAGGACTACTACATATAACATCATATTACTACATGTAAAATCATAGTACTACTATATGCAACATCATAGTACTACTACATGTAATAGCATAGTACTACTACATGTAATATCATAGTACTACTGCATGTAATAGCATAATACTACTACATGTAATATCATAGGACTACTACATGTAACATCATACTACTACATGTAACATCATAGTACTACTACTTCTAACATCATAGTACTACTACATGTAACATAGTACTACTACATGTAACATCATAGTACTACTACATATAACATCATAGTACTGCTACATGTAACATCATATTATTACTACATGTAACATCATAGTACTACTACATGTAACATCATAATACTTGAGTAAATTGGATTATTTGTACTCATTACATTATACTTATTTGTGCTAGAAACTTTTGAGTACGAGAAAAATATGATTCCATTGATGGATGGTATATACTTAAAAACATATAGTCTACTAGATAGTTACAAAACAAATTAGTTTTATTGTGGCATTCCATCTAGTTTATATAGAATACACATGCTCTTCACAAGCTTATTTTAAAACTTCATTCAGAGCCAACATCAAAACTTGAAGCTGACTTGTACTTTGTACACCCCATGGTAGTAAGTGTCACAGTAAAAAATCAAATGTATAAGCTTGATGAAGATTTGTTTATAGATAAAGAAGCCTTTCACCCTTTCATTTAATTATGTTAGCTGTTTGCATTTTTCTTTTTACTTATTACCAAAATTGAATTCAATGATGGATATGCCATAAAATGCTCAGGTGGTTTTAAATGACATATGTGTTTGTTCTTACATTACTTATAGAATAAAAACAGTGATCATGTTATCCTTCCTAACAATGAATGCAATTCTTAAATTGTTGGAGTGAATTTAGTATGTTATAACTCATCATCAGTTTTAAAGAAAATGTAGAGATTGTAAATTTTATGATATTGTTAGAAAATATGTATGTAATTTAGTTGTGTGCACAACAGTTTGTAACTGTATTCCAGCTTTATTAAGGTTTGAAAGTGATGGATTCCTTGTTTAGAACTGTACTCCAGCCTTATTAAGGTTTGAAAGTGATAGATTCCTTGTTTAGAACTGTACTCCATCTTTATTAAAGTTTGAAAGTGATAGATTCCTTGTTTAGAACTGTACTCCAGCTTTATTAAGGTTTGAAAGTGATACATTCCTTGTTTAGAACTGTACTACAGCTTTATTAAGGTTTGAAAGTGATAGATTCCTTGTTTAGAACTGTACTCCATCTTTATTAAAGTTTGAAAGTGATAGATTCCTTGTTTAGAACTGTACTAAAGCTTTATTAAGGTTTGAAAGTGATAAATTCCTTGTTTAGAACTGTACTCCAGCTTTATTAAGGTTTGAAAGTGATAAATTCCTTGTTTAGAACTGTACTACAGCTTTATTAAGGTTTGAAAGTGATAAATTCCATATTTAGAACTGTACTCCAGCTTTATTAAGGTTTGAAAGTGATAAATTCCTTGTTTAGAACTGTACTACAGCTTTATTAAGGTTTGAAAGTGATAAATTCCTTGTTTAGAACTGTACTCCAGCTTTATCAGTTTATTAAGGTTTAAAAGTGATGGATCTGGAGGGTGGATGCTATAGATAAATATGGATGGATCTGGAGGGTGGATGCTATAGATAAATATGGATGGATCTGGAGGGTGGATGCTATAGATAAATATGTGATGCTACATTGCAGGTTTCTAGTGTACAAGTATTTTTCTTTCAGAACCATCATGTATTCTACAAGCAGTCAGCTGAAGTGCTGGACTTTCAATGGAGAGACGGAACTTGCCGAGTTAAGAAAGGAGGCCAACCAGAGATTTATACAGGAGCATGGGAACGATGTAACGGTAGGTTAATAGAGGTATACACAGGATTCCTCTTTTCAACTGCAAGACACAAGTTTTGATCTCTTAAATGTGTGTATATGTATGTGTTATTCTTAAAAACACATGGCACATATCAGGCCTTAGAATTCTCTTTTCAAAAGTTCCGTGCATATGCACACACACACACCACTGGATAACAAAATATTTACTAGCTAGGATGCATAGTAAGTTACAATGAACAAAAGACGTCTTCATTAATTAAACGTCTCATAAATTATCAAAATTATTATATCATTATTTTAGCAGGTATATTATGACAGTCAATTCCATGCATCCATCTGTCCATTCATCCATTTATTTGTTTAGCAGGTATATTATGACAGTCTATTCCATACATCCATCTGTCCATTCATTCATTTATTTGTTTAGCAGGTATATTATGACAGTCAATTCCATGCATCCATCTGTCCATTCATCCATTTATTTGTTTAGCAGGTATATTATGACAGTCAATTCCATAGATCCATCTGTACATTCATCCATTTATTTGGGGTTTTTTTTGTCTACGCTGATTGAGAGAGTCATTACATTTGGTATAATGTTTTACTAGGATGAGTAGATGAGAATGAAGGATTCAGATCTTGGACACAGCCTTGTGAAGTGGGATTGTGGGTAACATATTCACAGGTAATATCATAAATGTGGAACCGTCCTTGTAATGTAAACTCTGTCTACACTCCTTGATGGAGGGTGATCATATATGCCACCAGAGAAAAAAACAAAGAAATTCCCTTAGTATATGGATTGCACTGAAGCGGGTCAGGCTGGGGGTGGTGGTATGGATTGCATAGTTGTATTAATATGTATGTTTTAGTGCTTACTTGCAATTAGATTGTTCTGCCATAACAATTAAATACTCTTAATGATAATGTTGTTGTTGCTAAGTGGTCTCTTAGGAAAATAAAAGGGGAGGAGTTTGAAAGCAACAAGTATTTTTTATTACAGTATCATTCAACTTGATGTAAATGATTGCAGGTGGAGAAAGCAGCTAAATACTTTCTAAGCCCAGTAGAGGAAAAACTGCTGATTCGTCACTTTGAATTCATCTTGAGAGAATTTTGTGTAAGATTCATGCCACCCATGCCAAAATATGTTTTGGTAAGTATTGAAGTCTTTTTAAGTTTTTACCTCAGGTAGTGGAAGAATTTAAGTTATGTTAAGAATGGTTTATAGCTCACTTGGCCATAAAATCAAGTGTCATGTGTCGTCCTTTCACCGTTGTTATTTACAACTTCTTCTCATAATCCACTGAACAGAATTTGACCAAATCTGATGGAAAGAATCCTGGTATGAAGTTTTTAACAAAATGGGCCACCGTTACTTGAAATAGAAAAACCTAAAAACACCTTCATCTCAAAATCTGTTCCACAGTATTTGACCATATTTGACAGAAAGCATCCTGGCATGAAGGTCTTTCAGATTTGTTCAAATGATGCCAATCTGCCATCAAACATGGCTGCTGTTACTTAAAATAGAAACTCTTTTAAATTACTTCTTCTCAAAAACCACTTGACATAATTTGACCAAATTTGACAGAAAGCATCTTTACATGAAGACCTTTCAAATTTATGCAAATGATGCCAATCTACCACTGCTACTAAAGACAGTAAAATCTTGAAATGACTTCTTCTCCAAAACTGTTGAATAGAATTTGACCAAACTTGATAGAAAGCATCATGTATATGCCAGCAAGGGAAATAACCAATGATGAAGACTATTGAGAATTACAGGCTTGGGGGTTACAGAGCCTTGAGTTACAGAGTTTAAGGGGGAGCCTTACAAAAAAATTTCAAACAGATTTTAAACAATAATTTGAGAATACAGGATGCATACATTTCAGTAAAACAAGTTACATAAGTTAGAAAAATAATACACCTTAGGGATTAAATTGTAATTTAAGTTGAAGAAAACGTATGAAATGGAAATATAACAAGAAACACTCTAAGTGGATAAATTAAACTATGGATATGATTGGTGTGGAAAAGAATGGAGTGTGTGCAATCTTGTGAATAAATGTTCTCTATTAGACTCCATAATGCAGTCTTGGGAGTGAATTTGCTGTATTGTGCCTTAAAGGAAAAATACCTTTAATTGGGCTTAGCCCAACTAATCTAGGTATTGTTTGCACATCTTTGATTCACACTGATAACCTTAATATCTGAGTCCACCTCACATATTGGAGATTCTGAAAAAAGTATCAGAATTTAAACCAGGCTTGCCCAATCAATCCAGGTGTTGATTGTGCATTTGTAAAGATGCACACTGATAAACAGCAAGTAAATAAAATCCGTAATATTTTGGTCAGCCTCAGTAAATAAAGTGGACTCTTATATTAGGGACTCTGAAAGACACTTAAAAACTTAAATCAGGGTTTGCCCAATCAAACCAGGTGTTGACTGTGTGTTTGAAAAGATGCACACCAATATTCAGCAAGACTCTTTACTCCCATTGCCTAACAACAACAAAAAAAGCCACCAAAACACTTTAATATGATATTGTCATATTAAAGTGCCTGCAAGATTTTTTGTTTTTTATGTTATCACATGTATGTGCATTTTTTGTATGGCATATATTCAGTGCAGTCACAGATTATATTAAATTTATATTTTCATTTTTAGCATTTAATACAATTTTTAAAAAAAACTATGCAATTCTCCTGAAAAAAAACTTCCAGACTTAATTACTAAGAGCAAAGAAACCCATGGCGTTTAAAAAAAGACCCTGAGCAATTCTGTAGTTGATCTGGGCCGATCTGGTAGTGGGAATTGGTGTCAGGTTCAATGCCTTAACTGCTGAGCCAACATGGATATGCTAGGTAGTAATCTGAGTGATTTCCAAGGGATGACCCCAGTGGGGTAAGGACAGACACAGGAATCCATGCTGACTGCATAAATTAACTACCTTGTAGTGCCAAGTTAGTAGTACATACTGTGAATCACTTCATATTCATGGGGTACCAGTTTTTTGTTTTTGTTGGTAAGCTATGCCACAAATTTAAAGTCACATCGAAATATGTACTAATATTGAAAACACCACTGGTTTTATAGTGCTGAGAATATATAGCATGATATGTTTATAAGAGCTGATGAACAGTGGAAATTTATTGATTGCAATTTATTTGCATGCAGAATTTCAAAAACTTGAATGCTCTTTATTAATGCAATGACTTGGTCTGGTGCTATAGTAATAAATTACAGTTTGTGTCCTTCTTTTCTTTACAAAGAACATATTGTATCCATTTATAATAATTAATACACACTAAAACTCTATGCAGTCCAATAAAATTAGGAAATATCGGAGAAACGTGATGGTATTAAAGTTAAAGAAAATTCAATATCGGTCAGAGTATGTACCTTTTTAAGCACATGTATTCATTAATTATGGTAATCTCTATTAATCCATGAACATATCCAACATAATGTATGGATCATGAAGCACTGTGTTATCTAGTTTTATACTGAATATATGATATTCAGTATGGAACAATTACCATGTCTGATTCGTAAAAAACTATAATGTTTTCGCTGCATTTTTAAGTTTTTATATCACAAGTGCTATTCAGTATTCCATTGAGCAAGTGGAACACAAGAGCACATTTTTATTACTGTACATGTTTCATGCATATAACTGACTGCTGAATGAACAATCAGTAAATCAGTCCCACTTTCTCAAAGTCCAGTTTATTCACATCATCGAAGGTGACACTTTGTCATGTGTGGAGATAATTCACTTTGCGTGAATTACCTTAAGTGTGTATGTCTTCAGGTCAATCAAGATCTTATCTTAGAGTACATCTCCACTGTCCTTCTGTTCATATAATTGAGCTGTAACCTGGACCATGAGATATAAATCCAGGGGTTGCATGCATTCGTCACAAACAGTGGTATGATGCCGTTTTTCATTAAACGAGGGAGCAGTTTTTCCTTACCTGCCATGTACTTTGAAAACATCGAAGAGCACTAGCACCTTGCAAGTTTCCTGTTTTTTTTTACCACTGTCTTGGTGGATTTGTGATATTTGAGACAGTGACTTCAGTTTCAACAGAACTGACATTGGGAAAAGACAGAAACTTTGGTTTGCTGTCATTGGTTTTGTCTTACAGGGTTCCCATGCTACCGGGAAATCGAGAAAGCATCGGGAGAGAGAATAGGTTTGTTTCTGATCAGGAAAAGCCCTTTAATTTTGCAAATATTAATCATAGTCATGGAAAAACTGGAAATTTTTAGCTGCCACTTGGTCACGTAAAAAAAAAATACATAATTTAGTCTTAACTGAACAGATAAGGAGTTACATTTACTGAGTTCTTACTGGAATTTTTGGAGGTTGCAGAACTCTTCAGTCATTTGAAATACAATTGCTGTATGGATCATTTGAGTGCTTGCCCTAAACATATTTGTATAGTCAGTCCAAGTGCTCAGGTGATTGGATTGGTCAAGTACACTCTTACATCTTAGTCCACGCAATATCAGTATCTTTTTTTTTTAATGTAGAAGTTATGAAAACCAGTCTAGCAACACAATGTGCCAACATGCCTGTGACATGTTATCATGGTGAGTGTACAAGAAAAATAATAAAACTTTTCTTTCCCAGTTCCCCTTTTGATATGTAAAGTTAACAAAAATGTATTGTGGTAAATCTATGCTTATTTCTTGGTAGTTAGCACTGGGAACACGGTATTAAGCATTACCATCAATAGTAACCTTCGCCACCCCCAACTCCCCTTTGTGGTGAATTTTACTCTCAGACCTTGCTAAATACTTAGAAGTGTACCGACTACTGGGGCAATTTTCAGTGCAGAATCCTGTGCTCTGGGTGTCCTTGACAATGACTGCATTAAATATACGGTCCATTGTCAGATTACATTGAAAGTAGATGTTAGGACGCCAACTAGACATACAGTGAAACCCTGCTATCACACGCTTCGTTATAGCATGAATTTGGATAAAGCATGACCGTTACATGGTTCCCAAAATTTTGCAATAATTTCACTTATTTTTTGAAGTGCTACAAGGCTTTAGAGCCAAAATAAACAAGAGTTTGATTTAATAATTTGGCAAGATGTGTTGTATTCTTGAAGAAAAAAAAATATTCTTGCTTATTTTTGAAAAGATGTTAGCTCCTTAACAAGCCGATAATTGTTAATCTGATTATTATTGAATGATCAACAATAAAGCCATTAGGTCTTCTTTGCATTTGTCTTCAATGCATCCTGTGAACAATTGTGCTAAATTCTGGGTAAACAATAGCCAACAAATGTTTACTCACTCATCTGTCATACTCAACCAAGCACCAAACAATGTGGAGGTCTTAAAAGTTTCTCACCAGAATTTATAAATCAATTAATTTACCCACCTATTTAAGGGAAACAATAGGCCACCAATGCCTGCTCAATAAACCGCCATACACACCTGTTGACAGAACTCCAAATTGCTAATATACACAACCCACTGTAAAGGTAAAATTCCATGCATATACATGGCGTGTACTGATGTGGACCATGGACTGGAACAGAACCATTTAAATTGTAGGGTTGGAGGGATTTGCTACTATAATCAAAGTTCAAACATACAACTCCATTTTACCTCTTTGTAGTGCAAAGCCATAGTTATAAATAAAATTTCAATTAATATTGGGTTTATTTTATTTTATTTTTTTCTTCTGTCTTTTAGAGAATGACTCAACTGTTTTTATGGAGATCACTCTTTACCCATGAAATTCAATGGTTTACTCCAGTACTGGGTCCAGGCAATTATACACAACTGTTCGAGTATTAATCAAAAGTACATTACCAGGTCAATACCTCTGAACTAGATACAAGTTACAAGAAATTTTATTTAATGTTGGTGGTCTGGGTAGAATAATAAACACTAGCTCTGTATAAGCTATTTTACCGACATTGTATGCATTTTCAGTTAAAGTATTTTTCAAGCTTATACAAGTTTTTTTGAGAAATTGCCAATGTCTGATATAAGCATTTTATTGTCGTTCAAAAAAATCAGACCCTTTGGACATGTCCAGCAAATATGGATGTTTCGGAAATACATTGTTTCCTAAGTTAGTGTAAGTGTATTAGCAAGAAATTAAATATTTGGATTCGAATGGTATCTAGCAGAAAACTTCTATAAATTATGCTTCTTTGTCCATATTTTCGATGGAATTGTTATTATGGATACCATGAGATTGGCTGGTGAGTACACTTAAGTTGACAGTTTTCTTGTACACATATATGTATGTATCAATGAAAGGTTCTCTGCAACAACAAACAAAAAAAATTAAATATGTAATAACTGTTTTAAATATTTCTTGTTTAAAATACATTAAGTTGGTAACTGCATTAATGAAGTCTGTAGTTTTGCGCCCGACCCCCCCCTTCCCATATTGTACACCTAAGAGGATACATATTCAATATTTTCTTCAGTTAACTGACTTGGTTGGATATACCATGGTTTGGTACATAGCTCGATAGCACTTTGTGGGTCCCAACCATCATGTTATAGCGGGGTTTCACTCTAAGTGGAATTTTAAAAAAAACTTGTAAAAAAAAAATATATAAAAAATTAGTCCTTGATTATTTACAAAGGTATATAATTGTTAAGGGCTTTTTGTCCAAATTTAAAACAACCCTTGCCTATAAGACTTTCTTCATACCAACATATGCAGTTAGGCATAGTAAAATTAAACATTTTTATTCTGTAAATTAAAATGAGTTGCATGCAAATTTAAATGAATTTCAATAGTTATACTTGTTTCTAGTGATACATCTTGTGTTTTGGTACATGGTTATATGTCAAATTCATATGTTATGGGAGAGTCTCAAAATAGAAATGGCTTTTGATTTTAAAAATGCACATTTTCTAAACCAGAATGTTTTTGATTCTGTTCAGTAAGGGTCATGAACGATCCTTGAAAAAAATCAATTTCGTGCAGTTAAAAAACCCTGGAAAAGACCTGGACATTTTTGTTTTAAAAAGTGTGGGAACCCTGTGTCTTAGTACCTAATCCTTAATTGTTTAGAGTTTATGTTTTGATAGCAGTCTTCAAGAATACTGAAAAAACTAATTGCAGTCTTTAATACAAGTAGTAGAATTAAGTTAGTACATGCATGCATAAGTTTGTTGGCATATTGTTTGATTTAGATCTCTGAATTCATGGTAAGAATTAGCAATGAATAATTGACCTAATCAACCTAATTACTGCAGTAGGCATTAAGCCTGTTTGCTAAAAAATGCATGGGAGTGAATAGTATTATCTTTTATAGCAATGAAAGTGTATATCACATTTTTTTATGTTTTTGGACATAAACAAAGTAATTACTTTTTTTTCTGTCTATAAACATACGGAAAATATTTCATTTATTGTCCAAAAACAAACAAACAAACAAAATATCCAAGACCTGTCAACTAAACCCACACATATGATTTTAGGCTATCATAGGCTATCATGTAAGTTATATAGCAAAGTAATCACACTTTACATGTACATTAATGAATGAAAACCAACATTACTTGCCTTGTTTTGTCTTTTTTATTTCAGTCCACAAGAAAATATATGCATATAATAAAAAAACACGACATTTAACATGAAGCAAGAGAATCCACTATGTTTTAATCTATTCTATATGGGTATTCTCCAAGTGCCATTAGCCGTATAATTTGCCTACCTAAATCTGCCATATAATTTGCCTACCTAAATCTGCCGTATAATTTGCCTACCTAAATCTGCTGTACAATTTGCCTACCTAAATCTGCCGTATAATTTGCCTACCTAAATCTGCCGTATAATTTGCCTACCTAAATCTGGGCAGAAATAATTTGCCTACCTAAATCTGCCGTATAATTTGCCTACCTAAATCTGCCGTATAATTTGCCTACCTAAATCTGCTATTATAAAGCAATCAGCTACATTTTCCTGCCTCTTGTACCCTTGTAGGGGGAACACCCCAAGCCCCTCTGTTACTTTAAACTCTTTCACTGCTCCTTTCAGTTTTATGGAATGGCCTGCTATATACATGGTCTAAAAATGAAGATAAGCACCACCAATGTGAATAGACAATGTAGCAATCAAGTGCTTCAAACTTTTTTCCCTCCAGCTTCAGTAAATGTATAAATCTGCATTCACAAGCTAACATGTCATTTACCCAGTTGAGCAATATCAGGTCCACTAGGACCTCTTGTAAATAGTTTATGTTTAATTCCTTGTATTCAGTATGGTTACTGTAGCTTGTCAGTGTGTTTGTAGTCTAGATGTTCCTCACAAGGATTGTAAGATTATTAAAAAAACCCAATTTTTTTGTCTTCATACTATGCTTGTCTCTTAGGTATATTCTAATTAATGTAATTCTAAATGGGGCCTTGGGTGGCTGAGTGGTTAAAGGGCACTCGTCTTTACAGATCACTCACACATCTCACCTCTGCCCACATGAGTTTCAGTCTTGGGTTGACCAACGTGGATAGGTGAGAAAGCTTGCCTGTAGCTTCCTGTGGGTTGGTGGTTCTTCCCTTGGTCTTCCTCCACCAGATATACTGGCTGCCATGTATAGCTTATCATGTTCTGAAAAATGATGTTAAATCCCACAAAACCAAAGAACAAAATCCTTTCTACACTTCTTGAAAATACAAAATTATGGATAAAATGAACACTGTTGCATAACTTTTTTTTACATAAATACAATTATATGCACTGTTTTTAAGCAGAATGTAAATGGTCAATTATTGATGGACATTTTTGCTACATAGTATTGGTGAAGAAAAATATCTGTAGTGGGTTATGATTTTAGAGTTTAGTCAATGATACTGAATAGATAGATAGTATGACTTACTTTGCAGGGAACAGCCTTAACCTACTTCAAGAGATTCTATGTCCACAGCTCTGTGATGGACTATCATCCTCGAGATGTCATGTAAGTATACATTTTTACTTGATGAAATTTTCAGCTCATTGAAATTATTGCTTTAACATAATAAATTATTATTCCCTTGCCAATAAGGCAATAATATAGGCTTTTACCTTTTGGTTTGTATGCTTGTTCATACACTACATTGTTCACACACTACACCAACTGAGTTACTGTGCGGCAGTCATGGTAGCTCAGTTGGTAGAGGGCTGGGCTTGTGATCCAAGGGATGCAAGTTTGATACTCATCGAAGTCAGCCATGGTTAGCTGCCTCGGTGTCACCCTGGGAAAGGCACTTAGCTCCCATTTCTTTGGCATTATATCCAATAATATGTTAAAAGTGCCATTAAAACCCCAACAAAAAACAATGTGTGTACTTGTGTATTTGTTCATTGTTTGTTATGCCCTTAATATCTTTGATCCTATTTCATCTACACACACAAAAATTGACATGTGAATGCCTCTCAGTGTGAGTAACACAGCCATCCAAAATCTAGGATACTGTGACCTAATTTTCATGCTTGACGTTTTTTTGTATTTTCAGGTGTTCATTCATTACACCATAAATGTTTTTGACCCTGTTTCACCTATACTCTAGAAAATTGGTATTCAGATGTATCTCAAGATGAGTAAACACAGTCATACCAAAGTAGGTTACTGTGACCCAGTTTTCATGCTTCAGTGACTTTTGTATTTTCAGCAGTCTGTTTACAACACTCAAAATCTTGGACACTGTTTCACCTACACTCATGAAGTTGGTATTTGGATGTATCTTATGAAGATTAATTCAATTATACCAAAAGTAGGTCACTCTGACCTAAAGCTAACAACTGAATGTCTTTTCTTTTCATCTATTCATTCATTACACCCTCAATCTCTTTGACCCTTTTTCACCTACAGTGAAGAAAAATGTATGTAGATGCATATCATGAGAGTAACTCCACTCTACCAAAGTTAGGTCAATGTGACCTAATTTTCATGCTTTTGTGACTTTTTGTAACTTGAGCTATTTGTGTCTTACACTCCTAATATCTTAAACCATATTTCATCTTCACTTATGAAAAATAATTTGTGGATACATTTTAAGACCAGTAGCTCAACCCGTAACTAATTTTGTTCAAGCCTTTTTGACTTTTGTATTTTCTGCTAATGCCTTCCACATCTTGGACACTATTTCACCTACACTCATGAAAATTAAAATGTACATGCATCTCAATGAGAGAAAATCAGCAAAACCAAGTCTAGGTTACTGTGACCAAGTTTTCATGCTTCGTTCACATTTGTATTATCAGCCATTTGTTTCTTACATCCTTTGTATCTTTAACCCTATTATGTCTAAGCTATTCAGACTTTGTTTTTACCCTACATTGATGAAACTTGGTGTGTTGATGCATCTTAATAATTAGTTATTGCAGTAATATTTACTTCTTACACATTATGGTTGAGTTGTTAGCTTAGATAGATTCACAACAAGTGGGTAATGGGTCTAAATCCTGTCTACACTGGCCTGAGTGGCTGTTATGGCATATCTCTGGGGGGCATTTAATTTCCATTGCCTCGGCATCGGACTGTATATTTTTTGGCTATTCCATATGTGAAATGATGATGGTGGTAATAAGTAAGAAATTCAATGTTCTCACATGTTTTAGTTTACAGTTTCTTTTCAGTTCACCTCTACAAAGTAGAGAAGAGCTATTGTACTGCACCTAGCATTGGCATGTACACATACAGTACAGCTCACTCGATTTTTTGATTCCCCACGCTTTGCAGTGGGTGACTTAATCCCCTCCATGCTTGCTTCATGATAATGCTTTGCAGTGGAGGGATAAATACCTGCAGATCACCACTGCACCAGAAATAAGGACATGAATGCATCTATAGATTCCAATAATGTAGTATTAAAAAAAAAAAAAGATTCATTGAGTAAAATGTAGTAATATTAAAGTTTGCGAGGCATTGTCATTATGTATCATACATTATCTTCGTTAGAACTAGCAAATGTTTATAATTAACTGAATGATCATTTTAAAGGCAGCAATTACTTATCCTGTCGCTATTGTTAGCTTATTCCATTTTTGTGCCGAAAACCACCGTCCGTTTGATGTGAATACATCCTCCCTTGAATGGAGAAAAGGTAAGAATGACCTTTGCACTCCAGTCTGTGCCTCGTTTAGGCTTGCCTAAATACGTCATCTTTTTCCGGATGCCATACTGTGTAGACGCTTGCCTGAGAACAGCACCAGAGAAAAAAAGAGAAACAACAGGCCCTGCCTAGCATAGAGGACAGCGTATTCCTCTCTCTTCATAGGAAAAAGTGACCATTATCGGTAAATTTTCAAACATATATTATTAATGTTAAACCGCACCACTTATTGCATGGTAATTGCATATGTGTCTGCATATTCTTTAAATAAAACTCACAGTGTGAAATATTTTATTATTTGACAGGAAAAGACTGGTTTATTTCTATGAGGTTAAATTAATCATTTACTTCGTGCATACAGGTACTTAATGCATACACATGGATGTACACGATCCATCATTTACCTCGTGCATAGAGGTACCCATTTACCTCGTGCATACAGGTACTCACTGCATACAAACAGGTGAGTTTAGCGTGACACAACAAGGTGAGTTTATTGTGACATTTATTAAATATTGTCATTACTTCTCTTTTTCAGAAATAATGTCAGAACAGTCTGTGGGGAAGTGTGGCCACAAGAAGGGCTCTTGTGACACTCACCCAGACTGGATATAGTGCTCCAAGTGCACAAAAAAAAAAAAAAAAAAGGTTACACACCTTGCAATTTATGACCTTCTGGCACCTGGAATCTAGTTGATTCCAGATGTACTAATCTTCAGATTGTTCTGGATTCTCTCTTATCCCAACAGCGGGTTGCGCCTTCTCGTTAGGGAAGTAGAGCACTGCAACAGCGGGTTGTGCCTTCTCGTTAGGAAAGTAGAGCACTGCAACAGCAGGTCGCGCCTTCTCGTTAGGGAAGTAGAGCACCGCAACAGCGGGTCGCGCCTTCCCGTTAGGGAAGTAGAGCACCGCAACAGCGCGTCGCGCCTTCCCGTTAGGGAAGTAGAGCACCACAACAACGGCGTCGCGCCTTCCTGTTAGGGAAGTAGAGCACTGCAACAGCAGGTTGCACCCTCCCGTTTGAGAGGTAGAGCACTGCAACTGCGAACTGCTCCCTCCCTTAGGGAGGTAGAGCAATGCAAACACATCTCATGATCATGGTAGAGTCTCGCTCCCTTGTCTTGGGAGGTGATGCACCGCTCCCATCACTTTTGGGTTAGTGATATAACAGTCAAGATGATTTCTTCTCTGATTATCACTCTTCGGCCTCATGGTATGGGGACAGGGTTCTAACTGAGCACCCACCTCTACTGTCCCATCCTGTGCAGGATTGGGGGTCTGCTCACTGGACTCAGACTAGGGAAGGGGAATTGATTGACATCCCCCAAACCGTATTATCCCAATGTATCCTTATGGGATGTGGGGTCCTCCACCTTAAGGCCCTTGGCCCATATGCCCCCATGGGCTACTGGATCATGCCCTTACAGTCGAGGTGATGCTGCGGCTAACGTGTCCCGCCATCACCTCCACACCAGGTGGCTCCAATGCGGAAGGCTAGAGGTGTCACATCATCCAGGGTAGACAGGCGGTCTGGCCTCCCCACTGGAACTCGCACTGAACTATGGGTCATGGCGCAGAGTGCTCCTATGCCCCCTCCACATCGAGGGACATAGCAATGCCCACCACTCTCCGACTCAGAGTATACCAGATGATGACAATGTCCTCTCTTTTCTCGTTGACTCAAATGAGTTTGAGACAGAAACAGCGGCACTGACACCTCTCAGGCCCACCCCTTCCTCTTAGTTGGATGTAGAGGAAGAGGTCTGATCCTTTGATAAGGCAGTAAACGAGTTTACCACCTCTTACCTCTGGAATTGAGCCCCAACCATGTGGCACACAATCCAAAAGATCCTTTCCATTATGGAAAAGATCTCCGGGGAGCAAACACAATGAGACCTCTTGCTTCTTCCTCATTCCCCAAAGATTGAGGAACTCTCACAGAGGCTTTTGCTAGGCCAAAATGTAGCTCAGCAACATTGAGGGTGGTTCGTCCCTACCACAACATTAAGACCCCTGGTCTCTTCTGCCAGTTACAGGATACATTCCTCAAAAT
Organism: Margaritifera margaritifera; assembly: GCA_029931535.1. NCBI lineage: Eukaryota > Metazoa > Mollusca > Bivalvia > Unionida > Margaritiferidae > Margaritifera > Margaritifera margaritifera. The sequence continues at coordinate 2,936,884 of JAQPZY010001694.1, read as the reverse complement.
GGCCTACCAAACCTCCCCAATTGGATGCTGAGGCTGCCAAAGTGGGCATTTCTATCGGAGCCTGGGCTCGCCTTCCTATTAAAACAATCGATGCCATGGAGCAGGAAACCTGGTTACTTGTAACCATTACATTGCATTCTGATCTATTCTCAGCAACTGCATTTAGTATACTGAGAGAGGCCTCCTTGTATCCAGCCACATTATATGCGTGCTGGAAGCGGTGGCCTAGATGTTCTGACATGTGCTTCCTTTGCAATGACTTTATCAGCGGAATTCTGCACTATCCGTTCCGTATATTTATTGTAAACTTTACCCCATTTTCATTTAGAACTTTGTTCTTTAATGGGTGTCAAAGGATACCTCGAAAAAATGTATTCCATCTCTTGCGGTTGGAAACACGCACCCAATTTACTGATATACAACTGAGGTATGGGTAAGTCTCTGTGTTTTGAAAAAATACTTAAATTCTCTCAGGGCATGGCAATCGGTTCAGATTCGTAACTTGCTGATCATATTAAGTACTTGAGCTCCAGAGACCCGTCTCCCGCTCTCTTACGCCCAGATGGAATCTTTTTGTGTTTTGTGGTCTTTAACCAAAACCCCCAATGAACCATTGAGCGAGTGAGATTCATGCCTTGTCTATTGACACTGGCTGTCTCCAGGTTAACAGGAATTACGATTCTGTCTCCATCCTCTGCCAACCAGGATTTCTAGCTAAAAATCAATCACCTTCGGTAGCTCCATTACCTATAGAGATCCCCAGTCTAAGTCGAATCTGTGCAGGGGATTATCCAGATTTGACTTTTGTATTTTCTGCTAATGCCTTCCACATCTTGGACACTATTTCACCTACACTCATGAAAATTAAAATGTACATGCATCTCAATGAGAGAAAATCAGCAAAACCAAGTCTAGGTTACTGTGACCAAGTTTTCATGCTTCGTTCACATTTGTATTTTCAGCCATTTGTTTCTTACATCCTTTGTATCTTTAACCCTATTATGTCTAAGCTATTCAGACTTTGTTTTTACCCTACATTGATGAAACTTGGTGTGTTGATGCATCTTAATAATTAGTTATTGCAGTAATATTTACTTCTTACACATTATGGTTGAGTTGTTAGCTTAGATAGATTCACAACAAGTGGGTAATGGGTCTAAATCCTGTCTACGCTGGCCTGAGTGGCTGTTATGGCATATCTCTGGGGGGCATTTAATTTCCATTGCCTCGGCATCGGACTGTATATTTTTTGGCTATTCCATATGTGAAATGATGATGGTGGTAATAAGTAAGAAATTCAATGTTCTCACATGTTTTAGTTTACAGTTTCTTTTCAGTTCACCTCTACAAAGTAGAGAAGAGCTATTGTACTGCACCTAGCATTGGCATGTACACATACAGTACAGCTCACTCGATTTTTTGATTCCCCACGCTTTGCAGTGGGTGACTTAATCCCCTCCATGCTTGCTTCATGATAATGCTTTGCAGTGGAGGGATAAATACCTGCAGATCACCACTGCACCAGAAATAAGGACATGAATGCATCTATAGATTCCAATAATGTAGTATTAAAAAAAAAAAAAAGATTCATTGAGTAAAATGTAGTAATATTAAAGTTTGCGAGGCATTGTCATTATGTATCATACATTATCTTCGTTAGAACTAGCAAATGTTTATAATTAACTGAATGATCATTTTAAAGGCAGCAATTACTTATCCTGTCGCTATTGTTAGCTTATTCCATTTTTGTGCCGAAAACCACCGTCCGTTTGATGTGAATACATCCTCCCTTGAATGGAGAAAAGGTAAGAATGACCTTTGCACTCCAGTCTGTGCCTCGTTTAGGCTTGCCTAAATACGTCATCTTTTTCTGGATGCCATACTGTGTAGACGCTTGCCTGAGAACAGCACCAGAGAAAAAAAGAGAAACAACAGGCCCTGCCTAGCATAGAGGACAGCGTATTCCTCTCTCTTCATAGGAAAAAGTGACCATTATCTGTAAATTTTCAAACATATATTATTAATGTTAAACCGCACCACTTATTGCATGGTAATTGCATATGTGTCTGCATATTCTTTAAATAAAACTCACAGTGTGAAATATTTTATTATTTGACAGGAAAAGACTGGTTTATTTCTATGAGGTTAAATTAATCATTTACTTCGTGCATACAGGTACTTAATGCATACACATGGGTGTACGCGATCCATCATTTACCTCGTGCATAGAGGTACCCATTTACCTCGTGCATACAGGTACTCACTACATACAAACAGGTGAGTTTAGCGTGACACAACAAGGTGAGTTTATTGTGACATTTATTAAATATTGTCATTACTTCTCTTTTTCAGAAATAATGTCAGAACAGTCTGTGGGGAAGTGTGGCCACAAGAAGGGCTCTTGTGACACTCACCCAGACTGGATATAGTGCTCCAAGTGCACAAAAAAAAAAAAAAAAGGTTACACACCTTGCAATTTATGACCTTCTGGCACCTGGAATCTAGTTGATTCCAGATGTACTAATCTTCAGATTGTTCTGGATTCTCTCTTATCCCAACAGCGGGTTGCGCCTTCTCGTTAGGGAAGTAGAGCACTGCAACAGCGGGTTGTGCCTTCTCGTTAGGAAAGTAGAGCACTGCAACAGCAGGTCGCGCCTTCTCGTTAGGGAAGTAGAGCACCGCAACAGCGGGTCGCGCCTTCCCGTTAGGGAAGTAGAGCACCACAACAGCGGGTCGCGCCTTCCCGTTAGGGAAGTAGAGCACCACAACAATGGTGTCGCGCCTTCCTGTTAGGGAAGTAGAGCACTGCAACAGCAGGTTGCACCCTCCCGTTTGAGAGGTAGAGCACTGCAACTGCGAACTGCTCCCTCCCTTAGGGAGGTAGAGCAATGCAAACACATCTCATGATCATGGTAGAGTCTCGCTCCCTTGTCTTGGGAGGTGATGCACCGCTCCCATCACTTTTGGGTTAGTGATATAACAGTCAAGATGATTTCTTCTCTGATTATCACTCTTCGGCCTCATGGTATGGGGACAGGGTTCTAACTGAGCACCCACCTCTACTGTCTCATCCTGTGCAGGATTGGGGGTCTGCTCACTGGACTCAGACTAGGGAAGGGGAATTGATCGACATCCCCCAAACCGTATTATCCCAATGTATCCTTATGGGATGTGGGGTACTCCACCTTAAGGCCCTTGGCCCATATGCCCCCATGGGCTACTGGATCATGCCCTCACAGTCGAGGTGATGCTGCGGCTAACGTGTCCCGCCATCACCTCCACACCAGGTGGCTCCAATGCGGAAGGCTAGAGGTGTCACATCATCCAGGGTAGACAGGCGGTCTGGCCTCCCCACTGGAACTCGCACTGAACTATGGGTCATGGCGCAGAGTGCTCCTATGCCCCCTCCACATCGAGGGACATAGCAATGCCCACCACTCTCCGACTCAGAGTATACCAGATGATGACAATGTCCTCTCTTTTCTCGTTGACTCAAATGAGTTTGAGACAGAAACAGCGGCACTGACACCTCTCAGGCCCACCCCTTCCTCTTAGTTGGATGTAGAGGAAGAGGTCTGATCCTTTGATAAGGCAGTAAACGAGTTTACCACCTCTTACCTCTGGAATTGAGCCCCAACCATGTGGCACACAATCCAAAAGATCCTTTCCATTATGGAAAAGATCTCCGGGGAGCAAACACAATGAGACCTCTTGCTTCTTCCTCATTCCCCAAAGATTGAGGAACTCTCACAGAGGCTTTTGCTAGGCCAAAATGTAGCTCAGCAACATCGAGGGTGGTTCGTCCCTACCACAACATTAAGACCCCTGGTCTCTTCTGCCAGTTACAGGATACATTCCTCAAAATGGCCTACCAAACCTCCCCAATTGGATGCTGAGGCTGCCAAAGTGGGCATTTCTATCGGAGCCTGGGCTCGCCTTCCTATTAAAACAATCGATGCCATGGAGCAGGAAACCTGGTTACTTGTAACCATTACATTGCATTCTGATCTATTCTCAGCAACTGCATTTAGTATACTGAGAGAGGCCTCCTTGTATCCAGCCGCATTACATGCGTGCTGGAAGCGGTGGCCTAGATGTTCTGACATGTGCTTCCTTTGCAATGACTTTATCAGCGGAATTCTGCACTATCCGTTCCGTATATTTATTGTAAACTTTACCCCATTTTCATTTAGAACTTTGTTCTTTAATGGGTGTCAAAGGATACCTCGAAAAAATGTATTCCATCTCTTGCGGTTGGAAACACGCACCCAATTTACTGATATACAACTGAGGTATGGGTAAGTCTCTGTGTTTTGAAAAAATACTTAAATTCTCTCAGGGCATGGCAATCGGTTCAGATTCGTAACTTGCTGATCATATTAAGTACTTGAGCTCCAGAGACCCGTCTCCCGCTCTCTTACGCCCAGATGGAATCTTTTTGTGTTTTGTGGTCTTTAACCAAAACCCCCAATGAACCATTGAGCGAGTGAGATTCATGTCTTGTATATTGACACTGGCTGTCTCCAGGTTAACAGGAATTACGATTCTGTCTCCATCCTCTGCCAACCAGGATTTCTAGCTAAAAATCAATCACCTTTGGTAGCTCCATTACCTATAGAGATCCCCAGTCTAAGTCGAATCTGTGCAGGGGATTATCCAGATAGACTCTTATGCCCCATGAGGACCCTCCATTTTATTTTAATGCCTCCAAAGGAAAAAGGAAGGGTAGGGAACGTCTCTTCCTTCCTCTTAAGGACTCTGTAGAATTTTCAGCAGCCACCATCTCCTGGTGGACTGTCACTACAATCAAAAGAGTGTATCAGTCCATTACTGATCGAGACCTTTCTCTTAGGAAACTAAAAGCTCATGAGGTTTGAGCCGTTGATGCCTCATGGTCCTACATTAATCTCTCCCCCTAAGAGGACATCATGAAGGCAGCTTCTGGCATTCCCATACTACCTTCTCCTCCTTTTATCTCTGCTCATTGGTGCCCATCGTTGCAGCACAGCATGAGGCTCAAAGAGACACCAAACTTCTATAAGATGTACCTCTCCCTCTACGGTGAGTACATTACATTTTTCTCTGTTTTTGATCAGTTTAAGTAGAGCATCAGCCTACCCACCTAACTGACAAATTCAGCGAACAATAGTGACAGGATAAGTAATTGCTGCTATTAAAATGTAGTTTTTTTTGGGGTCGTAAAACTAATTTTAATTATGCAATACTTACCTGTCGCTATTTTTGAATGCCCTCCTCCCACCACGCTCTGATGTCTTGCGTAATCGTCGTCTATGAAAGAGATGACGTATTTAGGCAAGCCTAAATGAGGCACAGACTGGAGTGCAAAGGTCATTCTTACCTTTTCTCCATTCAAGGCAGGATGTATTCACATCGAACTGATGGTGGTTTTTGGCACGAAAATGGAATAAGCTAACAATAGCGACAGGTAAGTATTGCATAATTAAAATTAGTTTTACCCCCCCCCCAAAAAAAAACTACATGTTTTTCAGTATAAGAAAGCAAGCAGATTGCTCCCAAAGAAATAATGATCTAGATAAATTGGTGCCTCTCTCTCTCTCTCAGTGTGTGAACCTCATTAGAGCATGCTTGCAGAAGTCATAAACAGTAAACCACGTCCATTTTATTGAGACCATGTCCACTCTGTGGTGGTCATTGGAGGTGACTCCGCGAGAAAGTGTGATTTGCAGAGCTATTCTTCACAAGAAGCTGCAGCAACTCTGTGAGGATGTGCGGAGAGCTGATGTATGTTTTTTTCTTCATCCTCTCCACTCTCTCTCAACCCCCACCGTGAAGTGTGGGGATTAAAATAATCAAGTTAGCTGAACTGTATAAAAGCATATACTTTTATGTGATCTTATCTATTCTTTCTCCCAAGGTCCCAAGCAGCAGTTTGGAGTGGGTTTCATAGTGCCTACTCCTCGAGCAGGGCTGACTTTGTACATGGATGTTAGTTGTAAATTCTTGGTTAGGTTTTTGTGTTGACTCAGGTGTTTTGCTACTTGTATACATATAGTTATACCTGGAATCATGAAATCTGGTGAGGGAATGCATCTTCAGTATTATATTTGCATCACATAATTAGGTCATTTTGTTTTAAGTTTATTTCTTAAGGTCAGTTTATGCTAGAATCATCAAAGTAGATGATCATATGCATCTCTGTTAGTACAATGCCCTTACAATAAAAGAAGCTCATTATGACATGTTTTATCTTTTACTGACTTTAGGTAAGTATTTGCATTTAACTTATGATAGCATGAGGTTTTGGCATGCTATATGCATACTATGCTACCTAAAATCATGAAACCTGGTGAGGGATGCATCTTGGAAAGTACAACATCCATTTTTCATAAAAGAGCTGTCTCTGACCTGTATTTCATGCTTCAGTGACTTTATTGAAATATTGTGTTTAAACGTCATTTATTGGGTGCTATTTAAGATAGAATCACGAAACTTGACAGTTGGATGCATCTTTGTTAGTATTACACAATTACAACCAAAGAAAGTTATTGTGATCTACATTTTATGCTTTATTAACATCGGTTAAGTATTTGTGTTTAGCTCTTGGCCACATCAATTGTTTCCTTGCTACCGAGAAGGCCATTTCAGACCAATGCAGTTGGAAGTAGGAATAAATATATTTATTCAGTCATGGTAAACTGTCCATATTAATGACTATACAATATTGATTGTGATAGGTTACTCAGGTTAACTGTGTATTGTACATGTAAATGAGTATAGGAATTAGATGAGTGGACTGGATGCATTTCATGTGAGGCCTCACCTGTAGTGGCTGATCGTGGTAATTACCGATGCATAAACTATACTTCTAATAGTAGTCATGCTGGCTGTCACTCTAAGGTTACTCAAAGCATGTGACTTTTACTCAGTAAAATCTAGCTTCAGTGGGTGGACAATGACAGAAGCTCTGAAGAATTTAAGAACAATTATTTTTAAACAAAAAGAAACCAATTAATCTCAAGTCAATATAATACTGCTACTTTGGTATCTTTGAAAATGTTCTTTTTTGTTGTGATGTATCTTGTATGCTGTCAAAGGGGCCACTATTTCATTTTCAAGATCACTTTAGTGTGAATTTATTTTCTGCATGACAACTGATATTTACAGTTGCTATTGGAGACTACTAAAAGCTTCACAGAGGTGAGCTATGTGTTCATTGATTATTCTCAGGTTTTCATGTATTTTTCAGTATAACAATGACGGCAAGAACATCAACTCTTTTGTAAAGAAAGAAGAATGGTCATTGTACTGTATTTCTCCTTTTAAAAACTGAATAAACAGTTCGAAAAGCAGGGGTGGTCTTTTCATTGGATACAGCTCCTTCATCAAAAGTTTTCTGAAAATTTTCTAAAAGTTTGGGATTGGCTTATTTTCAAGCATTGGCTTGTCAGAGGAGAAACATGGTATATCTTTACCATCAAGAGTTTGCTGTGTTCTGATTGGTTAAAATGCCACCAATATTTGCTAAAATCATTATAGCACCCTCCCATGCGCACACATGGGTGCAATAAGATTGCAACACAACAGCTCAGCTGACTTCTTATTGCCAGTGTGCATAAAGTCAGAGGATACAATTCTGCTCAAGTTGCATCTAATCATTAATGAACTGTTTTTTGTCTGTCAATCCATCTGTTCATCCATCCATCTGCCTCTTTCTCTCTTTTATCTGTCTAAAATTGCACATTAAATGACAGTTTGAAAACTACAATTTATAGTGGGGAAAATACAACTATTTTTTCCAAACATTAAATGTTTACTTTTTATTAGGGCCTCACATCATGATGCAGGAGCTCTATGGTAATCACCTTTTCTATATGTCAGTCCATCAGTCAGCTGTTCACATTTCTTGTAACCACCAAAGCTTTGCAACCTATACACATAATTGGATGCAGTTTAGTTTGTGAATTGCCTATTACACATAGATGTGCTTATTACAGGTTTCACCTTTTCAGGTCCAATTTTGATGGAGTTATTATCCTTTTACCATTTAATTTTAAATCTCCACAACAGCAGATCCATGTAACCAGCATAACTCAGGAACCATTCAGCATATTATGATGCAATTTAGTGTATACATTGTCTCATAAACCTAGATGTGCCTTTTATGGGTTTTGTCTTGTAAACTTAAGTTCAGATAGAAGTATGATCCTTTACAATTGACTTCATATCATGGGATGTTGCTTGTAAACGGCATGGCTCAATAACCATTCAACATATTCTGATGCAATTTGGTATGATCATTGTACTACATACCTAGATTTTCGTTTTATGGGTTTTGTTTCATCAACTTTTGGACAGAGTTATGGCACTTGACAATTATCTACATATATTCACATGCAATATTGCTTGTAACTAGCATAGCACAAGAAACATTCAGCATACATGTATTCTGATGCAATTTGGTTTGAACATTGTCTCAGGAACATAGAAGATGCCTTTTATGGGTTATGTCTTGTTAACTCCTTTCTGGAAAGAGTTGTGACCCTTGACAATTAACTTCATATCTTCATATGGGATAGTGCTTGTAACTGGCACAGCTTAGAAAACATTCAGCATATTCTGATGCAATTTGGTATGAACATTGTCCGATAGATTTACATGTGCCTTTTATGGGTTTAGTCCCTTCTTCTCCATTTTGGACAGAGTTATGCCACTTGTCAAGCATATTATTGTCTTCACATGGAAACTTGAAATGTTGCTTGCAGTCAGCATGGTTCAAAAACATTTAGCATGTTTTGATGCAATTTGGTGTGGACATTGTCTTGCAGACCTAGATGTGTCTTTTATGGATTTTGTCTTGTCTACACCATTTTGGACAGAGTAATGGCCCATATCAATTAACTTCATATCTTTACATGGGATGTTGCTTGTTATTTGCATAGCTCAAACGTCATTCAACATATTCTGGTACAATTTGATATAAACATTGCTTTGTAGACCTAGATGCGGCTTTTATGGGTTTTGACTTATCTACTCCATTTGGACAGAGTTATGTCCTGTGTCCATCAGCTTTATATCTTTACATGGGGTGTTCCTTGTATTAATGAGCCCTTGATCAAGTTGGATTTCAAGCATTCCACATCATCATTTAATAGGAGGTATGGCCCCCAAATGCCCATCTTCTCCTAACTTTGGTTTCCCAGCTGAAGTTTCTCTGTTTAAGGCCATAAGGAGCAAATTGTAGTGAGCAAGGACCTTTGTGATTCACCTATCACTGATAGCTCAAGTTTCTCTGATGATATTTATCAATCAAAATTAATTAGTTTTTTACCTAATGAAAAGAAAAGTCCAGCTCTTGTTGCAGGTTTTTTGTTTTTTTTGTTGTTGTTGTTGTTGTTACTTATTCGGAAATTTACCAATTGCTGTCTCATTATCATTAAGGCAAATGACCCTCAGAAAATTAAAGTCACATAATAAAACAATTATTGACTTTTGAATTTGTTGCTGTAAGGAATTATCAATCCAAGAAAATTATATTCGCCTTTATTAATCCTTGTATCAACTGAAATCAAAAGTCTATAATTGTATATAGATGTTCAAATTTAGATTTACAGTGTAATCTCATTGAAATGACTTAACGGACTCATGTTTATTCCATATAAAAAAATATGGAAAAATGTTACAGCAGATAATTTAAAAGATTACCCATTTAAACTGACAATTGGATATTTGTGTCAGATATATTTGATTAGACTGTATGTAGGATACATAGTTACCACTTTTTACTCAGAAACAGTGCTAATATATTAGACTTTTGCATATTTAGTATAACCTTCTGTTTTCTGACTTCCTTTGCTTCAAATCAGATGGTTAACATTGTTTCTGTAATGTGTAAAGTGCAGTTTGTTGTTTTTCTTTTAATTGCCATTAAAGAAATTTCATTTCTTCATATTTTTAATTGATAATTTTCATTAGTTTGCCCATTGAATCACAAGATTTCTGGTGGCAGTTTCGAAAAAAGGAGTTTCTTTGTGAAATAGTACTGTCTATCTGTACTTTCAGGTTGACATCAGTGTATTTGGCTAGTAAGGTGGAGGAATTTAATGTCAATATCAGTCAGTTTGTGGGGAACCTGAAGGGAGACAGGGAGAAATTTGCCAGCATTATTCTGGGCTTTGAACTGCTGCTAATGGACAAGATACATTATCACCTTACAGTACACAACCCCATCAGGCCACTGGAGGGGTTCTTCATTGACCTCAAGGTATTTCTATTTCACACTATTTTTTAACTGTGTCTTTGAAGATTCTTATTTACACAGAAACAATACAAGAAAAGTTAAATAAATAAACAAGTAAATTAAACAAACAAATGCTGATTGCTTGGTATTATCTGCTAGCCTGGTGCATGATTCAACAGGTTTATTCGTCTCTCGTTTAACCAGACTTGGGTGCGGCTCATTGAGATCACCAGCAGATTAGGCTCTGGTAAAAAAACAAATTGTGATGTGAGAATGAGGCTTTTCCAAAATATTGTTAAATTGATTTATTTGGCTGATGAGATGATGTGATATCTTTTTTCATGAAGCTTATTAGGGCTGTTCCAGTAATACATACTTGGGACTCAGGGAAGGCACTTTAAATGTGGAGTAGTCGCCCATTAATGCAATTTAGAATTTTGTATCATTTTAATATGAACTGTGTGAATAATCAGAGTACCATGGCATATATATATATATATATATATATATATATATATATATATATATATATATATATATATATATATATATATATATATATATATATATATATATATATATATATATATATAAACTGCCTTCACTAGGAACCATGTATGTTTAAATGGAATAGCCTTTAGATGACATTTTGGTTTTAATATGCATCAACAATTTTTCAGCTGATGGAGACGTGCTTCATGGAATATTGTCTGTCTACAATTCGGTGTTTAGTAATATCCTTTAAGTTTTACCTTTGAATGATTGCAGACAGTATATCTAGAAAATTCAGAGACAAGGAGGTATGATTTTTTATTGTTCCTTTGATATAGTTTTACCAAAGCCCCCTCTATTGGTAATAGAGAACAATTGAACATTTTACCAGACTCTTATTTGGCAATATCATGGGGTTTAACAGACATTTTGAGCATGACTGTGGATATAATTTCTTTCTCTCTTTTTGTTTCATAGACCAAATTCAAGGGCGTTGATGATGTCGAGAAACTGAGAAAAGGTGCTGAGGAATTCCTGGATAAATCTTTGGCGACTGATGCATGCCTGCTTTTCTCTCCCTCACAGGTAAATCCATATGATCTTTCATCCTGTGACATCATTGATATACTATTTCATCAACCCCTTTTTATAATTTCAGTTTTACAAATACTTGAAATTGGATTTTAACATCATGATTTATCACTTTTCTTTCTAGCATATCATGCTCTGTCATGTAATACAAACAATCATACATTTGTGCTTGTTTCATGTGAATTTTTGAACAGAGTAGAATAATTTCAGTATTTTAGTTGTAAAGGTACACAAATGACAAATAGAAACTAATTTCATAAATTTAGTATGAAATAGAAGACATGCAAGATCTTCTATGGATGTCACTTAAAATCTGAGGAGTAGAAATACTGTACACATACAAGTTGTTTTAAAGCAAGTTAAATAGTGATTATTCATTGTTCTTACAAAATCATGTTATTATTGGTAATTTAATTAACAAAATTAACAGACCTTTTTCATAGCATTTTTTTCAATCATTTTGCATGGTGATTGGCTATTGGACATCTGGTGTTATGCTAATCCATGATATTGTAATACTTGGTGGGAAATAAAATTCTACTGAGTGCAGCCATATCTGGATAAGTCCACTAGCAAGAAATGTCCCAGTGATTAAATCTCATGCCATGATATATGCTTTTGTTGTAACATATGCTTTTGCTGTGATGTATGCTTTATGTGACATTTGCTCATGCACTAAGATTGTGAAGGCTGACTATTGCACCCATGTACTTAAGTCCAGTGACACCATTGCCAGTAGCTGCAAAGATGCTGCCACGGCACGCGAATCATGCAAAATTTGTACGAATTTGTGCACTTAGAAAGCAGTGATGCACGAAAACTCCCGCAAATTAGTTTAAAGTCACGCATATAAAAATGTACTCCATGCATTTTATGATACAATTTTTATTTAACTGTTAACCCTTAAAGTGCTTGTTGCGGCATAAGTTGCGCCGTCAGTAGAGGTCTCGTAACGCTTGTCTTGTTATCTGTCTTTTTCCCGGAAGGCAACTGTTTACACATCTGAGTACTTCGACTTGACATGAATGGTTGTTAAACTAAATATGATTGGCACATTAGGCCCTGGAACAAGCATTGTCAAGGTTGAACCTTGCATTTATGAAGGAAGTTTTACAAATCCATGTTTAAAGTAAGGGCAACTAAAAACCCAAAATGGCTGACTCCCAACGTGGTTCATCATCAGATGACAATTTCGTTTGGCAAATACTGGCCGATGATGACAATGATTTTTAAAGTTTTGAAGTATATGAGGTTATTGGAGCCTGGAAAGCGTTACCGGAAATACCAGTGAGTAATTTTGAACCTGAAAATAATGTTGAACATGAGTCTGATGTACATGCTGGATGGACAAAATCAGATGGCATGCCGTCAACCCCCTATTAAGCAGTATTTCGAAATTAAATGTCAAAAAGGCAGAATACTAAGCTGAATTAAAATACAGTCAATTTAAAAGTAGAGTGCAATTTTCATTTCTTTTCTCAAACAATTCTGCCTTGACGGATTTTGTGGTACAAAACTATATAGCACTCTAAGGGTTAAGATAAATTGAATAAATAAGAATCTAAAAAGAAATTAAAAAGTTAGGATATTTATTTTTGATCAGATTACCTTTGTCTGAACAAACTGACAATGGCATTGATGGACTTAAAACCCTAATACAACATTGTGGAACAGACAAGAAATCTGGCATAGTAGTCAGCAAAGCACTGATTCAAGAAAGTGAAACTTTGGCAGAGCTTTTGTTAATGAAAAATATTATTTTGGAGCAGAATATCCAAGAGACAATACTTATGAGCTTTTGAAAATTGTACATAACAACCATAAAAAACAGTTTTCCAGCTTGTTCAAGCTGGCTTAACTATCTATGCATATGTGAAAGGGGGGTTCTCAGCACAGAAAAATATTCATACACAGATTAGACACAAATTAAGCTCATAAATGATCAACAGATTAATGCTTATACAACTATAGGAGACATCTTTTGAGGATTTCGATTTCAGTAGAGAAGGAAGAGAGAAAGAGACAGATATTTATATGTTAGGTAAATATTGAACTATGGCCGTTTCCTCCTCCTCTTTTTTTTTCTACTCCCCCCTTGTTTTGGTGACAAGGGGGGAGCTCCCCCCTTTAGATAAAATCCTGGCAGCATCTCTGTAGCTGGCTGCCATGTTGGTCCTGAACTGCACTATTTTGGTTTTACTAGGACTCAGTTGATCGAGGGTCCAGACGATTTAAAGACTAATGTGACTTGGAGTGACTAGCATTGATAATCCAGAAACCAAAATTGCAACATTTCTATTATGTTTTGTCTGATAAGTAAACTCAGTAAGACCTGTGGGGCTTACTCCCTTACAAGATATACAGGATTTAGTTTGAGTCATGCAGCAATACAGATACAAGGAGACTTGCCTTAAACACACCTCTTTACAAATTATTTGATTGATTAAAATTGTTAAATTTGGGTACCGTACATACTCGATTATAAGTCGACTTGACTATAAGTCAACCGCCCCTTTTTAGGGCTGCAAAAAGTCAATTTCTCTTTGACCCACCTATAAGTCGGGGTGTATTTTGCATGTCAGATCCGTCTGAAGGGGTGACTTCTTAGTGAGTAAGAAATGCACTTTGGAAATATAAACAAGCCAAACTGGATAGATAGATAGATAAGAAAAAGAAAGACAAAACCAGTGTAAAGTACAATTATTGAGTGAAATATGTCACAAATAAATTGAAAACTGACAATTTGTCCATCCATGTATAATAAAGTCCATTGAAATCCATAATGCTTGACATTTTAAATCTATTTATATGATAAATCCACGAATTCATTTATAGGTCACATACCGGTTTAAAAATAGTAGTTCAAAATGATCCGATTCACAATTTCCCGTAATATGTTAATTCCACACGTCGTATAAATAAACAATGAAAGTTAAGTCCACTTTTTTGTGATTCACGGTATCCTATAAATGTCACTATCTAATGTCATCTGGTACAAAATCCAAGAATTAATCCTCATTGTCTGATAAAGTTCTGAAATCCTACTTCGTCGTCTAGTCATTGTAAATCATCGTCGTCTAGTCATCGTAAATCTTGAACGACTCCGATTCCTCTGCTTTACCGTCATATGCCGGTGCTTATGCAGAGACTGAGCTTGGACTCTGTAAGTAACACTTTGATCATAAAGAACCCTCTGTTAGTTGGCACTGAACAAGTATGAAACTCGCAGCTTGATCAAAGGGTTGTCATGTGGGAAAACAAAGAGTGAGGTGCATTTACAAGCTAATGGATTAAGGTCAAAGTGTATACACAGGAAGTTGTAGAACTCTACTTGGCACTGAACAAATATTAGATTTGTGGCTCGATCAAAAGGATTGTCAACTTGAAAACAAAGTGAGTGCCTTTACAAGCCAAAGGCTTATCGGCCCACATGCGCTGGCAGATAACTGGGGAAATATCACATGGGAATTAAATCTGACTTGTGGAAAAGGAAAATACAAATTAAATCAAAACTTGTATTGCATCAAGCACTGTCTTTATAAAGCAAAACACAAATATTAATACAAAATACAGGTTTTCTGGACTTGCATGAAATGGAAGCAATATACTTAATAGTAAACACCCACGGTAAGCATTGACAGACACTTCACTTTGCAGTAGGTAGTATTTAATTTAGCGGTAATATTTTCAAATTATTAAAATCCAAATAACTGTAGATACAAGTATTGTGTAGTGAATACCGTCATGAAACGGATAAACACAGTGCATACCATATATGCATTACTGCATAGGAATAGTGGCATGAAAACGTAAAAATATATTAATTGACAGTATTTTTATGTACTGCAAACATCTAGAGTTTCCAACATTACCCCAAGATTTATAAATTTTTTTTAATGTCGCACTTATAAGATGACCCCTAATCTGCATGAATCGAATTTTAAGTAAAAAACGTTAATTTATAAGCGAGCATATACGGTACTTGAAAATAAGATTTATATTGATAAATATGAAGTGATTTTGTGCAAGGTGTCAGGTCAAAAGAAATGGTTATCAAGAACCAACTAAATTTATTTTGTCATTTAAAGAAGGAGGAATTTTCAATTTACGGCGGTCCCTCACTATACGGAAGTTTTGACATGTTTCTGGAAATATTGAATGTTGAATGCCTTCTGTGGTCTCCACAAGTTTCTGTTTACATATATTTATAATGAACAATTCCCATGGACCACTAATCATGATGAGGAGTACTTGATGAAGAAAAGGAATACTTATCCAATATTCAGTGGTGTTTGTCAGTTTTTTACATTCTTTGTGACCAGAGATGAAATTAATTTTTATTGTCAGACTGGACACTAATTACGTGGTTACCATAAGTAATTTTTATTGTCAGACTGGACACTAATTACTTGATTACCATCAGTAATTTTTATTGTCAGACTGGACACTAATTACTTGATTACCATCAGTAATTTTTATTGTCAGAATGGACACTAATTACTTGATTACCATCAGTAATTTTTATTGTCAGACTGGACACTAATTACTTGATTACCATCAGTAATTTTTTTACCCTTCAATTGTTTGTATACCATCTACAGAAAGTATAAAAACATGCATTTTGTCTTGCATTTCAATTAAAGAGATTTTTTCTCTTATTACAGTTTTTTTTAATAACTTTTCTAGCAGAATACTTTTACCTGTAAGAGTAGAAGGCATTTAGGTTCAACAGCCTGTACTTTTGTCTGTATTTACAAGATGGCAGACACAAACATGGATTGTTAATGGCAGGAACAAACATGGATTGTTAATGGCAGACACAAACATGGATTATTAATGGCAGACACAAACATGGATTGTTAATGGCAGACACAAACATGGATTATTAATGGCAGCACACAGAATTTTGCCCTCTTAAACTGTATTAATCATCAGTGAGAAAATACACTGCACTATATATACTTCCTTATAAGTCAGGTCAAGCTGCAAACTGCACTGACCCAGGTCTGCCATTTCATAATGCTCTGGCAGATCTGGATCTATGCAGTTTGTTAGGAGTAATCAGTAGGACAAACAACATAGACCCTGATCTGCTGGTGCAATATGCGATGGCAGGTCAGGGTCTATGTTGTTTGCAGTCGGACTCGACTTATAAGCAAGTATATACAGTACATGCATTTATATTATGTGTACATAATCCTATTCATCAGAAAAATGGTTGTAGTGCTGTATGTGTCAACTGTATCTCCAATTTTTTTTAAAATTCCACAAACTATCAGCCCATTTATTAGATGCTATAAATTATCCATTCAGTTATTGAACGCAGACCTGCTATTTAAAAGATAATGAGAATTCTGTGGATTTAAATAAAAAAAATAATTTACAAGTCAGCATATTTTCTTTTTTTTACAGATAGCACTTGCAGCTGTCCTATCCAGTGGCTCGAAAGAAAACATGAACTTGGAAAGGCAAGTGACAATGATCAGCAGGGGAGTGATACATTTTAAACAGTTTGCCATAGTATATTTTTAGAATATCTCCCAAAAGATATAAATGATAGGATATATTGACAACTATGTTGACCCTGTAATGAAATAACAGCAGATTAATACATGGTAGCATATCAAAGTATAGTTGTATATTTCTTAATATAAGTAAATCTAGAGATAAATAACAGGATCCATTTGGAAATATATTCAACAACATATAAAATGCAGAAATTCTTTACATACATACAATCTGTATAACTCTGTCAAAATGACTTTGCATTTCATGTTGTAAAAGACTGTTGGTTAGGGCCTAGTACATTGACCAAGTGAAATGTGTGTAGAATGCATGCATTTCTCTTGTGTCATATGGACAGATTTGCTCAATAATGAATCATACAAAATGCATCCACTCCACTGTACCTGTCTATGAAGTGGATTAAGCCCTAAGCTGATTTATATTCAAGTTGTTGTTGCAAAGATGTTTACATCATGAGCCCTTCAGAGGTATCTAATCACAAAACATATGCCAGAATTTGTTGAATGTTTAAAGGAGACATGCTTTTGCATAATTGAAACAGTCAGAACATGCTTTTTACTTCTTGCAGTTAATATTAACTAAAGGACTTTAAACCATATTGTTTTCACAAGTAACCATGGGAACCTGTTTATAACTATATGACTATACAGCTCGCCTTCCTTTTAACACCCTTCAGTATAATGCAATTCTGGATATAGGAAGGTCATGCCATGGACCCTATTACAGCTCTCCTTTATAACACCCTTCATTATAATATTATTCTGGATATAGCATGGTCATGCCATGGACCCTGTTACAGCTCACCTTTATAACACCTTTCATTATAATATTATTCTGGATAAAGCATGGTCATGCCATGGACCCTATTACAGCTCTCCTTTATAACACCCTTCATTATAATATTATTCTGGATATAGCATGGTCATGCCATGGACCCTATTACAGCTCTCCTTCTTTATAACACCCTTCATTATAATGCAATTCTGGATACAACATGCTCATAATGTGGACCCTGTTACAGCTCTCCTTCTTCATAACACCCTTCATTATAATGCAATTCTGGATACAACATGCTCATAATGTGGACCCTATTACAGCTCTCCTTCTTTATAACACCCTTCATTATAATGCAATTCTGGATACAACATGCTCATAATGCGGACCCTGTTACAGCTCTCCTTTATAACATCCTTCATTATAATGTAATTCTGGATACAACATGCTCATAACGCGGACCCTGTTACAGCTCTCCTTTATAACACTCTTCATTATAATGTAATTCTGGATACATGTTTATAATGTGGACCCTGTTACAGCTCCTTTATAACAACATTCATTATAATGCAGTTCAGGATACAATGAGGTCATACCATGGACCCTGTTAAAAAATGTTTAAAAAATAGAGGGTATTCTCCAATTATCTTAAAGGTCTATATTAAACCACGTCATTCATGTTTGGGCATCATCATCATCTGTCTCTATTAAGCCATAATTGTATTCTGTTATTGTCCCTATCACTGTCATCTTCTTTGCATTTCAAACCAAATGGTAGCTTCTTTACTAACACAGCATCCATATTTGTGTGGGTGAGTCTGTATTTTCAGACAATTGGATTTATGTAGTTCATTGTCTTCGATAAGCTATAAATAATTCTGTAACTTTCTGTAACTTGGAGAGTTACATCCCTTTGAACCCATGCACATAAGAGTTAAACCACTTGCCTTTTTTATTTTGTTCCATTTTTTTATATATATATTAAAACTTGACATTGGAAATATTGCATGCAGATGACCTATGTACGTGTAGTAATAGGACCCTCACAATTCACCGAATATGGACTTTTTGGAAAATGAAAGTGAGCAGGCTCATTGTTTACACTGAAAACTCCCGCGTTATTTAAAATGTGAACAAGATGACAGTGTTAGGGACACCCTGGTCACAGTCAGGTTAGAAATTATAAATTTATGAAATGACTAAGTTTTGTGCAATTTTTATATCCTTGATGCTTTTTGTTTTTAAAATCACAAGGAAGGTACAGACTGCCAAGGGGGGTCAGGTGAATACTTTAAGAGGCTATAGGACACCTGAAATTACTGTCAGCACAAAGTTAATGTGTCATGAGTACTTTAGCTCTATCATGCATATCACATAGGTATTTCTAAGCATGCAGTAATTAATCCTTCCTTTGTTATGATAATGCACTTTGGCAATTTGATTAGTCTATTAAAACAGGTAATTAATAGACATTCCATTTTAGAACTAATGTTGAATTATACTCCTTTATACGGCCACAATCCCTTGGCACCGATGAGTTTGTGTTCAAAAGTACCCCGCAAGGACGGCCACTCCTCCAACGCAACCAGCAGCTGGCATTTTAGTGTAAAAACTGTCAAATTTACCCTTCGCGAGCGGCCACATAATGGTTATTTACAGATTAAAATCTTGATAATATTTATTAATTTCTCAAATCAACACCTTGACATTTGTTCCATTATGCTGATAAAGTAACTTTAATCCATACAAAGAGTTAAGTAATCCAATTATCCTTACTGCCATGTGTTCCTTAGATGTTAGCTTTTGTAACTTTGATAATTACTGGCTATTATTACCACCGATAATTATCAAGATGACAAACGCTAAATGCTGAGAAGCACAGTATTGTTCAGCTCAAGTCAGCGTGACATCCGGTCACCAGATAGTAAAATGGTATGTTAACCTTTCTGGCTTCCCTCTCATAGATTATGAAATGTACTTAACCAGGTACCAGACTGAAGGAAGAAAAAAAAAGTCAATCACGTGACAAGCTCACTTCCTTTTTAAACACTGCATCTTGTGTGATAACTGCATATTACCCACATAGGAATAAGTTCTCGCAAAATGTCATCAGACATTCTCAGTTTAGAACGAAAAATGAAAGCAATTAGACTAAACAAAAAGAGGGAGAGTCCTTTGATCACTACTGAGAAATTTTATGTCAGAAAGATTCAAATAAATATCGTCAATATACATTCAACTGCAGTGAGTGGGAAGACGGAATCGACGGATGTACAGGGATAGTTGCAACCAAATGTTTGTGCCCAGAATTTACCGACAAGGTGGTTTTGCACCATGATTGATAATTATTCATATTTAAAAAAAAAATAACATTGATATTAGTTCTATGACATTAAGTCCATAACCAGATAATATTCCTGTGATTTTTAAATGAAAATATTAAATATGTAAAAATTGGTTACACCTTTTATACTTTATATGCAGTTATTGGTCACAACCATGTGATCCCCTCTAGAAAGGCCAGCCATCTTTTAGGGCCACTTTCCTGCTGCAGAAGGGGCAACCTTATAAGAGGGGGACCACTGTATGTGTTTGTGTTTATCTATTTTAAAAAATTATGAAGTGACTGGGAATATGATATATGTACATAAATAAAGTTCTTTTTGATTGGCATTTTTTGTACCCATACAATCCCCCCCCACTCCACCCCCCCCCCTGCATTGCATATACCCCACATGCACATATTTGTTTATGAGCTTTTGCGTTATACAGTAGTTCAGTGCATTATGCAGTTGGCAGTTATGGATGACAACTAGAGATGAATGCAGGGGTGGATCCCAGGGAGGGTACAGAGCTGTCTGGGCCCTCCTAACAAAGAGTGCGACACAACTGGAACTGTTCATAGAGCATGTTTTTCTTACAGTTAGATGGTTAAAAAGTATGCTCTGGAAACTTTAAAAATGCAGGAGCTTTTGGGGGCTTTGGCCCCTGGGTGCCCTGTTCAGTGTTCCATCCCACATATCCCTCACCTACTTGTTTAAGCCCTCCCCCAATGATATTTCTGAATCTGCACTTGGTATGTATAATTTTGTCTTCTATATTACAGCTATGTGACCGATGTCTTGTTAATAGGAGCAAAGGAGGAAGAACTGAAAAAGACAATCTACCAGATTAAGCGTAAGTGATTGCAGTAAATCATGAATTTTCTCTATAACTTGTATTAGCTTTTAAAAATTATCCAAACTGTTGGTTTGTTCCTTGTACCAAAATCTTACTTTAATGTCGTCTTGATATACCTTTTCTAACACAGTCTGAAAAGTAAAATAATCAACAGTTTACTGCTGTAAATACTTTCCAATAGATAATTCAGTTACCTCCAACAGATACGATATCAATTCATATAGCACACAACCAACTGTAAACAGATCTGCAATAACATAATGCACAAAGAGAACAGTGTAGACAGGGTCTATTCCAGAACTGAAAATTTAGGGAGGAAATTCCCATTTCCAGTTGAAGAAAATGTACAGTTTTCTAAATATTGAAGGGATTTAATAAATAAACAGAGGTAGGGCTTGAAAATATGATGTGCAATGTTAGCACATTCAGTTGATTTTTCTTTGCAATTTATAGCTCTATTGGTCATAAACCAAGAGAACTTATCGGATGGCTTGTTGTCTGTCGTCCATTATCTGATGTCTGTCATCCATCTGTCCATTAGCACATGTTTGTTATTGTTACTCCTTGTAAACTACTCAGAGGATTGCCATGAAACTTTACACTCACTTTTATTCCAAGGTCTAGTTAGTCCTAAATGAAATGGTACTGCTCATACATCCAAAATGGCCACCATAGCAGCCATCTTGAAAATCTTAACAACTACTCCTCCTGAATGTATGGTCTTGCCAAGATGGGTTTTCACTAAAATACTTGTGTTGTTTAGTTGGTCCTAAATGAAAATGGTGCTGATCTGATACCTAATATGAAAATATTGTTATAGCTTCTTCTGATGAATAGAAGGTCATATTGATATGGGGTTTTCACCAGAAAACTGTTTATAATGTCTAGTTGGCCCTAGATGAAAATGGTTCCAATCAGACATCCAATATGGCCACCACAGTGGCTATCTTGAAAATTTAATGATACTCCACATGAATGGATGGTTGTTATCAGCATGGGATTTTCACTAAAATACTTGTTATGGTGTCTAGTTGGTCCTAAATGAAAATGGTGCCAATCTGATGTCAATATGGCCACCATGGCAGCCATCTTGAAAATCATGTTTTGCTACTCCTCTTGAATAGAAAGCCATATTGGCATGGAGTTTTCAACAGAAGACTTCTCATGATGTCTGGTTGGTCCTATATGAAAATAGTCACCACAATGGCCATCTTGAAAATCTTGTCGCTACTCCACCTGAACAGAAAATCATATCAGCATGGGATTTTCACTGGTAGACTTCTTATGGTGTCTAGTTGGTTTTAAATAAAAATTGTGTCGATCTGAAGTCCAATATGGCCACCAGTGGCTATCTTGAAGATCTTATCGCTACTCCTCTTGAATTGAAAGTCATATCAACATTGGGTTTCACTAGAAAACTTTTTGTGATGTTTACTTGGTATTAAATGGAAACGGTGCCGATCTGATGCCCAATATTGCTGCAACAGCAGCCTTCTTGAAAATATTGTTGTCTTCTCCTGAACAGAAAGTCATATTGATACAGGGTTTTCACCAGAAGACTTTTTTATGATGTCTTGTTGGTTCTAAATGAAAATGGTTCAAATTGGACATCCAGTATGGCCACCATGGTGGCCATCTTGAAAATCTTATTGCCATTGTACCTGAATAGATGGTCACATCAGCATACGGTTTTCACTAAAATACTTTTAATGGTGTCTAGTTGGTCCTAAATGAAAATGATGACAATCTGATGCCCAATATGGCCAACATGGCAGCCATCTTGAAAATCTTGTTATTGCTGCTCCTCTTGAATGGAAAATCTTATTGGCATGGGGTATTCACCAGAAGACTTCTCATGATATCTTGTTGGTCCTATATGAAAATGGTTTTGCCCGGACATTCAATATAGTCACCACAATGGCCATCTTGAAAATCTAATTATCACTACACCTGAACAGAAAGTCATATCATCATGTGGATTTTCACAAGTAGACTTCTTATGGCATCTAGTTGGTCTTAAATAAAATTTGTGCTGAACTGATATCCAGTATGGCCAACACAGTGGCCATCTTGAAGACCTGTTAGCTACTCCTCTTGAACTGAGAGTCATATCAGCATTGAGTTTTTACAAGATGACTTCTTATGATGTCTACTTGGTACCCAGTACCTAAGATAGTCCTTACTCTGCATATGCATTATCTAGATGGTGATATGCCAGTACATTTTTGTAGACCCTGATCTAGTACATTATATATACTTTGATCAGCTGGTACATTATATAGAACTTCATCTGTTGGTACCTGATATGGACCATGATCTACTGGCGTGTTATATAGGTCTGGATCAGCTGGTACATTATATAGACCCTGATATGCAGGTACCTGATTTGGATCCAGATCTGCTAGTAACTTCTATAAACTCCAATCTACCAGTACATATATATAGACCATGATCTGCTGGTACATTATATAGACATCTGCTGGTATGTAAATACAGATCCTGGTTTTCTGGTACATTATATAGACCCTGATCTGCTGGTTTGTTATATAGACATCTGCTGGAACATTATATAGATCATGATCTGCTTGTACATTATATAGATCCTTATAAGGTGGTATGTTATATTGACCTGCTGGTGTGTATTATAGACCCTGATTGGCTGGTATGTTATATTGACCTGCTGGTGTGTATTATAGACCCTAATTGGCTGGTATGTTATATTGACCTGCTGGTGTGTATTATAGACCCTGATTGGCTGGTATGTTATACAGACCTTGATCTGCTGGAGCTGCAGTAGCTCAGTTGGTAAAGTGTCAGATACGTAATCTAAGGCTTATGGGTTTGATACCCACCCAGGCCAGCCTGGGTTGGCTACCTCAGCGTGTACTTGGGGAAAGGCAATTCACTCCCATTTCCTCTACATGATATAGTCAATAATGTGTTAAAAGTGGCTTTAAAGCCAACAAACCAAACATTGTATAGATCCCGATCTGTTGGTACATTATATAGAGCTTGATCTGCAGGTACATTATCAAGACCCTGACAATCTAGTACATTCTATATATATACAGACTCTGATCTGCCAGTATATTATATCTGCTGGTATGTTATATAGACCCTGATCTGCTGGTATATTATATAGACCCTGATCTGCTGGTATGTTATATAGACCCTGATCTGCTGGTATGTTATATAGACCCTAATCTGCTGGTATGTTATATAGACCCTAATCTGCTGGTATGTTATATAGACCCTAATCTGCTGGTATGTTATATAGACCCTAATCTGCTGGTATGTTATATAGACCCTGATCTGCTGGTATATTATATAGACCCTTATTTAATTATATGTTATGTGATGGCAGATTTAAGTCCATGTTGTTTGATGTCTAGTGAGCTCTGTACTCAGATAAATGTATTAAATAGGTCAGATTTTAAATGGGGCCCTCGGGTGGCCAGGTAGTCAAAAGTGCTCGCCTTTACAGATCACTCACATTTCACCTCTGTCCATGTGGGTTTGAATCTTGGCTCGGCCAATATGGGTATGTGAGAAAGCTTGCCAGTAACTTCCTGTGGGTTGGTAGTTCTTCATCCACCAAATATACTGGCTGCCATGTATAGTCTATCATGTGCTGAAAAACGGTGTTAAACCCATAAAACCAAACAAGATTTTAAATGATGTGTGATAAATCTTTGAAGTAAAATCTGACTTGAAAAACCACTGGTTTGGAAGATCATCAGTCATTTAGTACCAGATTCTTCATTCATTCAGATCAACTGTCACATAATATTATGACCTCTAATGAGAGACCACCTGGCGTGAGAGACTACTTTTGTTGGCAGATAAGTTGGTTTCTCAAGACAGGTGTTACTGTACTATTACACCACTGTGTACATGCAGCAATTAGATAACTAGAAGTCAGTTTGACAAGACTAGATTGTACAGAAAAATCCTGCCTAACAATCAGCTTGGTTTAAAGACTACCCGACTAAAATGACTGCATTTAAGAACATCCAAAGTTAAATTTCAGTATTAGCATACCTCATCACTAAGACCATTCTGGTTATAAGACAAATATTCTCAAGTCTTGAGTGTGGACTTAATTTGTGAGGTTATTCTGTATTTCAGGTGATGCAGCATTACTTAAAACAACTCCATGCAGTACAAAAAGATTTTCTTTACTTTTTTGTCAGGTATCCGCTATATTGTGAAGAACCAGGAGCCATTACAGAGAGAGCAGATTGGACCCATACAGAAGAAACTAGAGCAATGTCGCAACCAGGAAAATAACCCAGAAAGTGAAATGTAAGTTGTCTCAGCCCTGTTTCATTTGAAGGAGTTCACTTAAACCAGGTTTGTTTGTTTGTTTTAATGGTACTTGCAACACATTATGGGCTATATTATGCCAAAGAAATGCGAGTTAAGTGCCTTTCCCAAGGATGCACAGAGGCAGCTGACCTGGGCTGGCCTGCGTGGGTATTGAACCTGTGATCCTGGGATTACAAGTCTGATAGTCTCTCTACCAACTGAGTTATTGCAGTTCACCTAAACCAGGGCTCCAACTCAGTTTTTTTTTTGCCATCCTGATTAGTTACTCTAAGTATGATAAAAACTTTAAATAGTTGATAATTTCTAGCAATTGAGCTGAAAGGTTTGGATTGTTTTTGTAACTTCTTTGCAAGTTGTCCAATTATTGATACATAATCTGTCTAAATATTATTGGAAAGATTAATGTCACAATTTTCATTAATTTTTCTTTTCTATGAGAAGTAGGGACAGTTCATTCTGTGACACTATCCAATACTTCTTTGACCTTTAGGTAAACGTCACAGTCATTGAAGATTTATACTAAGATTTTGGTTCAAGATTTCATTACCTTATATTTCCTTAATCCCTTGATGGATTCTTTTTCATACTTGGAATATCTGATAATGAAGCAATGGCTATTCACACATGCTAATTCCTTTGACCTTGGGGTCAAGTTCACAAGGTTAAAAGCACTTTTATTTAGCACGAGCTTGACATACAGGTAATGGCCATTTTGTTTTTGTATTCAGCTCCTAAAGCTTTTTTGTAGACAAAATAATTACAGTCGAGTTGTCTCCCTTCCTTTTGTAAATTGGTGTTGTACATGCTGTGCTTCTTCCATCAGCTACAAGAGGAAGCTAGATGAGATGTTTGAGGAGGAGGAAGAGTTGCAGTCCAAGAAAAGAGCTCGCATGGAGAAGGTTAGTAGAACTATTTGCTGCCAAGACATAGTTTTTCATGCATTCTTCCCTTTATCCTGTGTTGGATAAATTCATGTGCAATGCATGCCATACATTTGACATCATATATGCAGATATTATAATACTATTGTTTGCACTGACTTCTCATTGCATACAGAGTTGTGGGATGAAAAACACCTTTGTGGTAGACAATGAAAAATCTTCACTGCTTGTGAGTGCAACATAGGGGAATAAAATACAATTTATTTTACTAGAGACTTGTTTGTGATGTATCTATAACCCTCAGGTTAGATGCGCCTTTCCTGCCCATACACATGGGAAAGATTTTTTAAATCCGAACTAATTTTGCTTGTAAAAATCGTAATGTATATTTCAGAGTTATCTTGGTGCTGTTAATTAGGTTTGTTTACATTTATTATTCTCATTAACTTTACCACTCTTCACTTAAGTTCGTACACAGCTTTTCTTGGTCATCACTGAGGATCAGCAGGTTCACTCTCCTCACAGAGCTGTGTATAGTTAAATAAAATGACCAACATAATAGACAATAGTTAACAGATCAAATTCTGCCTAAAATGTTGAATTCTGATTTGTCCAGTTGTACATGCATTCTGGGAATAAACAATATCATTATCAGTGTCAGTTACTCATTTGCCAGGTATTGTTTACTTATTTGGCTTGTGGCTCAATTTCTTTCCACAGGCACAGCAGAAAGAAGAGCAAGTATTGCTGGGAAAATGATGATCCAAGTACAACAGTTTTTGATGAAAGTCTTGCTGCCCGGAGATCTGCACATGACAGAAGAATCATGCAAACTATGCATCACACGTCTCTGCTGGGCAAAGTGAGGGAACAAGCACTTATAAGTATTGAGCTTTATGACAGAAAATCTGCCATATTTCAGAAAGTTTAATGCATTGTAAGGGTGGTTGTATCAGGGTGTACAGGATTTTGTCACATCATCACTCAGTCAATTATATCAATAATTTCCTCATTCATTGAATTAGGGGAGTTCTGCATATTGTATTCCCATAGATTTTCTGGTTTTTAATTTAGTCCTGTTCTAAAATAGCAATATATAGTTAAATATTGAGAACCAATCTTATCACTAGACTTCATTGCTTTTTCACTTTGTGCAATAAGGCCAACAAGGTGTTCTTTCAATTATGCCTACAAATTGCCAATTTGTAGGACAAGTTTTACATAGAATAAAGAACAAAAATTCAAATTTCATGACTGTTTTTCCCAGATCATGTTTGCCAGGCTAGTATGTAAATATTTGAGTTGTCTATTCCAGAAGTTGTCATCTCTAGTTCTCTGAACTGAATTTTTTTATATCTCAATTCAGAATGTTAACCTACTCATAAAAATGATAATCCTCAATTTTCTCTGATAGACCAGTTCATAAACTGCTGCAATGGTGATATCAGAATCCCCATAAATACTTGACATTTCTCATCCTGGTTTTTGGGATATGTGCATGCATTCCTAAATGTTTGGAGAGAGAGATTCACATATTTCACTGTGTACTCGCTTATAAGTTGAGTCAAACTGCAAACAGCATGGACCCTAATCTGCTGCTGCATAATACGCCTGCATATAAGGGTCTATGTTGTTTGTTCTACTGATTGCTCCAAACAAACTGTAGAGACCCAGATCTGCTGAAAGCATTATGCAATGGCATCTGGGTCTGTGCAATTTGCAGTTGGACTCGACTTATAAGTGATATACAGTATGTTTCAACAGTAAATTTGATATAACGAGGACATTTGGACATTCTTTGAGACATGCAATATTCAGGTGATTGTTTCTTGCATTTTTGTCTTTTGCCTTTTTGTGAAAAACTGGAGACATAGGATCAGCATTTCTTTCCATCCATCCCACTTTCATTTCATCTCTATAACTTTAAAGCTGTTTAAGATTAAGGGATGAAACATGGTTTACTTGTACATCATCATTGTGGGTGTGTCAGATGCCACATTGGAGGCCCCATCTTCAAGGTCAAGATCATTGTTCGCTATTTTAAGTTTTGTCACACTTTCCTGTCTGCTCTACAACTTTCAAGTAATTTGAGATTAATGCATGAAACTTAGTGAGCTTATACATCATCATTAGAATATGTTGAATACCTCATTGGAGATCCTATCTTCAAGGTCAAGGTCATGACTCAATACTTTGTTTTCCCTCACATTTTCC
This sequence comes from Margaritifera margaritifera, assembly GCA_029931535.1. NCBI lineage: Eukaryota > Metazoa > Mollusca > Bivalvia > Unionida > Margaritiferidae > Margaritifera > Margaritifera margaritifera. The sequence continues at coordinate 2,908,678 of JAQPZY010001694.1, read as the reverse complement.
TTTCTGCTCTTTAACTCTAGAACCATTTGAGATCAAGGGATGAAACTTGTAATATACTCATAATTAGAAGGTGTGTTGCAAACTACAATGGGGGTCCTATCTTCAAGGTCAAAGTCAATATTTTAAGCATTCCCTCATTTTCTATTCCACTGCTTTAACTTTAGAGCTGTTTGAAGTTAAAAGAAGAAACCTGGTATACCTGTACATCATCATTCAAAGGTGTGTCATATAGGGCATTGTGTTGTCATATTTTTAAGGTCAAGATCATGGATCAGTATGTGAAGTTTTCCATTCCTGTCAGCAACTTCAGACCTGTTAGAGATTAAGGATGAAAATGTGTATACTTATCATTAGAAGGTGTGTCATGTACCAGAGTCTTATCTTTAAGATCAAAGCCACAGATCATTGTTTAGGTTTTTCATCACTCTTTCCTTTCTGCTCCAATTTTACAGCCCTTTCAACTTTAGAAATGAAACCTTATATACTTTTATATTATCAATTGAAAATGGTTCATTTGCCACATTAGCAAGCATATCTTCAAGGTCAAGGTCATGAGTCAGTATTTCAAGTTTTCCATCACTCATTCCTTTTTTGTCTGTAACCTAAGAGCCTTTCGAGATTAAGAGATTAAGCTTGGTATGTGTATACATCATAATTAGCTGTTGCATAGCATACCACATTGGAGATCATATCTTCAAGGTCAAGGGTAAGTATTTTAAGTTTTTCTTTATACTGTTCTTTCAATTCTATAACTTTTGAGTCATTTGAGATTAAGGAATATATTGTCATATACCACATGGGGGTGGGGTGGTGGTCATATCTTCAATGTCAAAGTCTCGGGCCAATATTTTAGGTTTCAGTAACATTTTCCCTTCTGCTCTTTAACTTTTGACCAGTTAAAGATAAATGAATGAAATCTGGTATATTTGTATATTGTTATTAAAAAGTGTGTTGCATTCCAGATTTGGGGTCATGTCCTGTCTTCTGCTTTTTATCTTGAAAGTTGTTTGAGGTTCAGGGATGAACCAGGGTACACTTAAGTTCCTCTACATCAGATTGCAAGTTATATTTATCCAAGCAGATGTTTGGAATAATCATTGCAGCACTCTGTAGACAACAATAAATGTCTCATGTCAATTTCTCCAATTTAAACTGTTAAAACATGATTTTTCTTCCAAGTCAAAGCATGTGGGGATCATGGATATTGCCATAGTCAATACTTAAGATGTGTTATGAGCTCTTTCATGGGTCAGTTAATTTGGGTTTTACAGGGAATAACTCTTTCATTCAGAAGAGGGCACTTATTCAGAACATTGTTTTAGTTAGCTACATTTATCAAGGACTGTCATGGAACAAAGTGAATCGATGACCCTTGGTTAGCAAAGATGATGTCAGTGTCATAACTGTACAACTCTGTCACATAGATCACATTTAGATTTCATCATTGTCTACTTTTGATGACCTCACAAATGTAGACAGGGAAACACTAATTCACCAGATTTATGTGTTCTTTCATTAATAAAAAAATGCACAATTATATTCATGTGTTTTTTATTATATGTCTAAAAAATGTTGATGATGCAGTTTTTAAGATATGATTTCATATATCAAGTTTCTTTAATTGAAGGAAAAACACACCATTTCCAGTTATGAGAGGCATTACAGCCAGTGGTTGATTTAATTATTTTTAACGTCTTCTGATACAAATTATGCAGTTTCATCATATTAATCTGGCACTAATGATAAAAAAAAATATTCGGTACCCTGTACCCCATTCTGTGACATGATTTTGTAAGGGCATTTTGCCCAGCACAATCCATAAATTTATCCTTATGAAAACAAGAAACACTGCCAATGGCAGCATTGCTGGATTGCAAAGCACAGAGAAACTAAGCTAAATGCAAGACTAAATGTAGATAAATGGAGCATGAAATTCAGGCTACAGTGGCATAATTGTATCTGCACATATTCCTTATCACCTATCTACATATCAAGCTATCTGGCTCTAAAGGCACTAGTGTCTGAAACTGAAATAGATGCAAATCTTACCACAAATCACTGGAGGTGTGAAATATAAATCACAGTAGCCTGAATTTATCAGAACAATGTACTCCTAATGATGCACCAAAATATCAAGTTGCATGACTGTCAGCAAAGGTGTCGGAGAAACTCGGAGAAACTGAGCTAACTGAGTGATCTCCCTATATAAGAAACAACATGCATCTTGGCAGCAAGGTATAGAAACAGTTCATAGAATTCAAATTTTCTTTCTCCACTGATATGAAACAATGCCAACCATTTTTCAAAAGAATGTGGTAGATTTACCAATAAAAGGTATAATGAATGAAAAGCAATGAAATCTTGAGTAAAATAAGTAGATTATGATAGTTTTAGACAGCACAGCTAAATGATGCTCTAACAATAATGTAAACATTGATAAAAAAGGATCATGGATTGTATTGAAAATGAATATTTATTCTAGAGTCTTCAATAGAGTAATATAAAGAACTTCATTTCAGAAACTTCTGATCTTTACAGTGACAATAACTATACAGAGAAATTTTACTAGTGATCAGAATCTGACATTTTTCACAGTTGTTCATACCTACAATACCAAGGGAAGCATTTTACTTTGCTTCTTTATTGGGAACATTGGTGTTTTCCCTACAGCATAATGAGGTGGCATGCTCTGCCTTGTTTTATCTCGGCCCTTTTGCCCTTTATTTACTGCTTCTTTACCTGCACCCTTATGCTGTTTTTTTAATGACTGTTTGCCTCTCTGCCTGTACATATTCCTTTGTTTGTTGCAAACAATTCTCGATTTTGTCTCTTATTTAGAGCTTTGGCCACTTTTATCACCAAACATTTAAATTGATCATATGGGGTCAGTTAGTACACTGATCCTCAAACTTCCAGCATATCTTGTGTTTTTACTTAACGGTAGCTAAAATCTTGACCCAAGGTGGCACATGTGATCAAGATTGCTTACAATGCTTACTAGTTTTGTTTAGTTAATGATCACCACAGCATGTTGGCATGCTAAAACATAGCCACTTAACTACAGGTGATGCACAGAATCCCATGTCAAGAATCAAAGGCTTCAGTAGACAGTTGGCAAGTTGATGACATTCATGGTTTGTTGTATATAATTGTGATCAGCATGCACACTTTCATCAGAAAAAAGAAATGATCAAAGTAAGCGACCAGAGAAAACTTGTGCAACCATTGAAATTCGTAATTCTCAAAAGTAATGTTAGTCATTTGGAAAAAGACAATTGTGCACTGTAAAAAAGACATCCTTTAAGAGATCTTTGTGGTCTGTGAAATTTAAGAACTTTCACTAAACACTTTGTAGTGTAAATAGCAATGTAGATTTTTGCCAACTTGTATTTTCAAAAATGTTCAGAACCCTGGAGAAAGAAAAAAAAAAAAGGCAACCAGGGCTTGCATGTCAAGCTCATTATCAATGCATTGCTGTAAAATGTGACCTTGACCCCAAGGTCAGCATGTTGTGCAAGCATGTCGCAGAATTAGTTGTCATAGCTTCATAATGATTCATCTAATGTATGAAAAAATCCATCAAAGGGTTTAGGAATATATTGTCTTAGCTTTATAATGATCAATGCCAAGTATGATGAGAATCTATCAAAGGGTTTAGGAAATACTAGCAAATGAAACTACTGGGAATCAAAACCGCAAATTTTCTATGACTAGGACCATGATCTCAACGTAAAAGAGGCGAGTGAGCATGTTTTAGAATGAATTGTCTTAGCTTCATAATGATTCATGCCAAGTCTGATGAGAACCAATCATGGGGTTTAGAAAATATATGTAAATGAAAAACTTGAATCAAAACCCTAAACGTTTCACGACAACACAGTTGGAATAGTGACTGCTATGTCTCACTCGACAAAAACTTTACTTAACTCTAATTGGCATAACCAATCACAAGGTTATAACTCTTGTTTATCAGAATTTAAAATAGCAAAAGTAAAATGCCATTTCTTTAATATAAAAAAAATGTGTTTTCTTCCAAAATATAAAACAGCTGTCTACTAGTAATCATTGTGCTGACAACTTCAAGTGTGGTCACTATGCCCTATATAGAAGACGGTCATCATGCTGACTGCTTGAAGGGTTCATTATGCCCCATATAGAAGACTCATCGTGCTGACTGCTTGAAGGGAACTCCTTATGCTCTATATAGAAGACATTTTGCTGACTGCTTGAAGTGTGCTCATTATGCCATATATAGAAAAGAGTTATTTTTTTCAAATCTTTCTTCTGACCAGTTGTGTCAAGGTAAATAATGAAAAGTACTTCAAATTAATTTATTGTGTTGTAAAAAGATCTGAGACATCTGATAGTATTTAATGTGCTGTTTCATTTTGAATACAGTTGGTATCGTCCTCATTCTGTGTTTTATTTCGTATTTAATCTGCAAGTTCTCATTGCATCCTTTTACCATTTTTGTGCTTCAAAATCCATGCATTGGAAAGAAATGGATGCATATGCATGTCACTTCCCACATATTTATAGTGTACAGCATGACAGGACAGTTCATTACAATCCTGGCTTATTTTACTTTTCCTATCTCTTGCAGTGAAAAATTCCTTATGAAAGAAAGTTGTGTATGGGGTAGAAAAATTTCAATGAATGTCCCTGGGCAACCTGCTGTGAAAATCTGGCTGCTCTGCAGATTTTTTTTGGTTGCCCAGAAAATTACTATGGTTGCCCCCAAGATATGCACAGTAAAATATAGTCTAACATTATGGACCAATGAGGGACATGAATTTCATTCACAAAATCAGTCATCCAGATGATTGAATTTTGGTCAAAAAGTAGACCCGTGATAGATTAAAACAGCAGTGGGTTACTGAATTTACTCTATTGGGCATAAATTTCTCAGTCGACTTGAATAAAATGGTACAGATACATTTTGAAAGTAAAATACAATAAAGAAGTTTCTGAGGAATTGGGTAAAATGAACCCAAACACCAACTGGTAAAATAACAGTTCTGAAAACCTTAGTGATTCCGAAATTATACCATTTGTTCATCTCCTTGCCAAAACCTCTAAAAAAATTTATTAGCAAACTGAATGAAATATTTTTCACATTTATATGGAACTCAAAAGTAGATAGAATTAAAAGAGAGATTATGGTTTAGAACATCTATAAAGCAGGGTTAGCAATGATAGATATTAAAATTTTATATTAGCTCTAAATATAACTTGGATTTTGTATACTTACAACTAGAAGAAAATTTATTCACTTGTCTGAATATGAAATATGTGAGATGAAAAACACTGCCATATTAGAAAATGAATATATAGGTAAATTATCAAAGGAGACAAAAAGTATGTTTTGGTGTGATATTTTATTGGCTTGGAAACTTTAAATACAAAGAAATATAACTCAAACAGGAGAAGCTCTTATGACAATGAGCTTGTGGATGAACACTCTAATAAGAATAAACAAAATACCCATCATGTACAAGAAATGAATTGAATGTAATATTATATATATATATATATATATATATATATATATATATATATATATATATATATATATATATATATATTAATATTATGCTTACATACCAGGGAAGTTGTTTGGAATTTGAAAGCTTTTAAAGCAAAGTACGACATCAATAAAAAATTTCTTGCCTTTCAAGGTGTCATTTAGACTATAAAGTTATTATGTAGTTTAACCTAAAATTGAATACAGGCATGAATACTGGACCTTTTATCCCTCATCAATTAAAAATTATTCTTCACAATAATAAAGGTTGTCAAGATTTTTGCAAATTACTTTTGAACTTGAATGTTTCACCAACCTGTGAAAAAAGATGGCAAGAAAATTTCAACTTTACTAGTGACTACTGGCCAAATACATATATGCTAAAATGTTTAAACAATAAACTTACAACTACAATGGTTTCAATATCGTGTTATACATAGAATTCTACTGATGAATACATGTTTGCATAAAATACATGCTAATGATACTGATAAATGTACCTTTTATAATGGTTCACCAAAAACAATGGTGCATTTGCTTTGGGAATGTAATATGGTTATGGAGTGATGTTTCCCACTGGATTTGAGATGTACTAAATATAGCACTTCATGCATCAGAATGGTTTTATTTGGAGATACAGATGTAGAGCAATTGTATGACAACCTTTTTATTTTATTCTTCTTCTTACCAAGTAATATATCTACACACACAAAATGAAAAGAGACATACCCAGGGGGCACACTACCAGGCAAAGTGGGTGATCAAGTCGCGGAAAAAATGTAAACTTTGCCTTCTTCTGTTAGGAAGGTGAAAACGATTATGCTTTGTGAGTTTTTAGATGTAAACTGTGTGACAGTAGTTGTTGGCTTTTGAAATGTTCCCTTGACCCAGCTGAAGAGTGTTAGTTTTGTAGACCCAGGCAAAATGTACTGCATGCAACCTTAGCAGGTGTTGCTATCAATTGTGCTGACAAAACAAACTTTTCCACATTCATAGGCCTGTATTTTAATAGCTGATTGACCTTTAAGCCTTTTCCCACAAGTTATCATTTGTTGTCACCGCCTGGCGATTTAGCAAATTATCATTTGATGATGAAAACATACCAACTTGTGTTTCAAAACCGAAAAACATCAATATGTAAACAAATTTTTTTTTTAAATAATAGATTCAGTAAAAGCACTTACTAAATATATTTTTTTGAAGATTTTAACTGCAGTACTTGAATTATTTTGTTCATAAAATCAGTTTTTGAAATCATACGTGAACCTGTCTAGGGGTAATAATGGTGGACATCAGTTTACACTAGTCTGTTTTTGTAATTCATTGGGCACATAAATTAAGGAAAATATACAACTCATAGAAAGTAAAGTCTAAATATTATGTGATAGAAGATTCAGCCTAAAAATAAAAAAATGTAGGTCAGAGACATATAGGACAATGATATGTTGTGGAATTCGAGAAGTGCTGCAAAATCAAGGTTGTTTTCTTACATCACTCATTTGTGTGAAAACACGAAACAAGTAGTGAAGCAAATAATATCTAACTAATGCATGACATTATTATGAATACATAGACAAATATTAAAAGCATAAATTTGCAATCCCATCTATCAATTATTGTACTGAAGCTAGAAAGTGTTAGTGGTCACATTAAGAAATACCTGTTGCTAAAAATAGATGCACCTATATGGCATGTGTAGCAATATTTGTTCTTGGCTGTGTGCCGATTCAGTTGGAAAGAAGGATCTAGTTCATTCATGTATTGACTTTAATGCCTCAGTTCATTGTCAATGAATAGCTAAGGTCACGTTTTGTAAGCAACAATGAAATTAAATGTCCTAAGTTTTGATGTTATTAAATGGCTGGTGCCTTACATAAAGTTTATGTGCCCTTCTTGGTCTCTACAACATGTATTTTGGCTATATGACTTCACATGAACACATCAGAAACTATATATTGTAATTAATTCTAATTGATAGGAGTACCTAGATTACATCACTGTAATTACAAATAGGTATAAATAGTTAAAATTTACAGTCCAAAAGATTCACATTTAATTTTGAATGAATGCCCTAAACATGTCGTTCCAGAGCTAAGGTTACTCATCCATAACATCATGAATGGATGAACACTATGGTGTGAAGACACCTGTGCATGTGCTCTCATGTACATGTTATAGGGGTTGTTTCAAACTAGTTTAGAAATGTCTGACTACCATTTTCTACTGAATTTTTAGAAACTTAAAATAAATACCTTATTTAAGTGGCAGTTGATTAAGTATTTTTACCTATTTGTAATTACAATACTGTAATCTAAGTAATCCTATCAGTTAAAATTAATTGAAATATATAGTTTTTGCTGTGCTACACTTTCAAGTATGAATACACTGCATATGAACATGATGCATTCATACACTTACAAAATGTGTTTATAATATATATACAACACTGAAATTTCTACATGAAGATAAACTATTGCTTAAAACCAATGTTAAATGCAAATATGTGAATGAGAAATAGAGGACACAGTTAAAATAAGAGAACCAAAGCACACACATACACACACACACACACATATATATATATATATATATATAGTTTCTTGCTTTGCTCACACTTCTCCCTGTTCAGTTCTCACTTCTCCCTATTCTGTCCAAAAGGAGAAGTCACTTCTCCCTAAAATTCAACTCTAGCTTGACCCATGCATACCTATATTATATGGTCTTAATAGCTTTGTTAAAGAATATTAGATATATTAGAAAAATATATTGCAGTCCGATCGGACAGGAAAGAAAGTTTCATGATAATTTGGGAACAGTGGGAACCATTGCATCTTTCCAAACATAGTTGACTTTTCTATTATACTATATATGCAGACTTAAAGATGTGATATAAATTGTAACATAAAGATATGATTAACATGGGCATAAATAACAATTGCTCACTCTCTGTCTCATTTATTTCACACGACTGAATTAGATGTAATATTTAGAATCTATGTTGGTGATTTGTATGTGTAAGGGAGAAGACTAATGTTGTGATAACATAAGGTCCAATCACATTGTCAATTTGTACAGGAAACAATAAAAAATTTGGAAGAAAACAAAGAAGAAAAAAAGCTTAACTGTTAATAGAATATCTGGATTAAAAGGGCCCAATAATTGTATGTTTGACTGTATATGTATCAGTAATTAAGTAAATATTAGCATTTTGTAGGCATATGTCATATTTAATAGCAGAAAAGGTAGAAACAATACAAATATTAAGATACTTTATTTAAATATTTCACACCTATCGGAGATCTATACAGACTATTCATGATGGAATGAAAACATAGGTGTGATGGATGGTCATTTTATGTGTGGTCTTGTGAACACAAGTGTCAGATGATTTTGATGAAGATAAACTTGGCTGACATGGATTCTATTTACACCTGTTCAGGTAGGTGATTAAATATTGTCACCTGTTAAGTCACCATTAATTGTTGCTTGATAGTTAATTATATAGGTTTAATGCATTTGATTGGACTGTTTTGTCTTTTATCATGCTTGATTAGCTCATGATTTCTGTAAGACAAATTAAATTGTCATAGTGGGACTCGCCAAGCTACAATTGGGTGTAAGAATTGACTGTCTTTGTATTTCACTCTCTCCCTCCCTCTCTCCTAATCACATTTATTATTTTAAAAAGGTAACTTATTTATAAAAAAAATTATAATTGTGTGCAATTAAGTTCAATTGTTTCAGATTTATTTTACTCTGTTCTATGTTGGCATTGTGATCAGCAAATTATTTAAAATTATAGATACATGTACATTTAAATAAGTAAACATTTGGTGGGGACAAAGAAGTAGTCCATACGAGTGAATAATCCAGATCAGCATGTTTTACTGTATATATATATATATATATAGTATTATCACAGTAACGCGATCTTGATTGCTAGATCATGTCGAGCTGTCAGCATTAGAAAATCTGGATCATGACGAGACGCAAAGCGTCGAGTCATGATCCGGATTTTTATGCTGACAACAAGACGTGATCTATTAATGAAAATCGCATTACTGTGATGATATTTTTGTTATATACCTATCAATTTTCAGATAATTTAATAAAATCACTATATGTAGCTGAAAAACACAAGAAATTGCTAAACATTTCAACCTCTTTAATATGAACTTCATCTTAAAGCATAAACGGAATTACTTTTTAAAAGGCCGACATACGCATGAATATTAGTTTTATGAATGAAGCTTGTGAAACAAAGTTCACTCAGTTTGACTACCATCACTGTCAATAACATGAATTCTTTGATGCTTGGGGGCAGCAGACTTATATATGTGATTTACATTTATTGTACAGTTCTGCAATTTTGCATCATGGAAGTTTTTACCAGCTGAATGACTGGAAGTTTCTTTCAGAGGTCAGGTTGAATGCGGTTGAACTGTTTCTGGCGGGACATTGTGAGAGGCTCTGATGGGAACTTGACATGAGAATGACATTATTTTGACAGTTATTTACAACAGGATTGAGAAATTGTTGGAACTTGATGGTACAGATTTGTTGCAGAGAATGTTACTCATTTATAATTTCAAATTCATCCATTATGCATGAAACTCACTAACATTACCATTTATGAATTTCCGTAAATGGGTTGTACTGTACAACTGTAATGTTTTGGTATGTGAATTCCGAATATGATCTTGCTTCATATATTTTACTACTTCAAAATAACGGAATAAATGCTTTTTTATTGTTGTTGTGACAAAAACATGGTTTAGACCTTTAAGATATTTTACATATAACGCAAGGTTTCATAACTAACGTCACTGTGAGAGCTTTGTTTACTGCTAGTGTTGGCATTCCATCGCTAGGGGCGCTGCTATTGTCACCAGGAAACCTCGAGGATAAAGTACTAGTAGTTCCAGCCTTGTTTGAGAGTATGGTGATATGGGTTTAGAAAACGATAGTATTGTTTTCCTGTTTGTAGGAAATGATGGTAAAATTCTGGCTCTTTCTTGGCAAGAAAATTGGTAGGTATATAATAAATATATATATATTGATGGTAAGGTGTATGATTTATGACAAAACCCTTGTATCCTATAAGAATACATCTCTGTTTTTGGCAATGGCACAATCAATGATTTTCTCTTTTCTTGTATCTGTATTACTTGTATGCATGTGTCTGTGTACATGTGTGAATGCCTTTGTACATGCGTATCTATAATTCCTCATGTCTTTTGTTAGAAGAGGAAACCTAGTGTAGAAATCTCATCAAAACAATTAAGATTTGTTTCTTCATTACATTTAATTTATTGAAATTTTATTGGAATAAAAGAATACATTTATAAACTGGTTCTGGTGTTTAAAGGTCCAACAGCAGTTTTTCCATCAATTATTTGCGACCTGAAATTGTAAAAAAAAAAAAAAAAATCCACAAGAATAAAACAAATTACAAATACCAGTGTTACTTATAAATTGATAATCAGTCCTGCTAATGGAAAATGTGTTGCAAATCTAGTAATTTATTTTGAAGTCTTTAGTGTAATGATAATCAACAGGTATAATGCAAGTTAGTCTTAATTGCCCACAATCACCAGTCCTGCAGATGGAAGTGTTATGAAAGTCTATACACTTATGTAATCTATTTAGGATCAGCAAATAAAAGAGACACAATTCCAGGTAATTTTTCACCGTGTATGGTCATCCGTCAATTTTTGTATTAGTTGGGTCATCCCAACCAAATTTTTTTCCATATTTTACATTTTATTGGAGTTTACACCATTAGTCCAAATTATCGTCACTGTTCTCCCCAGGGTCTTTTACCACAGAGATCCAGATACACCATCATTTCACCCCCCAATACTTTGGAACCTGCCAATATGCAATGCACCAATGCTGATACGCTTTAATGTTTCCCTGATATCCTTTACAAGTTAATATGTTATGTAAACATCCTGTCACCAAATTCAGAGCCTTATCACTCCAATGTTCTTACCTCTTCTTGGGTATATAATTAGAATAATAAAGGATAATTACTCACTCAGTTATTATTTTTTGTACCTGGCTTGACCCGACTTTTGATGCTGGTTTTGTCCATGTGATTGGCCAGCGATGATGGAGTCCACTGCCAGCGTGTGTGTTGTGTATTTCAGTCATTTCCACTACCAGCTCAAAATGTGTGACACACACACTTTTTAAGTTAAGCAAATTCTTAATGTTCATTCTGAAAAATGGACATACCACCTTAAAAAAAACCATAAAATTACCCAGCATCCTGGCCCCATGTTTACCTGGCTAATAAAGATCAGAAATTGGTGATTTTGATTCCGATAGTGGGATTTCCCCAATGAGAGACTGTAAGAAACAAAAGACAGGTTTCAACAGTGAACAGAAGATTTCATATACCTGGGTAGAAATTGTTGGATCAGATCGTAAATCTTCCATATTGTCAAATTTTGGATTAGATCTACTTAGTTTCCAGCAGGTAAGATGCGGGTGGTGGTGGTGGTTTAATCTGTACAATTCCTAGGGCTCTATTGCAATCTATTATTTTTATATTATAGTAGTAGTAGTTGTTGTTGTGATTTTTGTAAATTTCTTATTTTCTAGAACATGTCACAAAGAAAATTTTGTGAATGAAAATTGCATCTTACCCATGAGCTGCTCTTATATTTACATAGTATTCAATCAACAAGAAAAAAAAACAAACTTTGATCAATAAACCTCAACTTAAGTGGATGCTGCCTATTAATTTCTCTTTTCTTTCTATTGTGATGAGGTTGTAGTACTCGTGAAGATGCATCCCCTCATGAAGTTTCATGATTCCAAGTATAACAGTATTTATACAGTGAGCACAAAACCTGAGCTAAACACAAAAACTTAAGCAAGAATGTACAACTAATGTACATGTTTGTACCAATTCAGTCCCCCTCCACTATGGGTAGGTGCTATGAAACCCACTCAAAACTGTTGCCTATAACCTAGGAAGAAAGAATGGGTAACATTCAATTAAGGTGTACATACATATATGCTTCTATCTGTGCAAATGCAGACGCCAGGGCTAGTACAGTACCTCTACTTCTTAAGTGAGCTAAAAATGTTTCAAGAAGGAAAACAAGAAATGACACCCCATTTTTAGTCCGAGTGGAACCTTCATTAAAACATGCCCAGTGTGTTCAAGTAACATACATTTGTGTTAACTATTTTAACTGGTCTGCTTCAGTCAATCTTGTCCAATCAGGATGCATTTAATGTCACCCTTTAAGACACTGAAATACTTTCCATTTCCAGAAAAGCTAACAAATATCCACATTATACTGTTGCTTCACAAATTGCTGCAAAATTTATGCACCCGATAACCTCTGACTTTTTCATTTTTATATGGGTTATCTGTTGTATCAATGTGCCTATGGTGTAATGAATACACCTGGAATGAACGGAGTCAACTGTTACTACAAATGTACAAGTTAACTTCCTCCCTTTCTACCACAGGAACAAATTCAGGAGATAATGACCAAAATATCTTCACTATGTTTGTTTTGGATATGATGTATGCTCCTCCCCTGACAATCCTTGTAACTAAATACTGCTCTATCTTCCTTGGTTGTATGGATGGTATCTGTCCTGCCTTCTGTCTCCATATCCCCCTCTACCATGGTAATGACCTCTATGACCACCTCTTGTGTCACCATGGTGACCGTACTGACCACCTTGTCCATGATCATGATGCCTGTGTGAATAGTTACCATGAGAATCTCCTCGTCCTCCCCTAGAAATATACAAATTGCATGTACAGTGAAAATGGCTGAACAAGTATATGTATATCAGTGATGAAGACAACTGTCAGATTGTGTAAAGTGTAAATGGCTGTACATGCATATGTATCTCAGTGATGAAGATAACTATCAAAGATTGTGTAAAGTGTAAATGGCAGTACATGTATATGTATCTCAGTGATGAAGATGACTAAGATTGTGTGTAAAGTGTAAATGGCTGTACATGTGTGTATCTCAGTGATGAAGATAACTATCAAAGATTGTGTGTAAAGTGTAAATGGCTGTACATGTATATGTATCTCAGTGATGAAGATAACTCAAAGATTGTGTGTAAAGTGTAAATGGCAGTACATGTGTGATGAAGATAACTATCAAAGATTGTGTGTAAAGTGTAAATGGCTGTACATGTGTATATATATCAGTGATGAGGACAACTATCAAAGATTGTGTAAAGTGTAAATGACTGTACATGCATGTATATCAGTGATGAAGAAAACTATCAAAGATTGTGTGTAAAGTGTAAATGGCTGTACATGTGTGTATATCAGTGATGAAGATAACTATCAAAGATTGTGTGTAAAGTGTAAATGGCTGTACATGTGTGTATATCAGTGATGAGGACAACTATCAAAGATTGTGTAAAGTGTAAATGGCTGTACATGTATGTGTATATCAGTGATTAAGATAACTATCAAAGATTGTGTGTAAAGTGTAAATGGCTGTACATTTGTGTATATCAGTGATGAAGCTAACTATCAAAGATTGTATGTAAAGTGTAACTGGCTGTACATGTATATGTATCTCAGTGATGAAGACAACTATCAAAGATTGTGTAAAGTGTAAATGGCTGTACATGTATGATGAAGATAACTATCAATGATTGTGTAAAGTGTAAATGGCTGTACATGTATGTGTATATCAGTGATGAAGATAACTATCAAAGATTGTGTGTAAAGTGTAAATGGCTGTACATGTGTGTATATCAGTTATGAAGATAACTATCAAAGATTGTGTAAAGTGTAAATGACTGTACATGCATGTATATCAGTGATGAAGATAACTATCAAAGATTGTGTGTAAAGTGTAAATGGATGTACATGTGTGTATATCAGTGATGAAGATAACTATCAAAGATTGTGTAAAGTGTAAATGGCTGTACATGTGTGTATATCAGTGATGAAGATAACTATCAAAGATTGTGTATAAAGTGTAAATGGCTGTACATGTGTGTATATCAGTGATGAGGACAACTATCAAAGATTGTGTAAAGTGTAAATGGCTGTACATGTATGTGTATATCAGTGATTAAGATAACTATCAAAGATTGTGTGTAAAGTGTAAATGGCTGTACATTTGTGTATATCAGTGATGAAGCTAACTATTAAAGATTGTGTGTAAAGTGTAACTGGCTGTACATGTATATGTATCTCAGTGATGAAGACAACTATCAAAGATTGTGTAAAGTGTAAATGGCTGTACATGTATGAAGATAACTATCAAAGATTGTGTAAAGTGTAAATGGCTGAACATGTATGTGTATATCAGTGATGAAGATAACTATCAAAGATTGTGTGTAAAGTGTAAATGTCTGTACATGTGTGTATATCAGTGATGAAGATAACTATCAAAGATTGTGTAAAGTGTAAATGACTGTACATGCATGTATATCAGTGATGAAGATAACTATCAAAGATTGTGTGTAAAGTGTAAATGGCTGTACATGTGTATATCAGTGATGAAGATAACTATCAAAGATTGTGTAAAGTGTAAATGGCTGTACATGTGTGTATATCAGTGATGAAGATAACTATCAAAGATTGTGTGTAAAGTGTAAATGGCTGTACATGTGTGTATATCAGTGATGAAGATAACTATCAAAGATTGTGTGTAAAGTGTAAATGGCTGTACATGTGTGTATATCAGTGATTAAAGTAACTATCAAAGATTGTGTAAAGTGTAAATGGCTGTACATGCATGTATATCAGTGATAAAGATAACTATCAAAGATTCTGTGTAAAGTGTAAATGGTTGTACATGCATGTATATCAGTGATGAAGATAACTATCAAAGATTGTGTGTAAAGTGTAAATGGCTGTACATGTGTGTATATCAGTGATGAAGACAACTGTCAGATTGTGTCAAGTGAAAATGGCTGTACGTGTGTATCTCAGTGATGAAGATAACTATCAAAGATTGTGTAAAGTGTAAATGGCTGTACATGTATATGTATATCAGTGATGAAGACAACTGTCAGATTGTGTCAAGTGAAAATGGCTGTACATGTGTGTATCTCAAGTGATGAAGATAACTATCAAAGATTGTGTAAAGTGTAAATGACTGTACATGCATGTATATCAGTGATGAAGATAACTATCAAAGATTGTGTGTAAAGTGTAAATGGCTGTACATGTGTATATCAGTGATGAAGATAACTATCAAAGATTGTGTAAAGTGTAAATGGCTGTACATGTGTGTATATCAGTGATGAAGATAACTATCAAAGATTGTGTGTAAAGTGTAAATGGCTGTACATGTGTGTATATCAGTGATGAAGATAACTATCAAAGATTGTGTGTAAAGTGTAAATGGCTGTACATGTGTGTATATCAGTGATTAAAGTAACTATCAAAGACTGTGTAAAGTGTAAATGGCTGTACATGCATGTATATCAGTGATAAAGATAACTATCAAAGATTCTGTGTAAAGTGTAAATGGCTGTACATGCATGTATATCAGTGATGAAGATAACTATCAAAGATTGTGTGTAAAGTGTAAATGGCTGTACATGTGTGTATATCAGTGATGAAGACAACTGTCAGATTGTGTCAAGTGAAAATGGCTGTACGTGTGTATCTCAGTGATGAAGATAACTATCAAAGATTGTGTAAAGTGTAAATGGCTGTACATGTATATGTATATCAGTGATGAAGACAACTGTCAGATTGTGTCAAGTGAAAATGGCTGTACATGTGTGTATCTCAGTGATGAAGATAAATATCAAAGATTGTGTAAAGTGTAAATGGCTGTACATGTATATGTATATCAGTGATGAAGATAACTATCAAAGATTGTGTAAAGTGTAAATGGCTGTACATGTATGTGTATATCAGTGATGAAGACAACTATCAAAGATTGTGTAAAGTGTAAATGGCTGTACATGTATGTATATCAGTGATGAAGACAAATGTCAGATTGTGTAAAGTGTAAATGGCTGTACAAGTGTGTATATCGGTGATGAAGATAACTATCTAAGATTGTGTGTAAAGTGTAAATGTCTGTACATGTGTGTATATTAGTGATGAAGATAAACTATCTAAGATTGTGTGTAAAGTGTAAATGGCTGTACATGTGTGTATATCAGTGATGAAGATAACTATCAAAGATTGTGTGTAAAGTGTAAATGGCTGTACATGTGTGTATCTCAGTGATGAAGATAACTATCAAAGATTGTGTGTAAAGTGTAAATGGCTGTACATGTATGTGTATATCAGTGATGAAGATAACTATCAAAGATTGTGTAAAGTGTAAATGTCTGTACATGTATGTGTATATCAGTAATTAAAGTAACTATCAAGATCCTCAAAAACCATAACATTTACAGTCTTCTGACCATCAATCATGTTTTCATGTCAATACAGACCTAATACAGCTCCTGGACCATACTACCTGACCAACATAGCTGTCGAGACAAACTTTCAAAACTTACACTACAAACATTCTCAGAGTCTTTGCTTTTGTTTTGTTTTTTGGGTTTAACACCATTTTTCAGCACTAGATAGGCTATACATGGTGGCCCAGTATACATGGTGGATGAACAACTCATGGGGGGGGGGGGTAACCTGGGAAGAACGACTGACCACGGGAAGCTACTGGCAAGTTTTTTCACATACCCACGTTGGCTGAGCAGAGATTTGAACCCATATGGACACAGGTGAGATGTCAGTGATCTTTAAAGGCGAGCGCCTTTGAGCACCCAATCACCCAGGGCCCCTTATCAAAGTCAGGGCAGGACAAATCCACTTACCTGATGCCAAAGACAAGCTCAAATTCCGCTCAAGCAAGCTCAGTTTCACTTTGTACTTGCCCATGGGCAAGTCCAAATTATTGAGAGATAGATGTTGTGTTCAGTTTATAATGCTCTATGTTCTGAAAGTCTTATACTCTGCAATTTCACCACAGTACATCTCATACACAATGTAAATGATTATTATTTGAAGCAAGTTTTGACCTATGGAACTAAATATTTATATTTTCACTTCTCAGTTATATTTTAATTGTAATATTTGTAAGTAAACAGGATTAGCTGCCTTTCAAGTCCTAACATAACCACAAGCAGTGAGTGAGTAGGCTTCCCCTAATCATTATGTTGGGAAATGAAACTGCCTAACGTATTTTCTGGGCTAACCAAACTTGCTCTCAAAGGTGGATTGTCAAAGACTGGTTTGATGCATGTTGGCGATTTCAAGGTGGATTGTCAAAGACTGGTTTGATGCATGTTGCCGATTTCAAGGAGAATTAGTGAGAACTGTTACTTGACACAACTTGCAAGGCAGTTATTTCAGGTATGTTTGGAAATAAAAGGTGCACATCTCTAATGATTAGCCACATGGGTTGCTCTAAAAGTGCTTCTGATACAGTGAAGATAACAATTGATGAGCGGTGTCTATCATCTATATTTTACATGGTAAAATCAGGAGACTGATACATACCTAATGTTTGGCAAATAATTACATGGATTAAATATGTCTCAAATCATTCAGGTGTGTAAATAAATAAATCATTACAAAACCATTTGCATTTCAAAGACAAGCTTTCATTATTTATGTAATTCAAGAGATGTCACAGATGAGTCTGTTACAAAGATGTATATTTTTGCTCTTCTAACTACATGTATCTATCCATTCAATTTTCCAGCAATCTATTCAGCCCTTCCTTTTTTCTACACATCTACATTTACTATTAGATATATCTTTTTAATAATTTTATTTATTGGCATAAGTTATTAATGTGCAAAAAATGATAAAATGAAAACAAAAGTTAGATCTAAAATAAATATAACACAATTTCAGGAATATATCCCATATTTTATCTTCGGTTATTTTTCAAATTTTGTTATTATATTAAACTGGCATGTTTTTGGGGAATCTCAAATCTCCCATGGGCAAGTTCAATTTTCCAGTCAGCTTGCCAACTTTTATAATATTTGTCCAACTCGGATTTAATAAAGGAATTTACAGACATAAATCAATACCTGTTCTGGTCATAATTTCTTCTCTTACACCAGTAGTTTGACACACAGGGTGGTGATGGAATTGTACTGTTGGTTCTGGATTTGTACTCTGGATCATCCATAGTGTATCTGTATGAAAACATCTCTTCATACATCTGGATGGTAGAACTAACCTCTGCTGGTGTTGTCATGGCAACCTAATTACAATTACAATTAAATACATTATTTCAACAGTATTAGCTTTTTATTCATTATTAATACAACACTATTGATTCTAAATTAAAAAAGAAAAAAACTACATACACCAACTTTTATAATCTGTCTGGTCTGACTTGCCGTGATCTGTCTAGCTCAGAAAACCAGTGGGCCCTTCATGGGACAGTTGCTTTTATAAGTAATGCAAAATGAAGAAAAATAATGGACCATTTGAAAATGTATAGGGCGACCAAGAAAATTTCAGGTGCCAAGTGTCTCTTAATATTGTTTTGGGAACATAACAATGCTCTATTTTAATTGGTCATATAGTCAAATGAAATAATGTAAGACTATTTGTCTTGCATTCCCAATTTAATAGTGAAATATTTTCAAAGCTGCTCATTCATCTTCGTGCAAAATTGAAATATGTTACTTTATCTCTCTCTGTCTCTGTCTGTCTGTCTCTCTCTCTCTCTCTCTCTCTCTCTATATATATATATATATATATATTAATCCGAGTATAGGCCCGTTCGATAATGGTTGTAATGTCCCTTGACTTATTAATTTCTTATTTACCCATGATGCAACATTCTCTCTGGTGTGCAAATCAACACTATAATCATGTCCAGCAAAGATGTGAATGAAGCCTGTGACCTTGAAAATCTTAGTATATAGTGCCTCAATACATATCTACAGGACAGAGATGCCCAAATGTCAGGGAATAAAGCTGAGCTGTCTCGGTTTAACCTTGGGAAAAGCGCTTAGCTCCCATTTCCTCTGCATGATATAGCCAATAATGTGTTCAAACTGCTGTTTAAACAAAAAACCAAAGTAATAGTAAACCAATAAAATCAACCAAACAAAAACCAACCTGTTAAAAATGTGAAAGTAGAATAAGATTACATCATGGTTATTTGCAGTGGAATAATATCGACTCATTTAGTCTTCGTAGTCAAACGAAAAAGGCCTTATAACATTACACTCATGAGGTTAAATGATGTTATATAGTTAATAAAATCCTGATAAGATGTGAGAAGATTTGTATAATATGATTTTTTAAAACGTGTTTTTCATTATTGTGACCGATTGTAAAATGTGCTGATGTATTTGTAGTTCTATTTTGTTATAAATTATGCCAACACGATAGAGTATGATGGATATAATAATAGAGAAAGTATTGCATAACATGAAATGAAGAATATAAAAAAATTTAAAAAAAATTAAATCTCTATAATAAACACACTTTCTAATAATTTCTAAAAGTCATTTAACTTATTCTTTAAAGGTGAAATTGAAGCAATGGATATCTTGTTCATTACGTGTGCTGGATTACTTGAACATAAAGACCTGTATTTGTTTGATACATTGCTGGATCGTGAAAACCTATACTATCTTTCTTCCTCCTATACAAGCCAAAATTCTTATTGAAATAAATTGGATGATTGTAGATTTCTTGTACTATGTTTCGTATTTACGTGATGGGTCATTATGATCTTTACCTAGATAGCGTAATAAAGTAGGGTGTATTTAAAAAATCAACATTTCTCTGATGCAGTCATACAATGCTGAAACCTTTTTATTTGATATTATGTTACTAAATATGTGACAACTTACTCCTTTTATGTTTCATAAGTATGATTTTATATCACACCTTTGTATTTTACCAACCATAATGGTAGCGCTGTGGTGTAATCCCACCAAAAATGAAAGACCTAACTTGTCGGGGTCTGAATAGTGCATTGGTAGCACACTCTCTCTGCGTATCTACGATCCCGGGGTTGATTCCGGGTTCCAACATGTGAGACTTGTGGAAAATTATAATTTTGTCATCAACATATTTTCCCGATAACTGGAACAGAGACTATAACAATGTCTCTTCTTCTCGGTCAATTTCAGCATTCCTGTTAATGTATCCATACCGGGGGTATTGCTCACCGGAAATAGGGATTGTAAATTTGTGCACACGGTTTCAAATTTCAATGCACTGAAGAGCTCTTGAAGGAAGCCTATTTTCAGGGGCAGTAACAACCGTTATCGAACAGGCCTATATCAATGCTGTTATCAGATTCATCTAGAATTTATCTTTATACTGTGTATATTGTACTATATACTAATAGTACTCAATAAAACTTGTATACTAAAAAAAAAAATTTTTTGTACATTCTCTTAATATGTTTTCAAAACAGGAGAAACTTTTAAAATAAATGAATTCTTAAAATCACTTGAGCCCAGGATACACAATTGATGCATTCATTAAGATTTTGCTAAATAAATACATTTTTTAAAAAGAGACTTCTTCCTCAACAGTTGGAGAGAGAGAGAGAGAGAGAGAGAGAGAGAGAGAGAGAGAGAGAGAGAGAGAGAGAGAGTAAACATTGATTACATGTGATATTTCATGATCATGAGGGAGATTCCTGATTCAGTCCCTAAAATTTAGGGGTGTGAGAGATCTGAAAAACTAGAAATCTCACTACAGCAAATCAAGACTTCCCTTATTCAGCTTAATAACTGGAAGAAAATTCTCCCCATAGGTACAGAATGTAATGTTAAAATGGATCAAAATGTAGTGGTAGCAGTACAGCTCTTCCCCGTTATAACATGATTCCGGATATAACGCAGTACTATTATGGACCCCATGACCAAAATCATAACAATGTATAACAATAAGGGTTGAAAGAAAATAAGGTGAAACTTTAGTTTTATATCTTCATTTCCTTTCCAAAGCACTATTATTTAAAAAAAATTGATAGTGCCAGCTATACCACAATTTTGTATATTACATTATTCTCAATATATCATGCTTCCATATATATCACAGTACTCTGTATAACGCAGTTCGGCACATAATGTGGTCGTCGGTGATGGACCCCTACTAACGCATTATAATGATGGAGAGCTGATGATCAACATACACAATATTAATTGATAATTTCATGAAATATGTTTATAATAATAACACATAGCTACATTTGAAATTAATAATAAATCTTCTTTAAAAAATGACCACCAGGCAGTGGCATAGCAACTACAAGGGGGGGGGGGGCAGGCCCAGGCCCAGTGGGGTACAAAATTCCCATGAAACAACTTTTTTTTATTGCAAGGGGACCCCAGAATTAAGTTCGGGGTGGGGGGTGGCGGGGGGGGGGGTGGGGGAGGGGGCAGGATCTCCAGAGATGCTTGCAGGATTTTATCTAAAGAGGGGAGCTCCCCACTTGCCACCAAAATGAGGGGGAGTAGAATAAAAAGAGGGGGAGGAGGAAACGGACATAGTTCAATATTTACATAACACTTCAATATCTGTCTTTCTTCAAACTCCACTCTGTTAAAGCGCTGTTGAAATCAAAATCTTTAAAAGATGTTGCCTCTTGTTGTATAAGCATTAATCTGTTGATTGTTTCTGAACTTAATCTGTTCCTTATCTGTGTATGAATATTGTTCTGTGCCGATAACCACCTTTCAGTCTGCTCTCTGACGGGGCATATGCACTGCTAGCTTAGCAAGGCTGAACAAGTTGGGAAACTATTCTTTATGGTTGTTATGAACAATTTTCCACAGCTCAGAGGTAGTCTTTTGGACATCTCTGTTCCAAAATAAAAATTTTCACTAACATAAGCTCTGACAAAGTTTTACTTTCTTAAATCAGTGCTTTGCCGACTACTATGTCTACTATGTTAGATTTCTTATTTGTTCCATAATGTGGTAGGGTTTTAAGTCAATCAATGCCATAGTCTGCTTGTTCTGACAGAGGTATTTTGATCAAATAAATATCCTTATTTTTTAATATCATTTCAAATTCTTATCGATTTAAATTATCTTAACCCTAATAGGGCTATATAGTTTTGTAGCACAAGATCCAGCAGGGATAAATTGTTTGAGAAAAGAAATGAAAACTACACTCTAATTTTGAATTGCCTTTATTTTAATTAGGCTTGGCATTCTGCCTTTTCCACATTTAATTTCAATATACCGCTGAAAGGAGAGTTGACCAGCATGCTGTCTGTTTTTGTCTATCCAGCATGTACATTGGACTCGTATTCAAAAACATTTTCGGGTTCCAAATCACTCACTGGAATTTCCATTAACACTTTCCCAGCTCCAATAATATGATATATTTCAAAACTTAAAAAATCAGTGTCATCGTCACTATCATCCACCAGTATTTTCTGAACGAAATCGTCATCTGAAGACGAACCAGGTTGGGAATCAGCCATTTTTGGTTTTCTAGGTAGTTCTTATTTAAAACAGACATTTGTAAAACTTCCTTGATGTAAGGATAAAACTAAGACAGAATGCTTGTTCCAGGGCCCAATGTCCAATCAAATTTAGTTTAACAAAATTTCATGTCAAGCCAATGAACATGGACATGTAAACAGTTGCCTACTTGAAAAAAGACATACATGTATATATCGTTGCAAGACTGCTACTGGCGGCACAACTTATGATGCGACAAGCACTTTTAAGGGTTAACAGTTAAATAAAAATTGGATACTGTGCAGAGTCCATTTTTATATGCATGACTTGAAACTAATTTTTGGGAGTTCTCACACATCACTGCTATCCATGTGCGTGAATTCATACAAATTTTGCTTGATTCGTGTACTCGTGTGCCCTGGCAGCATCTCTGAATCTCTTGCTATGCTACTGTCACCGGGATGAATTATTTTGAAAATTATACACATTTTTAGAGATTAATAAAATAATTGTCTAAGTTTGAGACCATAGTACAATTTAGAATAATAATTTCATGTAGAAGAATATTCAAAAATAAAATTTCAGGCATGCATCTATTTATGGTATATGAAAACAGGTTAAACAAAGTGTAATAAATTAGGAAATAAACATACAAATATGTCGAGCTATCTAAAGATAACCTATTAAAGTCTTAAAGACTTATTTCCAATAAGGTACTTCATTTGGTCAAAATATTGGGGTCTGGGACAGAACATAAGCCTGAACTTGGTACTTTTTATTGTAAAAATAAAAACAAAACAACATGATACTGTAGACGCAAGACATTAGTAGAAAATATAAATTACTATATCCAGTTACAGATCTAATAAACAAATTACAGCAGTATCTAGAGTGGAGACAAATTAACATAATGTGGAGTTGGACTATGAACATAAAATATAGATACATGTACATATTATAACCTGATACTGTATGTAGTACTGAAATAGTATCATACTTAGGCCCTATAATATAGTATAGAAAAGCATCATTCTGTTCAGTTGACTTTTGTGTGCTAAGGTGTTCTTTCACTGCAGTTTTGAAGCTATGTAATTGGCAAATAGTTTTCATTAAGATTGGAATAGAGTTCCAGTCTTTTATGGCATTATAGTAGAGAGTTGTGGATGTAACTCTCTTCACATGGTGAACATTGAAATTATAGCAGCCACATCTAGTTAAATATCTATGGTGGCATGATGCACATTCAAAATAATTAGACAAGTAGGATGGAGATTTATTATGAAGAATTTTGATGACATGTATATGTCTGCCACCTGCACCAGCACTAAGCCAACAGTTGATAGCTGTGTCTGGGTTAAAGTCCTCAAGCTCTGGTCCATTTGCGGAAATGTTCATTAGCATTTGTAAACTCTTTTGGTTTAAGGAATTTCTTAAAGAAGTCTTGATTAAGCTCATTGAACAAAGTCTCTTGCCCTGAATCTGTTCTTATAATTCACACCAAGTTCAACACCGTTCTTCTCCTGGAGTGCACACATCATTTCCATATCAGAAAATAGGGTGTAGGCTGTGTTAAAGAGAGCTCTCGTTTTTTTTCATTTCAGTCTCATTTAGTTTTGAAAGGGCCTTTCCTAGTGGAGTGTCAGCAACTCTGACTTCACTGATTTGTTGCACATGCTGGCTAGTGTCGTGCATATATTGTGCTGCACAGGCATTGTGGGGTCCAGACACGTCATGAGACTTTGTTGGTTCAATCCTGAATTTGTCAGTTCCACTGACAAATACACTGGGTGAATTTCCAACCTGTGCCAATTTTGGATATTGTTTGCAATAACTGCAAAACATCTTTCCTTCTGAGTCAATACATTCAAGTCAGGGATAACAAATCAACCCAATGCGGCTCAAAATTTCTCTGTCTCTTAGTAGTGTCATATTTGACATTTTTTTGTCACCACAGATTGTTGCTTATGTCTCTTTGGAGAAATAGCTACCGCAAACTCAGTAGCAGTCTTACGTTTTATCCCTCCACTTTAAAAAAAAAATTTCTTCTCCGAATCGCCCTTATTACCGTCCTTTCCAAAATAATTTAGCAAACTCATTTTATCCACAGAGTAACTATCAGCTTGCTTGACAACTACTTCTAAGTGAATATAACATACATTTTCTCTTTTAAATAGGAACAGAGAGCTCATTAATTAGCGTAATTGTTTCGCATCAAACGCAATATCGCAAGTGCAAGTTAATCATCTGTATAATCAATTAAAAATTAAAGAATCATTACTGTCATTTAATCAGTTCATAAAGGATACCAACACTGATGTCTGTAAAGTACCTTTCATTAATTTAATTACACTGACTTGCCGGATTAAAATCATAGTGAGCCGCTCGTGATGATCTGGCCCGAGTAAACACAATGCAACAAAGCCGCTTAAAACACTGCTACTTGATCATACCGGCTTTCTTTTGTTTGACGTGTTTTGATTTGCCGATAATTTGGTCGCTTAGCCCAATATGCAGTCAAGCGGTAACAGAACTAACCACATTTATGTGTTATACTGGATGTAAATGTATACATAAAGAGGGGTAGAATCAAGTATTCAGTATGCCCGGAGGGCATGATTGGCCAAATAAAGGTAGATATAGTGATTAAAGCACGAAAATAAGGACTTGCCTGACTTTTTTAAAAAGCTCTTGTCCCGGACTAGCGACTTGGAAAATTTTACTTTCCCGACTTCAAAAATGAATAGTCAGGGACGTCGAGCTATGGGATTTGCTCAGCCCTGACATGGTACAGTCTTAATTGATGAATTCTGTTTTCTTCATTCTAATACTTTGATGCTCAGATTGTTGAATGCTGGTCCTGGAATGCAAGTTCTTCAAGAATCTAATTATTTCATTTTTTGAGGTGTCAACTTGAGCTATTAGTTTTGTTTACATATACTAGAGTACCAAGCTGAGAATGAGCAGTTAAAGGGACACTGAATCAAGGCTGAACATAATGTTTTTCACTCGTTAAGGGACAGATAGTTGCCTCGTTGGTAGAGAAATCAAAGGACTGAACTTACTTTTTTATTAATGTCATGTACTATAGTTTCCACAGACAAAAATTCATCAATATTGATGCCATAGTATTTTAGTTTTTTGTGGGTTAATGGTGTCACCACACAGAGTTTTAATTGGCATTCTGATCCAAAAAGAATGCACTCTGACTCTGTTTTTCCTCAATGCAATAACAATCTGTTATCTACCAATCAATTTGGCAAGATTTAAGTTCTTTTCATAAAATGCTTGTGATGTATTCAGGACTTTTATTTGAGAAAAGAATGACACTAGTATTAGCATATAGAAGGAGTTTGCAGTTTGAAGCACTACTAATGACCATATCATTTACATAACATAAAAATAGTTAGAGGCCCAAAATACTTCCCTGCGGAACACCACAAGTTATTTTTTCAGGTTTTAATTCCACCCCACTGACCATAAATCTTTGATTTCTGTTATCTAAATATGATTCAAACTCTTTAACTGATTGGATTCCCATACTTTTCAGTTTATTAAGAAGAATTTCATGATCTATGGTGTCAAAAGCTTTTTGAAGATCTAGCATAATTATTCCTATATACAGACCTTTGGCAGGTTGAGTTCTAATATGGTCAAATAGATGAATCAAACATGTATATGTGATGTAAGCACTCCTGAAGCCAGATTGGTATTCATACAGTAGGTTTATATGAATAATGTATCTTTCACATTGCAAACAAACTGTTTTCTCCATGACCTTTGAAACAACGTTAAGAAAATGATGACTGGTCTGTAATTTCCAACTTCACATCAATTGTTTTTCTTATAAAGAGGTGTAACCATTGCTACTTTTAGTTCATTTGGATCAGTCTTGCTTTTAATGTAAAAAAATTAGCAATAAAATTAATTGGAATTTGTAGAGCAATAGCACCATATTTTAAGAGCCTCACAGGTGTATTATCTATACCAGTACTTTTTTAAGGGTTTAGATCACACATTACTTTTTATATGAAATTTTCACTAACAAAGGTTATATTAACGGGATTTTGATTCAGTATTTTGTGGACTTTGTGTCAAAAAGTCCAGAAGGGAGTAACAATTTTTCAACAAGTACAGAAGCTATAGTTGTAAAATATACCATCCATATTTAGCACAATGTTTGAAGAATCTTTATGCTGTGATCTGTAACCAAAATCTTTTAATTGCTGCCATGACGTTTTGGGATTATTTTTATTTTCTTCAATTTTAGAAAATAGATATTCAACTTTGGCCTTTTTAATGTCTCTCTAAACTTGATTTCTTGCTATGCAGTATTCTTTGTAAGTATCCCATTGTCTTTTTCTTTTTTTTGACCTATAGAGGAACAAATCTCTTTGTCTGATGCTTTCTAAGATATCATGTCATCCATGATTCTGTTCTTTGTTTTAATCTTACCTCTTTTTGTGGAACTGCATTATTAATTATTGAACTGAAAATATTTCTAAACTGAACCAAAATCATTATTTGCTTTATCACGGTTAAATACACCAGCCCAGTCTACTCGATAATTTCATAATAAAATCTTCTTTATTATAGTTTTTCAGTAATCTAACTTTAACAGAACGATGTTTATTTATCTGGTCTCTACTAATTGGTACAGTAAATCAAAAACTGGTCACTTAAACCAATGGAGATAGTACCTAATTGACAATTTTTTTCAGACCATGATGTAGAAATTCTAGTAGGCTTATTTATAATTGGCTTTAAATACAAATAAAAAAAAAAAATCATAATATTAATGTACCTTTTACACACAGACATACTGTGGAGAAAATTTATATTCATGTTACCAAGTGTAATTATTTCATAGTCAGATCTAAGTTCGGCCAAAAGTTCTTCGAATACATCTAAAATCGTTGCTTGTTGTGGAGATCTATAACATGTGCCTGAAAGTATCAGCTTGGATTTAGGTAATAAAAGATCTATTCATACTGCTTAAATTTCAGTACCTTGTAAGTCATATTTAGTGGAGAATGCAATGTCACTTTAAATGAAAGTGCAGACACCACCACCATGCCTGTTCCTATCAGAACAAACAACACAATCATTTTCCATTGCAATTTCACTACCTGCAGTCACTGAATAACCATGTTTCTGTTACTAATAAAACTGTTACCTTGGTCTTCAATGCAATAGCCTTTAATTCAGATAATTTTGGTAGACGAGATTGAGCCTTTCAATGCAGAAAATGGACTCTATTTGTATTTGAGCCTTTCAATGCACAAAACGCAGTCCACTTGTATTGCTTCTTAGGGTTTTGTAGGTATATTAGTGTTTAGCTCTGCACTTTCGGTTTGCTTATCAACTGGACAGTAGAATGTCAGAGTTTTTAAGGGTTTTGAAAGAGCACTTTTGACACATAAATGAAAAATTATTTCCTTCTGTTACTAGTCTGTCGTAGTGAGTATTTGATATGAAACTGGTGCATTTTGAAAGAGTTCATTTTTCATAGACATCACAACTTATTGCTTAGACCAACACAATTGTTATCCGCCTTTTGTTTTGTCACAAATTTTCGTAGTGTTTTATTGATAAAACATCAGACACCTGTGCTGCTAGAATGATTCCGTTCATACCGCCCGCCATCTGGACTGCCAATCGTTAAAATATTATGTGTAAACAGGGCTGAGCAAATATTGTTTTTCATCCACTTGTCCAGGACAAGTGGTTTCAGAAAATTCACTTCTCCCACCTTACTTTTCACTATACGACTACATGTCATGTTATTCATGATTTTGACCCATTTCAACATCAACCTTGCGTCCGGTATCTGTGCCTGAAATGCACAGACACATTGATTCAATCAGTGGAACCCTCCCTACTCCCAATTAACATTAATTAAGATCAGTAAGGTACTTAAATTGTACACGAGGGGAAGGCTTGGAATGTCTTCTTTACGGTGGTGCTAGTTACGAGTGACTAAATGCGCAGATAGTATAGGAAAATTAGAACGGAGTCTTCGAGGGATCAGATCGTGAACTTCGCGAGTTAGTTACCTTGTGTTAATTGAGAGTAGGGAGGGTTCCACTGATTGAATCAAGTGTCTGTGCTGAAATGAGACAACATATCTCCTATAGAACCCCATGCACAACGCTTATCCGAGATATTAACTTTAAAAATGCAAAGTCGTTTTAGAAGACTAAAGAGGAATATATTATAATTATATATTATATACCTGTTTATGGAATAACTTCTAAATGTGTGGCTCGCAATACACTTTTGTCGCAAAGTCTCGTCCTGACACGCTCCTTACAGATCACGCTCTTTATGAATATGCGAAGTATATTCCAAAGGGAGGTAACCCAATACAAGGAGTCTGTGATATGAATCATTCGGAACATCCTCGTCTCTTTCGAAAGCGCGTTAAAAAATTCGATTCTCCGAAAGGGACTGGGACGTAATCGTAGTGACGCTTCCCAAATTGGTAAGTTTTGGGCGAACGAACATCCAGCTAAATGTGCGAAGGACAGGGTCTTATTAGAGGACGCTAGAGCGTCCTTTTTATTAGATTTGTTTATTTTTTTGGCGGATGTGTGTTTTTTAGGCTGTTTTTGTTCTTTACGTAAAAGAATACCTCCTTTGTTGGACTGTTTTTCTCATAATTACACAAAAGGATATAATATAAATAAATAAGTACTGTACATGTAAATTGAACAGAGTAGCCTACAGACATATAATGGCTCATCTCCCAGGGTGTGGAAACAACCGGATTTACTTTAGCTTTCTTCGCTGAATGCTAACTGCTGAGCACGCGCAGCACTGCATATAGTGAGCTGAGGTGTTTCGTTCGTGGTGAAATTAAAACTACCCGCCAACGGATACTGTCCAGTTGATAAGCAAAGGTAGATACAAGATCTTATTTATTGGCAGCTTGCGTCCTCTATCGGTACTTTTCTAAAGTACCAAATTAACTTTATAACATGACAGGTCTTGAAAGTAACACTCGATGATGTTTCAACAATCAATGAAATACCTGCCTATTTAATGTTATTCCTGCAATTTTGTAATGAAAAAATGAAGAAAGAGGTATATTGGTGGAATTATAGTACTTTGACAGATATACAGACGTATATTGGTGGAATTATAGTACTTTGACAGATACATAGACGTATATTGGTGGAATTATAGTACTTTGACAGATATACAAACGTTATATTGGTGGAATTATATTACTTTTGACAGATACACAGACGTATATTGGTGGAATTATATTACTTTTGACAGATATACAGACGTATATTGGTGGAATTATATTACTTTGACAGATATACAGACGTATATTGGTGGTATTACAGTAGTTTGACAGATATACAGACGTATATTGGTGGAATTACAGTACTTTGACAGATACACAGACGTATATTGGTGGAATTATATTACTTTTGACAGATACACAGACGTATATTGGTGGAATTATATTACTTTTGACAGATATACAGACGTATATTGGTGGAATTATATTACTTTTTATCTTTATTAGTTACTATCATTTCAGCAGCGTTGTTTGGCCTTGATGAGTTGATTTAAGATAAAGGCAAAACATTTATTGGCTCAATGATACTTTCAAAATCACAATAAAGAGCAAAAGGAGCCTTTAAGTGATCGTGGTAGTTATTAAACTTGACGATAGAATCATCTTTTGGCATTAAATCTATTTGTGTTTTTGTTATTTTAATTTAGAATTTAAAAAAATTAAATCCCTTCTTACAAAAGTGTTTTTTTCCTACTTATTTTCTTTTGAGTTGATACTAATCTTGATAACTCCGTTATTCTACAATACTGATAATTATCTCCTTCAAATATAAATTCAAAGATTTACATTCCTCTCTCTTTCACTTTCTGTTATTCTGACTGGTCTGATATGTTTGTTTACTGGTTCATAGATATTGACGGATATATTAAATTCATTTTCAAATGTTTTTATATTTTATATATTTATTGGACATTTATTCAAATAGTGTTTATATTTATCATGGTTATATTATTGTGGCCTATACGGATGATCATTAGATGGATATAAAATAGATTATGTTGGATAGAAAAAAAAAAAAAAGGCCCCCAAACCCCCCGTCTATTGTCACTATTTTGTACATTAACACGCACTTTTGTTTTTCCTTTTCTAATCCAATCAGGCAAATATATGCTACTGGCCATAAATTTATTCACATGTAAAGTTAAATAATTTATCTTATTAAAAACCAATGTCTATCTATACTTGTTTCCTGATGAATTGTTTAAAGATCTTTTTATATCAAACTGTTCTTCAGTTTTATTTTCTATTTCAATTTTGTGCATTATGTTTTAGTTGGTGTTCTTTGATACCAAAATACATAATGACGATGATGTACTTCGTCTTAATATTTAGCTTTTTGATCCAGAATATTTGTTTTTCCAACCTATACAATTTTTTACCATACACTTTCTTAATACCTGTCACTGAATAATCACTTTTTACAAGCGTTATGTGCCACTTTTCTCGGAACACTCGGATATAGTGCTCTCAGATCGAAGCAGAATAATTCTGTATGTTCTGGTAACGGCTGTTGAATAGTACTGATCTTATTAATGAAGTCGGTTGTGTCTCTGATATATAATCTTAAGTTCCGCACATGATCTTCTAACTGATTTTCAACAGAAACTGCCAACTTCTCAGTTGAATGGTTTCTTCCGTTGACATTCGAGCTCATAGATCGATTCTTTTTATGAATTTTGGGGTTGGCTTGGACTTTGCGCGGTTTGGTGTACTTTGGTAGTAGATATTTTTGAGTTTTTTTATATACGTTCTTTGTACAACCTCTCTGTTAGAGGCTTACTCTTGTTTCCATTCTTTTTGGTCAAATCCTTCTTAACTTCTTTGTATGCGGCATTATCTTTTAGGTCTTTTTCAATTTCTGTCATGTTGTCGTCCCTAATCGTGTTAACTACTCCTGATCCTTTATCTGCATTGCGAATGATTCTTCCTTTCCTTTGCTAATGTTCATTTGGATCCACGAATTATACTCTCTAATTGCATATACAGGTCAAGCAACCGATCTCTGCCGGCTTCCGGTGTCTAATTTCTGTACCGTGTTTACAGAGTAATTCTGATGTTTGTACGATATTGCTACTTTGATCAAAAGATTGAGCATTTACCCTAGAATGTTCCGTAAATTCACAATAGTGTCCAAGCTCTGTCTATATTTCAGCACTTGATGAGTACATATTTGAATATTGTTTGCTTACTTTACACTTTAATGCATTAAGTTTCCTAAATTTCCGGATTGATGAATTGATCTCCTGAATACATTAGATTTTCTTGTATATCTAATGTTTTTACACCTTTTTTTTACCACAGGGCCAGATGTACCTAACACAAGCCAAGACCATACTAGCACATCTGGGCCCTGTAGAAATAAAAGGTGCAAAACATGTCAACATGTGATAGAGACAAACACATTCTCTAGCACAGTGACGAGCAATATATTGAACCCACATGGTCCAAACAAAGCATACAAAACAAAGAATGCAATTTATCTCATCACATGTAAGATTTGCGGCCTTCAGTACGTCGGAGAAACTGAAAAATTACACAAAAGGATCAAGATTGGATGACAAAGAAGTTGGGCAGAAGTCCAGTAGAACACTTCTCTTCCCTAGGCCATACTTTCAGTTGCATTATACTAACTGCGAGTGCCCACAAGCCCAACTGGAGTTCTGAAACCACGAAGGAAAGGAATCTTCCTGGATACGCCACCTAAGAACTCTGAAACCAAGCGTCTTAAATAAGAAGAATCCAAACGGGCATACACACACACACACGCAAATAAAATAAAATAAAATGATAAATCTGTTTAGAGCCCACATTTTTCAATTCAGTAATTCGTGTTCACTATTCATTCACCTACCTATAATTACTACTTTTATAGTTCTTGTTGGTTTTATTATTAGTATTATTGTGCTTATTGTTAATAAAGAGACAATGCATTATCCAGGATATAATATTATCTACAGCTACATCCGTTTATATTAAGAAATAGATGGCGTTCTTGCTCTTCTTTTGTAAGTCAATACCAACTAGGTTGCCATTTTATCATCCTTAGTTCAAACCAATAACGCGCGATATCCACAATTTTGAAATAATATTTCTATTAGATCTATAATCATATAAAGTTTCGTAAGTTCAACGTTTTCTTTTGTTTTAATTAGTTGCCTTGTCTGTTTTGTAATTGCCTTTGACAAAGACTCGAGGTGAGTCGAAAGCGCTCAGGCTAGTTTTAAAAACAATCTGTTACACGAAACGTCCAAATCCACCCAAATCAACACCGAATCCACCCAAATCTAGTTAAAAAAAAGACAGTTTTGCATTGTTCGTTGTCAGTTTTTCACAGTTATCTTAGTCTATCACTGAAACATGCGACCATTTGCTCGATCCAGTGCACTTGAAAGGACTTATTCGCCATATGATTTGTATTCCTTATATATGATGAAACTTGACTTTTGGCTTACAAATTCAAAGCCGGACTTGTGCTGATTTTGAATCAGGAAAAACTCCATTTCATAATTTGAAATGCTTTTTTTTCTTTCTCCCCCCTCCCCCCCCCCCCCGTTTTTAGTTCTTCTGTATTTTGAACGTTAGAGCCCCAAGGGCATTCCAAAACTACTTGGCATGACAAGGAAATTATGATCTAATGTCATTTACAAGCGTAATATAGAACTGGAACTGGTAAAGTCTTGAAGAAATTAGTTAGAAAAGCCTTCGTGTCCATTCATATATATATATATATATATATATATATATATATATATATATATATATATATATATATATATGTGTGTGTGTGTGTGTGTGTGTTACGACTGGACTTTTGTACCATATTTCCTCTACCAAATTAAACTATGTCGATCAAAACATTAAACACTAAATCTTCCAAGCCTTTGAGCATATCCAGGTATTTGCATCTAGTACTTGATTTGTTTGAAATTAGAGTATGACTTTCCGTATAGAGTGTCTGATTACAAAGCGAATTCATTTTGACTTGAAAGTGAACTGAGAATAAATAAATAAATAAATAAATAAGGCATTGGTTACTTGTGGGCCTGCTGGTTTCATTCGAATTTTTTTCTTCATACTATGGTATAAAATAGTGATAATGAGATTGTAATAATTGTTTCACGAATATGTCACTTTCATAGTAACCATCAAATAATTTTAAAACTTGCACTTCACTTTAGTCGATCGCACAAGATGTGTTTTTTTTTGTTGTTTCTTTTTAGCTCTGCTGGTCATACACCAGAAGAGGTTATGGGATGGTCTGTTGTCCGTCGTCCGTCCGTCCGTTAGCACAAGTTTGTTATCGTTACACCTCCTAAACTACTCAGAGGATTGCCATGAAACTTTACACACACACACACATTCATCCCATTGTTTACTTGGTCCTAAATGAAAGTGGTGCCACGCGGACATCCACAGTGGCCATCTTGAAAATCTTTTTATCAATGGTCACATCAACATGTAGTTTTCATTAAAAGACTTCGTATGATGTCTAGCAGGTCCCTACATGAAAATGGGGCAGATTTGATGTCCAATATCGCCGTCACAACGACCGTTTTGAAAATCTTGTTATTGCTCCTTCTCCTGAATGGAAAGTCATATTGACATAAGGGTTTCACCAGAAGACCTCTTATGATGTCTAGTTGGTCCTAAATGAAAATAGTGCTGATCTAATGGACAATATATTCCGCCACAGGGACCGTCTTGAAAGTCTTGTTATTGCTAATCATCCTGAATGGATGGTTATATCAACATGGTGGTGTCACTAAAAGACTTCTTATGATGTCTAGTTAGTCATAAATAAAAATGGTGCCGATCTCATGTCCAATATAGCCGCCACAGTGGTCATCTTGAAAATCTTGTTATTGCGATTGTGAATGAAAAGTAATATTGCCATGGGTTTTCACCAGAAGACTTCTTATAATGTATAGTTGGTCCAAATGCCAATGGTGTCGATCTGGTGTCCAATATGGCCACCACAGTGGCCATCTTGAAATATCGTTATCACTACTCCTTCTGAATAGATGGTGGAATCAACATGGGGTTTTTGATAAATAGCTTCTTATGATGTCTGATTGGTCGTAATGGCGCCATTCAGACATTCAATATGCCTGCCACAGTGGCCATCTTGAAAATCTTGTTATCGCTATTTCTCCTGAATGAATGGTCATATCAGCATGGGAATCTCACTGAAAGGTTTCTTATGATGTCTAGTTGGTCATAAGTGAAAATAGTGCCGATCCGACTCCTAATATGACTGCCACAATGGCCATCTTGAAAATCTTATCACCACTTCTCCTAGATGACTGTTCATATCAACATTGTGCTTTCGCCAAAAGACTTCTTATGATGTCTGGTTGGTACTAAAAATGGTGCCAATCTGACATTGAATATGGCCACCATGGCATCCATCTTAAAAATCTTGTTATCGTTGCTCCTTCAAAACGGAAAGTCATATCAACATGGCGTTTCCACAAGAAGACTTCTTATGCTGCCTTGTTGGTCCTAAATGAAAATGGCGCCAATTTGACATTCAATATGCTCACCAAAGCAGCTCATTTGAAAATCTTCTTATCGCTGAAGAATATCAAAGATGGTTTCAACAGTCCGCACTTAAAAGGAAGAAACGGTCTTATCTTGAATTCATGGAAATTCTTTTCAGCCAGTAGAGCGTCAGTCCCTTCGATAGACTCGTTTTTGTTTTTTAGTTTTTTTTTTATTTAAACACTTTTAAGGCGTGCTTTTCACGGCACACATGGCTTGTTGTCGTTTCTTGAGGTGGAAAAAGCCGAAAAACTACAAGGAAACCATAATCTTTGATAGGCGATCACTTTTTTTTGCATGTGCTGGACGTGGAGAACGAAACTGCGATCGCACTACCGATCAGAAAATATCAATTAAGCCACGGGTTAACTAACGTTTTCCAGATTACCAGCTAATCTTAGAATAAAACTTGGAGTTGAACGATTCCTTTTTTTAAAGGACCGCATGGTTTCTTAAAACTTCTGAAGATTTCTTAATCACTTTGAAAAACAATTTTAGAATCAACTATTCAAATTTTGATGACTTCCGCGATGCATTTACAAGAACAAATGTTATCATCAGAAAGATACTATCTCTGAGATGAAACAAAATTGATGGTACTGCTCTGTACTACTGCAGGAAATCATTTTTAAATACAGCAAATTATATATTTTGTATTGAATTTCCAGTTATATTAGAGACAGTAGCTTGCCTTAATAGCACAATGTCTGATTATATTGGATAGAAAAATACCAGGACAATTATCAGCATGAATTATACTGTACATTTTGCTTTGCCGTATCCTCATGTCTTGAGCTTACGATGAACCATAAATATGACGGTGTTTGGTGCATGTTTTTATTTTACATTTGGGTCAGTGGAGTAGTACTCGTTCAATAGCCAATGGACTTCTCTTGGAATGCCATGTATCTACGTGGGGTGTGTGTGTATGTGTGTGTGCTCCCTAAGTGATGGTATATGCAAATGTGCCATTGACTTGGGTTTGTTTTATATTTTACGGGAAGAAGTTTCAATGGGTGTCTTTCTTCCATTTTAGGTACAAGGCTGGGCCATTTCCTTTGATTCTTAGTGCATGAATAGCTCCTTAATTGGCGATCTCGGCTTCATTTATTCAACGTTAATTGATCTTGATCTTGATTGGTTTTTTGCTACATCATAATAACATTGTTATACCGCATAGCATCAACATATACCAAGAGACTTATTTTACAAACAAATGTGACCGTACCGATTTAAAAAGAAAAAAAAGTACCAATTTGATTATCTGAAGATTCAGCAGTAGTAATGAATATTTTTGCTAATGAATTTCAATCATTGACTATTCTTGAAAAAAAAAAAAAAAATGTTTTCTGTCGGTTCGTGCTTAGAGTATCAGACAGGCATATTCATGTTGATTTATACTGGTTCTTTTTGGTTTGATCAAATTGTAGGATCTTTTTGTTTTGCTGTTAAAATTTTGTAAAAGAAATATTACTCTGTTTTCCAGTCTATGTTGGTTTCATGGTTTCCATAACAACAACTTATTCAATATTGAGGTCATACAGGATATAGTCATAATGGAATGTACAAGAGTTGATCGAAAAGTTCTAGAAGAAATGTAATATCTTCTCAGAAAAGCAACCCAACGTCAAAATACTTTGCCGTCTATAATTGAAAATGTCTCAATTTTGGACGTGATATCATTTCGTCATTTCTAAGATGACGAGTCATGCTTAGTGACGTCATCTTTTTCTACATCATATATGTTAAGGCGGTGGCAAAATGGTAGACGAGTCCGTTTTGGAGTAGAGGGTGATTATAAAATTTATGCAGAATTAGGAAAATCCTTTACACAGGTAAAAGATGACCTGGATGCTGTTTATGGACCCAAAGTATTTGCTATATCTGGAATCAGTAAATAGATGAAACGTTTTAGTGATGTTAGACAGACTGTTAAAGAAACAGTAGCTTATCTGGATGTAAATATAAATGAAGACAGACGTGTTACTGTTTGAGAGATATCAGATAATTTCATATAAAAGTGGAAAGGAAATTCTGACCAAGGAATTTGAATGCACATGGTTTTGACCCCTGCCTGCCCAAATTGCTTGATAAGGAACAGATGGGTTTAATAGTAAAGATCTGATGGGAATTATTATACAGGTACAGAGTAGAAGGCTATAATTTCTTAAATAAGATCATCGCATATGATGAAACTTGGATACACTATTTTCATTCCAATAGTAGAGAAAAAGCAGTGTTTGGAAACTCGCATGTTTGCCATCGCCTATAAAATCATGTCTTTCCAAATCTACCAGAAAGGTTATTTAAATTATGTTCTTCAACACACAAGGAATACTTTCGAAGCACATGATACATGCACCAGACAACACCACAGTGAACGGACAATACTATGCCACAGTAATCAGATATAATTTACATGTGGCTATTCGCAAAAGTTCCCAGACCTATTGAGAAGTATTTTATTTTGCACCAGGATAACGCTCCCGCACACACATACAAGTTTTGTGATGCAGACCATACAAAAACTTGGCGTTGAAATCCTAAATCACCCACCATACAATACAGATTTAGGCTCCTGGCGACTTCTGGCTTTTTTCAAAAATATAAAAAACCTTTTACAGGGAACCCATTACAAAAGCAGAGAAGAAGATGCAATCACCGGGTCGCTATGAATGTTGTTAAGCGACGGGCTGCTGCACGTGTTCAGGACATGGGTCACAAGATGTGAGAAGTGCATTAAGTCGAAAGGAAGTTATTTTGAGAATGACTATTAAAATTATTGTAAACAGTTAAGTAACTTTTTCTTTATAGCGTTTATCATAGAACTTTTTGAACAACCTTCGTAGCAAACCTGGCTGCTCGCTTTTAGAGTTTTTCTATTTCATCCTACAAGCATATTCTAAAATAGGTCCAACAAAACACCTGAAAGTTATTTTTTTAATATTCTGTGATAAAGTCGATAAATTACATCTAATAGACCTAGAGGACGATTCGCTTTGGTGCATAGCTCTTGTGCTTGAAGGTCCCTTTCAGATCACTAGTAACTGCCACTGCTAAATATTTTATTTCACTTAGATTTTATAAAGAAATACCATCTAATGAATATGACATACTGATTTTATGAGATTTTGTTCTTGTCATTTGCATTATAATGCTTTTTTTTAAAGGCTAGAATAGCATGCCCCATTTTCGTGCCTACTGTCCTAGTTTATTAAATGTCATTTTGTAGTATCTTGAAAATCCCGATGAGTTGGGATTGAAAAAGGCCAATTTTTGAATTAATTCCAATCATGATGTCATTGATGTACAAGGAGAAAAGCACTGGTCCAAGCAGTGGCGTACTACGGGTAAATGGCGCCAGGGGCGACGATGATGGCCCAAAGGGCCAGAATACGAGGCCAGAATTTGTATCAGCTGTTTGGCGCCACAAGACCCCTGGCGCCCGGGGCAACCGCCCCGTTCGCCCCCCCCCTTCCCGTTAGTACGCTACTGGGTCCAAGTACTGTGCCTTGAGGTAGTCTAGAAACTACTTTGGACCAACCAGATTTCGAACCATTTACCACCACACATTGTTCTTGAAAACATGAGAAAGAGAGTCCAGTGCAGAGGTCTGCCTGCTATTCCATAATGAAATCATTTACTTTTTAAGAATTCATTGATGACAGTGTTGAAAACTTTATCAAAGTCCAGTACAAATCTATTTACTTGGTACCTTTATCTAAATGTTGCACTCAATCATCAATAACACAACATAGTTGTGTTTCACAACTGTGTAATTTCCAGAAGGCATGTTGTTTGTCAGATTAGTTTTAGTGTATGCTTTGCCATCTTAAATTAAGAAAGAATTATGTTACTTAGATTTACTGTGCAAATGTACATTTGAAGTGTATGCCTTGTTATCTCGAATTAAGAAAGAACTATGTTACTTTTGATTTACTGTGCAAATGTACATTTTAAGTGTATGCTTTGTTATCTCGAATTAAGAAAGAACTATGTTACTTTTGATTTACTGTGCAAAAGTACATTTTAAGTGTATGCTTTGTTATCTCGAATTAAGAAAGAACTATGTTACTTTTGATTTACTGTGCAAAAGTACATTTTAAGTGTATGCTTTGTTATCTTGAATTAAGAAAGAACTATGTTACTTTGGTTTACTGTGCAAATGTACATTTTAAGTGTATGCTTTATCTTGAATTAAGAAAGAACTATGTTACTTTGGTTTACTGTGCAGATGTACATTTTAAGTGTATGCTTTGTTCTCTTGAATTAAGAAAGAATTATGTTACTTTGATTTACTGTGCAAATGTACATTTACAGTGTATGCTTTATCTTGAATTAAGAAAGAATTATGTTACTCAAATTTACTGCAGAACATAAATGGTAAACAGCTGACATTATCTAAGAAATATGCTACTTTCAAACTCTCAATACACTTTAGCTGGCCAACTCGTTTCAGCATAAAAAATACACAGAGAATTTGTTTGTTCTCAGTTACGAACTGAAAAAGTTCATTGATTGGGTGATAATACTGAAGTTTTTCACCCACAAGATTCATTCACTCAATATTTATTCGAAAATTTATATTTATACCTGAGGTGAAGGAGTATAGCATTGTACAAGTTTTAACAACAATAACTTGCAAATACGAAATTAATGGTAATCAGTTGCAAAAGTGAGTATATTTCACAGATCAGGTACACATAAGTCATGCAAATAGCTTTACATAAATTATATGTAAATTATATATACTGCAGCTGGCCAAATAGTCTTTCCATATGAGGTACACGGCGGCCGTGACAATAGTCTTTCCCAGTTAAGATGCAAGGCGGCTGTGTGAATAGCCTCAGCCTTGCAGGAATGGACATTGCTACCTTAAGTTGGAACTAATGAACACACGCGAGCCTGCTGTTCATAGGGTCAATGCAAACGTCATTTAATTCTTTGTAACCAGTGTCATCTGCGTCATAAAAGCCAGTTTTAACTTTGTCAGTGGGTTCTTCAAATTCATGGACTGACAATGTGGGTGCAGTTTCAATAACAGGTTTCATGCAAAGCAGTGATGTGATGAAGGCAGAAATATTATGGATGTCAGCAGCTTTTTCCAGGAAGAAGGCAAACTGGCAGATGAAGGAGAAGAGAAAGGGACAATCACACTAATGTCTCAGTCCAATAGACTCAGAAGAAAAGGAAAAGAAAAAGAAGATCAAGTGAAAGCACTAGAGTTGCAGCTGGAGGAGAAAGTACAGCAGTTAAAGAGCAGTGTTTAATATCTGGGTCCAGTTACAATGATTTTATTTACATTTGCGTTTCATATTCCATTACATTTAT
Source organism: Margaritifera margaritifera (assembly GCA_029931535.1). Classification (NCBI taxonomy): domain Eukaryota; kingdom Metazoa; phylum Mollusca; class Bivalvia; order Unionida; family Margaritiferidae; genus Margaritifera; species Margaritifera margaritifera. The sequence goes on along the minus strand of JAQPZY010001694.1, from coordinate 2,867,801 downwards.
TTATATCTTTATTGTGTTTAATTTTGTTTCTTGTATTTAAATTGGTAACTGGAAGTAGAACACTTGATACTGAGAGTAATCCTTGAAAACTGAAACTGGTCATTAAAAACTCATTGAATTTCAGTTCTACTGATCTGTATGAACACTGCATGTAGCAACTGTTGACTCCTAAACATTTTATTACTATATTATTCCTTTTTTGGTTTGGTTTGGTGCTTTAAGGGATAGCAACACAAGTAGGTTATTTAGTGCCGATGCAATTGGATTAAAGTGCCTTGCCCAAAGTCACACCACGGTAGCTAACCCAGGCTGGTCCGATGGTAGGATTTGAACCCACACCCTTTCAGTCCTTTTTTTGTACTTTTGGAAATATACATGGTGAAGCAGTGTCACTGGAGTGGGTAAAAACTCTGCAGAATTGAGTGTTCAGCGTTTCAGCTTTCTCTGCATCTGTTTTGCTAATTTGGCATCTGTCTTAAGTGGAGGAATGCATTGGAAATTTTTGTTCACTGCCAGTACATTTCACTTTAGCATGAGATTTGTTTGTTCTGCAAACTTTTCTGATTTCGTTTACAATCCAGGGCAATGATACAACTTACATATTCAATTTAAAGCAAAAGTGATTCAAATTTAGAAGATTTATAATTGTGATGTTTTGTTTAATATTACTCATTTTCAAGACTGTTTAGATACTCTAGTCGCTAACTTCAGATCTCACTGTATCAAAACTTTGCTAAACAAATAGAATTTTCTATGATTTTTTTTCTTCTCAGTTGTTACATGTATAGACATAATACAAGCTATAGCATCATGATCCATGAAACCGGTCAGGTGAATGAATGTATGAGAATTGGCTTGGTATTGAGGTTTGAAAGAGGTTTAATACATTTCTTTCTCGAGTTTGAAGTGGACTGAGCATTCTACGCCATGGTCATTCATAATATCGTTTAGGAACTGGTCCTCAGCGCATTCCTGAGTTTGCATGTTCTATTTGTCCAAGTGATGTTAATATAATTAAAATTCCCCATAACGTGTATGTAGGCTTTATGTATGTTCTTGTCAGATTTTATGTTCTCAAGCTGTTCTCTCAATAAAAGAATATCACCATAACGACTGCTAGGTCCTCTGTACCAATTCCTTACGTAATGCGATGATCCATTCACTACAATTGACTCCAATTCTGTTCCATTGTCTTTATATACCAACAATAATAATACCTCGTCATAATGTAAAGTTATATCATTCCTATATACACTAAAAAATTAGGTTAGAAAGAGGTCTGATACATTTGTTTCTCGAGTTTGAAGTGGACTGTGCGTTCTACACCATGGTCATTCATACTATCGTTTAGGAACTGGCCCTGAGCATATTCTACAGTTTGCACTACAATTTTGACTCCAATTCTGTTCCATTGTCTTTATATACCAATAATAATATCCCGTCATTATGTAAAGTTCTGTTATTCCTATATACACTAAAAATTACATCCCTCTGGAAATAATTCTGAAATGCTGACTGAGATATAGATTTTAGTTTCTTGGATAGCCACAATGTCTAGTACTATGCCACAGTAATCAGATATAATTTACGTGAGGCTATTCGCAAAAGTGCCCAAACCTGCTGAAGGGTGCTTTATTTTGCACCGGAATAACGCTCCCGCACACACATGCAAGTTTTGTAATGCAGACCATATAAAAACTTGGCGTTGAAACCCTAAATCACCCACCATGCAACACAGAATTTAGCTCCTGGCGACTTTTGGCTTTTTTTCCAAAATCGAAAGATCCTTTATAGGGAAACCATTACAAAAGCAGAGAAGAACCAAGGGATGCAATCACCGGGACGCTATGAATGCTGTCAAGCGACGGGCTGCTGCACGTGTTCAGGACATGGGTCACAAGATATGAGAAGTGCATTAAGTCGAAAGGAAGTTATTTTGAGAATAACTATTTAAATTATTTTAAACAGTTAAGTAACTTTTTCTTTATAGGGTTTATTATAGAACTTTTTGAACACCCTTCGTAGCAAACCTGGCTGCTTGTTTTAAGAGCTTTTATATTTCATTCTACAAGCATATTAAAACATAGGTCCAAACAAACCCCTGAAAGCTATTTTTTTTGTATTTTGTGATAAAGTCGATAAATTACATCTAATAGACCCAGAGGACGATTTGCTTTGGTGCACAACTCTTGAGTTTGAAGGTCCCTTTCAGATCACTAGTACATGCGACTCCTAAATATTTTATTTCACTGAGATTTTCTAAAGAAACACCATCTAATGAAAATGACATACTGATTTTATGATATTTTGTTCTTGTCATTTGCATTACAATGCATTTTTTTAAGGCTGGAATCGCATGCCCCATTTTTGTGCCTACTGTCCTAGTTTATTAAATGTCATTTTGTAGTATATTGAAAATCCTGATGAGTTGGGATTGAAAAAGGCCAATGTTTCAATTAATTCCCATCATGATGTCATTGATGTACAAGGAGGAAAGCACTGGTCCAAGTACTGTGCCTTGAGGTAGTATAGAAACTACTTTGGACCAACCAGATTTCGAACCATTTACCACCACACATTGTTCTCGAAAACATGAACAAGAGAATCCAGTGCAGAGGTCTGCCTGCAATTCCATAATGAAATCATTTACTTTTTAAGAATTCATTGATGACAATGTCGAAAACTTTATCAAAGTCCAGTACAAATTTATTTACTTGGTACCTTTATCTAAATGTTGCACCCAATCATCAATAACACAACATAGTTGTGTTTCGCAACTGTGTATTTTCCAGAAGGCATGTTGTTTGCCAGGTTAGTTTTAGTGTATGCTTTGTTATCTTGAATTAAGAAGGAATTGTTACTTAGATTTACTGTGCAAATGTACATTTCAAGTGTATGCTTTGTTATCTTGAATCAAGAAAGAATTATGTTACTTAGATTTACTGTGCAAATGTACACAAAACACTGCAGAACATAAATGGTAAACAGCTGCTACTTTCAGAATCTAAATACACTTTAGCTAGCCAACTCGTATGAGCATAAAATAAATAGAAAATTTGTTTGTTCTGAATGACTAACTGAAAAAGTTCGTTGATTGGGTGACAATACTGAAGTTTTTCACCCACGAGATTCATTCACTTAATATTTATTCGAAAATTTATATTTATACCCGAGGTGAAGGAGTATAGCATTGTACAGGTTTTAACAACAATGACTTGCAAATACGAAATTAAAGGAAATCAGTTGCAAAAGTGAGTATATTTCACAGATCAGGTACGCGGCACTCATACAAATAGCTTTACATAAATTATACGTAAATTATATATACTTCAGCTGTGTGAATAGTGTTACCACATGAGGTACACCGCAGCCGTGCGAATAGTATTTCCCAGTTAAGGTGCAAGGCGGCCATGCGAATAGCCTCAGTCTTGCAGGAATGGACATTGCTGCCTGAAGTTGGAACTAATGAAAACACACGAGCCTGCTGTTTCGTGTTCATAGGGTCAATGCAAACATCATTTAATTCTTTGTCACCGGTGTCGTCTGCATCATAAAAGTCAGTTTAAACTGTGTCAGCGGGTTCTACAAATTCATCGATTAACAATGGGGGTACAGTTTTGATGACAGGTTTCCTGCAAAGCTGAAATATTACGGATGTCAGCAGCCTTTTCCAGGCAGAAGGCGAACTGGCAGATGAAGCAGGAGAGAAAGAGATAATCACACTAATTTCTCAGTCCAACAGACCCAGAAGAGAAGGAAATAAAAATAAGACCAAGTGAAAGCACTAGAGTTGCACCAGGAGGAGAAAGTACAGCAGCTAAAGAGCAGTGTTTAATATCTGGGTCCAGTTACAATGATTTTATTATCATTTGCGTTTCATATTTCATTACATTTGTGTTTATTTTTGTTTCTTGTATTTAAATTAGTAACTGAAAGCAGAACACTTGATACTGAGAGTAATCCTTGAAAAGTGAAACTGGTCATTAAAAAGTCATTGAATTTCAGTTCTGCTGATCTGTATGAACCCCGCATGTAGGAACTTTTGATTCTTAAACATTTTATTATAATATTATTCCTTTTTTGGTTTGGTTTGGTGCTTTAATGCACAGCAACACAAGTAGGGTATTTAGTGCCTAGGCAATTGGAGTAAAGTGCCTTGCCCAAGGTCACACCATGGTCGCCGACTCAGGCTGGTCCAATGGTAGGATTCGAACCTGCACCCTTTCGGTCCTTTTTTGTACTTTTGGAAATATATATGGTAAAGCAATGTCACTGGAGTGGGTAAAAACTCTGCAGAATTGAGCGTTCAGCTGTCTCGTAATCTGTTTTGGTAATTTGGCATCTGTCTTAAGTGGAGGAATGCACTGGAAATCTTTTTTTCTGGCTGTTAATGTATTTACAGAATGGTTTCCGCTTTGTTCTTAATTTTTCACTGCCGGTACATTTCACTTTAGCATGAGATTTGTTTCTTCTGAAAACTTTTTTGATTTTGCTTACAATCCAGAGCAATGATATGACTTACCTACTCAATTTAAAGGAATACTGATTCAAATGTACAAGGTTTATAATTGTGAGGTTTTCGTTAATATCCATCACTTTCAAGACCGTTGAAATACTCTATGGCTATTTAGTAGTCGCTAACTTCAGATCTCACTGCATCAAAACTTTGCTAAACAAAAAGAAATTTCTACGATTTTTTTCTCCTTCTCAGTTGTTACTTGTATAGACAGAATACAAGCTATAGCATCATGGTCCACAAAACCAGTCAGGTGAATGAATGTATGAGAACTGGCTTGATGTTGAGGTTAGAATGAGGTCTGATACATTTGTTTCTCGAGTTTGAAGTGGACTGTGCATTCTACACCATGGTCATTCATACTATCATTTAGGAACTGGCCCTGAGCATATTCTACAGTTTGCATGTTCTATTTGTCCAATTAATGTTAATATAATTAAAATCCTCCATAACATGTATGTAGGCTTTATGTACGTTCTTGTAAGATTTTATCTTCTCAAGCTGTTCTCTCAATAAAAGAATATTGCCACAGTGACAGCTAAGTCCTTTGTACCAACTCCTTACGTTATGCGATGATCCATTCACTACAATTTTGACTCCAATTCTGTTCCATTATCTTTATATATCAATAATAATACCCCTCCATAATGTAAAGTTCTGTTATTACTATATACACAAAAAATTACATATCAATAATAACAGCCCTCCATAATGTAAAGTTCTGTTATTCCTATATACACTAAAAATTACATCCCTCTGGAAATAATTCTGAAATGCTGACTGAGATATAGATTTAAGCCACAATGTCAAGTTTTTCAACGTCTGTAAAAGAAAGTAATTCCAACATCTTACCCATAATGCTATTTAAGTTCATTGATACAAAATTCAGAGTTTTTTAAAATTACGATTGTTGTTATTATCTTTATATTAAGTGTTACCATTTCCTTTACTATTTAAAATATTAAATGTATTTTTAGTTTCGGGGTAGGGGCTTTTTAAAAACAAAAATAATCCGGGAAGTTTAGTTATGATCTGATTCTAATCAACACCTTAAGATAAAATTGGAGAATTGCACATTTGCCTTGACATGGAAGTATTTACATCAAAGCTGAATTAAAACTATACATTGAGTTAGTTTTGCCCAGCGCTATCTATAGTACACGAAGACAAGACTTTACTGACTTCCATTAGTTACATTGGACTGTGAATATACACATGTAGCAGCATATAGTGCAATTCATGAACATAGCTGCAATGATATACATTAAGTAAAGACAACTTCACAACCAAAACCATAACTGTATCAAAAGAGTGACAATCATACACACACAATACTTTTATTCACACACACACACACACACACACACACACACACACACACACACACACACACATACACAAGCATACTTTACCTCTCCCCCTCTCCCATGCATACACACAGTTTTTATTGATGCGAATTTGAGAGAAAGATTAATCTGGACACCAAAAACTCAGATATATTTGTTTTGTAATCTCTCTCTCTCTCTGACACTTATTAGGGCATATCATAATAATAATAATAATAATAATAATAATAATAATAATGATAATAACAATAATAATACCCGCAACTTTAATAACAATCATCATCATCATCAATTTAGATATGGAATATTATTTCTTAGCTCAAAAACCTGAAATATATCAACACCTAAGTTGCATATAATTCTTGTCTAAATTTACAAGTTCAATAAATTTAAACATATTTGGTCTTTTCCAATAAGACTTACTATATGCTTAATCCTAAAATCTTTGTATAATGGACACTCTAAAGTAAAATGATACTCATTCTCCACTGTATTGTTAATGGAACCTAGTCTTTCTTCACTTGGTTTGTTCTTTTGCCCATCTACCAGCATTCATTTCAAATCTACGAGATGGCACTCACAAACGAACTACAGCACTTCTAAAGTTTAAACTGTGATGATTAGAACATTACCAACATAAACTTTATACTGAAATTAAGTAATATTTAAGTAATAAGAAGCTCAATTAGAATTATGCAATCTTTCCTTCCAATTTTTAATAAAATTATCAGTTAGTGTTTGCATGGATAAACAAAAAACTACTAAAAATGCACAAAGATTTATTTAATATCTGTTATAAGTTTGCAAGGATAAACCAAAAACTATTAAAAATGTACAATAAGAATAAAGAATAAGCAGCCTCTTATCAATGTTGTCGTACAAGACAAACTGCAAATATGACGATAAAGAGTTGGATAAATAAAACCATACAATGGTCCTCCAATGTTGGCCTTTTGCAGCAACTTCAATAATCCATGCACCCTTCATCAAAGCAAGCCGGCTACAATCGTCAATAAAAAAAATATCAACCTTCATCAGTGGAAGTCATCATCAAACTTGAATAAAAGCAACGGAATCTGATCAATTGCTGCATTTTCTAAAGTGAACGGTGATTGAAATACATTTATTGTGGTGTTCAAGTTTCTTTTTCTGGTGGAAGAAAAGTAACTTTATTTATGCTTATGATGGCTACCAACAGCAACTTAAAATGCAGATTCTACTTGTGCTTAATTAAGACTTTTTTTTAATAAAAAATGTCATTGAATGTTTTGTGATCAGAGAGAATTCATAACTTGTTGATAGGTTTTCATTTCCCTATGAATAAGCCTCATCCCCTTGGTAGCCTCAGTAAGATGATTACATTTGTTGCCTTAGCCTAGGCAGACCAAAATCTGGGCCAATTTAAGTACATGTAGCATGTAAATAACAACTATACAGCCACATGCTACTGGCAACAATGAATATCATAGTGAAATGTTTAGTCACACGTTTTTGGTTGACAATGGGATATAGATCGAACGAGGACTAGCATTTTTTAAACATGTGTTTTCTAACAGGATATGACCAATACATGAATTTTCTAACAAGTGACCATTAGTCGAATTTCATATACATGTACTTAACGCATTATGGATTTTATTACACAAAGGTAAAAAAATGTAAGTTGTCAATATACAAGTGTATTTCACACTGGTTTTGTCTTCATTTACTCAAAGTTTCCATCATTGTTTATTTGCTCAAAGTGTAAATCCTACTCACTGATGATAGGTCACCCCTTACAGATGAATTTCACTTGTATGTGGGTCAAAGAGATATATGATTTTTTCAGCCCCCCGCCCATTATCTCGACATCTGTTTTGTCGACAATATTGCCTCAGGCCTGAGGATGTCGACATAAATGGGTAGGACTATATAATTCTTTTCAAAGTTATCATACAAGACAAACTGTAAATAAGATGATGCAGAGTTACATAAATAAAACCATACAACAGCCCTGATTCTAGTCACAGGGATAAAAAACAATATCCAAAGATAACACTTCAGGACAGATTTAATATCTGTTCAAAATTACTTTGTATGGACAATGTCTTGAAAAACCAAAAAATACTCAAAATGTACAAATAAGACTAAAGAATAAGCATTATTCTTTTCTTAATAAGATAAGATAAGAATTCTTTATTTCAGACTGCATGGTCCATACATCTAAATTAAAATATAAGCTAAAGAAGCAGTTTAAACATAAAAGTTCATAGTTGTGGTATGTACAAATATACAGTCCCATCTACGACTACAGAATGTACGTCATTGTTAAGAACAAAATTAAGACGGACATTGAAATCTATTTCCCCTATCTATAATAATGTTCTCGTACAAGACAAATTGCAAATATGACAAGAAAGAGTTACATAAAAAAAACATACAGAACTGTTCTGCTCAATTTATGTATACAGTGTACTTGTCATCAATATACTGTCAAACCTGTCACTAGCGGCCATTCATTGGAAAAGGCAAAACTGACCGTTCCACACAGGTGACCGTTGTATGCAGGTTTACCTTTTAAAATTGGTTTTTGAACAATTAACATGCACCAAATATTGCTATTATTATTATTATTATTATTCTTACTAAGATTGTATTATGTGCACTGGAGAGCAAACTCATAATTACAGGTATATGTTGTTCTCTCTCAAATTTATGTTCCACATAAGATTACTGTATCCTACTCACTTTAATCGATCCTATGAATGAAATCATCACATACTTTAAAATATATAGCGATCTTAGTTTGTTCACACTATAAAAACAATATCTGGATTAGTCAGTTGTTCAACTTGCCAAGATCAAAAAGACAGTCGGCTTATGTGAGAAGCCTGTGAGGAACAGAAATCAAAAGAAGCTGTATATGGCTATTTTGTTGTGACCAATGAACCAAAACTTCACCTGCCTTTACAGACATGTTTTGAATACTGAATGACCCCTGACCCTAATGAAAAGGGATGTAACTCATATCTCTTCTGAAAGACGAACTTTTTTCTTCAGGGATAGTTTTTTAATTCACAGACAAATAGATGAAGATATTTAACCGTACGTGTCACACTGGCACATAAGGCAACTTCCATTACTGCTGCGATAACACAATTACTTCTCCCACAATCCAGCAAACAAATGGCTTTGACTCTCAACCCTAATGATAAAAACTGCCTCGCTTTTGAATTTGACATATTGACACCTTCGAGTTACACTGTCAACGTAACTGGAGTTACGAGTACAAGCAAGATCAGAAATGTTTGCACATCGATTCATATGATATTCCTTTATCTAAATAATACCTTCCTCATGAAGCAAACATTCCATTTGCATAGACTGAACGGTCAATGTAGATACGGTCTGGTGACTACATAAGGCAGGGAGAAACCACTGTTTGGTTAGGAAACACATGGCTGCTGACCACGGAAGGCAGGTGAGCGTTACCTACAGGACATCTATATAGGAAATTTGCCAGGGGGAAATTAGAATAGCCATTGTGAACAGGTGACCGCTGAGTAAAGGTGACCATTATGACAGGTTTGACAGTACTTTTACAACATAAACTGAAAATATAGCGATATGGAGTTATATAAGGTAAAACCATGCTAAGCCAAGTACAATATGCAATGACAAAAATGTAATAAAGTTCCTGCACCATTTCGGTTGGGGGTCCGGCACGCTAACCACTCAGCCACCATGGCTCCCTAACATATTATGTCAGTATGATAATCCATTCTGGGGGTGGGGGTGGGGGGTAGTGACAAGATTTTCAAGATGGCTGTCATGGCAGCCATATTGGATGTACGATTGGTACATTTTCATTTAGGACCAACTAGATATCATACAAAGTCTATTGGTGAAAACCCCATTTTGATTATGGCCATCCATTTGGGAAGAGTAGAGATAACAATATTTTCAAGATGACTACCATGGTGGCCATACTGAGGGCCAGTTTGCATCATTTTCATTTAGGACCAGCTGGACATCATAAGAGCTATCTGATGATACCCAGTGTCAAAATGACTTTCCATTTAAGAGTAGCGACAATATATTTGAGATGGCTGCTGTGATGGCCATATTATACATCAGATTAGCACAATCTTCGTTTAGGACCAACTACATCATAAGAAGCCTTTTAGTGAAAACATCATATGACCATCCATTCAGGAGAAGTAGTGATAACAAGATTTTAAAGATGTTAACTGTCATTGCCATACTGGACGTCAGATCAGAACCCTTTTCATTTAAGGCCAACTAGACGTCATAATAATTCTTCAAGCGAAAACCCCTTGTCAATATGACGTTCCGTTGAGGAGGTGTAGTGATAAAAAGATTTTCAAGATGGCTGCTGTGGCAGCCAGATTGGATCTCAATTTGGCACCATTTTCATTTAAGACCAACTAGATAATGGAATAAATGTGTATATAAAGTTTCATTGAAATCCTCTAAGTATTTTAGGAAGAGTAGTGATGACATACTTGTTCAATTTGATGGACGGACAACAGTTGGATGACTGACAATAGACCATCTCATAAGCTCTCTTGGTCTATGACCAGTAGAGCTAATAAACATATACCATATTGCAAAACTGAATAATAGATAAAATAGTAATAACAATATCTTAGTAACTATTAGAACTGTCATCATCAACTTGCAGACAAATACTAATTATCATAATCCCAAGTGATTATATGATGTCCATGTAATATAAAAATTAAAATTCTGAAAATTACAAAACTGTGTCTTGTTAATTAATAATCTATGTGGGCACTAGTAGGGTATGCTTGACTGGAGATTTTTGACCAATGGGTCTTACTGACCTTGACTTTTGGCCAAGATATGCGGTCTTGAACTGAACTTAATGTGCAGAAACTATTATTTTTTTTATTAGACTTACCATGAACATGACCTCTAGACCCCAGAATATATAGGTTTTGTATGACTTCAAGTGCAAGCTATACACCAAGGTTGTTCAAGGAACTTACTCTAGTTGATTGGTTGTTATGGGTTTAGCGACATTTTTCAGCACATGATAGGCTATACATGGCGACCAGTATATTTGGTGGAGGAAGAACCCGAGAAAACCCGGGAAGAACCACCAACCCACGGGAAGCTACTGGCAATCTTTCTCACATACCTACGTTGGCCAAGCCCGTGACTCGAACCCATGCGGACAGAGGTGAGATGTTAGTGATCTGCGAAAGGCGAGCGCCTTAGACCACTCAGCCATGCGGGGCCCAAAACTTGCTCTAGAACCAAAGTTATTCTGCAAAACTAATGTTTCTTTGAGCCACAACAATCCAGCATGGACCCTTTGACCTCCACATACTTTAATCAAGGGTATCTGGTACAGACCTAAAGTTATGTAAAAGCCATTTTCTTCTTTCAGTGATAATGACATTGACCTTTGACCCCAAAATTGAGATGTTTCTTACTTACCCAAAACGTGAGCTTATGCAAAGTTTGTTCTAGGTCTGTGATGTAGAACTAATGTTATTATGCAGAAACCATTTTTCTACTTTCAATCAATGACCTTGACCTTTTGACCCAAAGTTGAACTGGTGCTATTGTCAGGAAGCCATTATTATTATTTCAGTCACAGTGACCTTGACACCAAAATCAATTGGGTTCTTCCTTAGCCCAAGTGGAAGCCATCCACAAAGTTTCATAACTCTATATAGTGGAGAACTAGAATCATTGAACAGAAACCATTTTTCTTTTTTCAGTCTCAGTGACCTTGACGTTTTATTTCAAAACTGATAGGGTTCTTCCTTAGCCCCTGTACAAACTATCCACAATGTTGGTAACTGTATATGGTAGACAACTTGAATCACTGGATGGACAACATCATAAAATAATATGTTCTGCCTTATGGTGAGCATATAAAAGGGAGCTGTGGTGGCTCAGTGGTCAGCGTGCCGGTCTAGCGACCTAAAAGGTCAGGGTTCGAATCCTACCATCAGACCAGCATGGGTTAGCTACTTTGGTGTGTCCAAGACACTTTAGTCCAATTGCTTCGGCACTAAATAACATACTTGTGTTGCTGTATCATAAAGCACCAAACCAAAGCACATAAAAAAACTTGCAAAATACTGTTTAACTGATTGAAAACTTGAACAGCATGTACTGAAGATCAATTAATAAATCTGCAATGAGCTGGAAAAAAACTTGAAGATTGTTATTTCCTTTTTCTAAATTATTTTATTAAATCACCGACCAGATCTTAACCACCCCACCCCCAATCACTCTCATCAGGCTTCAATCATTTTTTGAGGATGCAACTCCATATCTGACAAAAACAAAAAAAGGCATCATACTATCAGATAGTGTAGAGACCGTTTTGCGCTATTTCGAAAAATGCTAGCAACATGCTAATAATTACTATATAGATTGAAGCTTCAAGTTCTAGATTATTCATACAGCTTCATACAAACTGGAAATGAGATTTCCTCCAATCTGTCAAGAAACTGCAAAAAAATGGTGGGCACTAATTCTGTGGGCCGATATCTTGGTCTGGCTTTGCAAACAGAACTTAGGCTGACCTTCCATTGTAGATTCACATAAGCTATACTAAGTAATCATTATAATTATTGTTATTATTATTGTAATTTGCCAATGCTTCTAAAAAAAATTAATTTCTATGTAATACATACAGCATCTAAACAATTCACTTCTAATATTTGAGGAAATGTAGTTCTGCAGTAAAAGAAAGAACATCTGGCATATTGTACTTGAATTAAGCATGACTTGATGAACATCGCAACTGAAATATTTTGTAAACAAACATTACAGAAAAGACAATTCATTTAGGCAGATTTAAAAAGAATACAGTGAACAGCAGGTTATACATCTTCTCTGTGGTTAATAGTGCTGTATGTAGGAACTCTGGAGATTATTGGCCGGTGGATCTCACTAATCTGGACCGTTGCTCAAGCTATGCAGTCTTAAAGTGAAGTTACTATGCAGAAACCATTATTTTCTAATTAGAATTGGCCGGATCAGTTTCCACTGAAAAAAGAAAAAAACTATGCTAAAATATCATTAGGACACATGGAGTATAGAAGAATAGGACCAGTCCATATCTTTAGAGTCCTTTAAACGGACAAATGTTCTAATGGCTACAAAGAATTTGTAGGAATCAATAAGAATTCATTTTTTTTTTCTTTCTTCTTTATTATAAAAATCTGGCCAGTAATATGTTTACCTGTCATTATTGTCTAGCGGAATGTGTCAGTTAGGAGGGAGGCTGATGAACTCAACTGGAACAAAAAATTGCCTGAAGGAGAAGCATCCACTATTGTTAAATAACAGCAGTTTGGGTCACTGTGCTGCGACTGTTGAATCCAGAGAAAAAACATACCTTGGCTCTGGTTTGTTAATGACTGAAGATAAAAGGAAGAGAAAGTCGTATGTGATCTCCAAAACTCAGCCTTCATAATATCCTCCAAAGATGGATCATTGTGACAGGCCCAAGAGGTAGCGATAGCCATTACTCAATGGGATTTTATCCTCATGAATGAAAGGTCTCCCTCAGTGATGGACTGATAAGCTCTCTTGATAGTGAGTGAAATCCATCTAGAGATGGTGGATGCTGAAATATCAGCTGAGCCCTTTAAGGGAAGGAAAAGCTGTTTCATACCCTTTCTTCTCTCTTTTGAAGATGCCAAGTAGAACCTAAGTGTGCTAACTGAACAAAGGAGTCTATCCTGATTATCCCCAGCACAGATGCGACTGAGACTGGAGATCTCTATTGGAGATGGCAGTACTGAAGGAAGATTTTTTTTGTGTGTGTCATAATTCCCATTAAACCATGAACATCTCTCCTCTATAGCGAGGGCATGTAGTTTGCTTCTTCTTCTCACTGAAGCCACAGCTAGAAGAAAGGCAGTTTTGAGCATAAGATTTTCAAACGAAGCCTCACTGAAGGGTTCATATGGGGACTTTGCCAAGGCCCACAAAACACATGAGCGATTCCATCTCGGCATCAAGGAGCGAGACAAGAATGTCAGTAGCTCTAAGTACTTAATGAGATCCACTAATTGAGGATCTGAGCCAATGGCCGGATCCTTGGAGAATTTAAGTGTGTTTGAAATGGTAGCCCAATAGCCTTTGATTGTGAAGGCCGAACATGATCTCTCCTCCGAGAGGAAGAGTAGAAAATCTGCTCCTGCAGAGAGGGGCAGCTAAGTTGACCACATTTCCTAGCGCACAAATCACACAAGATTCTCCAATTTGCATCACATACCTTAGAAGCAGATCATCTCTTAGCCTGAAGAATGCAGTCGGCAATCTTGCTTGAAAACTTTGCTTGGTGGAAATATCGCTTGAGATGATCCAAGCATGAAGGTGGAGAATCTGATGCTGTTGTGAAGAGGCCCCTCATGTTGAGACACTGAGGTAACACCTTGGGTGGTCTATTGGCAGGTCAAGGAGGTCGCTGAACCAAGACATTGAAGGCCACAGAGGTGCTATCAGGACAATACGAGCTGTGGATGTCATGACCTTTTAGGTACCTGCCAAATCAACTTGAATGGTGGGAATGCGTAAGTGAACAGCCAATCCCACCTCAGGTTGAAGGCATCCACTGCCCATGCACTTTGGTCTGGGACTGGGGAGACATAAAACGGGAGCTTGTTGTTCAGTTACACTGCAAACGAGTCTATTAGAAGTATCCCCCAACGACTGAACAAGGACACTGCAACTGCTTGATGCAGAAACAATTCTGTAAGAACTACTTTGCCTGTCCTGGACAAACTATCCATAAGGATTTTTTCTTGCTTGGAATGTGGCAAACTCGTAATGCAATTCCTTCTGACTCTACCCAGGACAGACGGTTTCAGACTTCCACGCAGAGAAAAGGAGCATGCATGCCTACTTGTCATCTGAGGTATGCAACCACTGATGTGTTGTCTGAGGAGATCATCCTGCAGTGACCCCTGACATGATCTATGTACCATTTCAGGGCAAAAAGCACAGCCCTCATTTCCAAATTATTTATGTGGAGGAGACTTTCATCCTGGGACCAGTGGTCCTGGAAAAGTACTTCTTCTGGCTCTAAATGAGCACCCCACCCTGAATCTGATGTGTCGGTGTACAGATAGAAGTGGGGTTTGTGAGCATGCAGGAGTAATCCAGTCAGAAATGTTTCTTGGACTGATGGAGAATCCTGTTGTGGTTTCCAGATTGCCAACAGGAAAAACTGGACAGAATGTAAATGGATTCTTCCCAGGGTACTAGGTCTGAAGAAAAAGGTAAAATCGGGCTGACAATAAGGTCTTGGCCTGTAGAGTCCACAAAAGATCCAGGATTCTGTTTATCTTGTCTGGGAGAACATAATCTCAGCCCAGATAGGTGAGGAAATTCATTCTTATGCAAATGATATCCTGAGAAGGAATGAACTCTGACTTCTCTAGGTTTGGTACAAGTCAAAGCTGAGTCACTGTGAACCAACAGTGGGATATATGATGTAACTGGGACTGTTTCCTGCTGTTGTGCAGTAGCCAGTCATCGAAGTACTATATAAGGGGGATACCAAGACACCTTAGGTGAGCAGTCACTACTCCCATCACTCTGGGAAAGACCCTGGGCGCTGAGACTAGACCAAATAGCATGGTTTGGAATTGGAAAACCTCGTGTCCGATGCAACAATGGAAGTATTTCTTGTTATGAGGAAAGACTGGGATGTGGAAATAAGCATCTTGAAGGTCGATGGAAATTTCCCAGTCTCTGGGTCTGATGGCACTCCAAACTGATGCTGCAGTCTCGAACTTAAAGTGTTCCTCTTGCAAGAATTTGTTCAGGGTGGAAGGATCTATCATGAGCCTCAGTTTTCTGCCTTTTGGGATACCAAAAAAATCTGAGAGTAGAAGGTTGGTGACCGGATGTTTTGTACGTTCTCTACTGCACCCTTCTGAAGAAGGTTGTGCAACTCTTCCTTTAGATTGGATATATTGACTGCTGGAACAAAATTCCGGTCCTTGAGAGAGGAGGGAGTTTGGTGAAATGCAAATGTAAACCCTCCTTTACTATGGAAAGGACCCACAAATCATTACTATGGAAATCTTTACTATGTAAACCCACTTTACTATGGAAAGGACCTCAGGCTGACCGCTAAAGAGAGCCAATCAAGCTCCTATTGCTTTTAAAGGAAGTTGGATGGACTATTCAGGAATGGTATTGAATCCCTAGGATAGCCCACCCCACCCCCACACCAGGGCTTGGGTAAGGGGGAGGAGTCAGTATACTTCCTTACCTTGCCTTTCCAGCCTCTCTATCTTGTGGACAACCATAGTGGAGAAGTCTGAAAGAAGGCTGACTACTGGGCTGTTGTGGTTGCATACCCTTTTGGAATCTGGTCTACCCCAAGGCTCGCTCAGGCTGAGTACGCTTGCTGGCTGGTTTCAACAGGCCAGGAGCCGAAGCAAGAGATCTATGTTGATGGTCCCTCAGATCCTGAGAGACATAAGGAGATTCTTGCTATGATCTAGCAATATCTTCGAGGTGTCCAAAGCGACATATCTGCAGAGGTGGAGCAACTCTGCCCACAGTGCCATGGCCATAGACAAGGCATGTCTTGATGTCCTGGCTACAACTTCCAATAACTATTGCAAAACAACAGGCAATAAAGATTCTTCCTTCAAAAGACAATCAACATAATTTTAGTCTCTATAGCCTCTAATGTCTTCAAAGAGAGGTGAGCAAATGACCCCAATGAAATCCCCACTTGTGAAGCTCTGGTGTCCAAGGGTGGTAGGGACCACATCTTACGTTGCCTCGTGGATTCCTGCCCTGTGTAAAATTTCTGTGTGAGCTCCTTTTCCATGCTAGAGCGAGGGAGAAAGAGCAGATCTGGACACACCACAGCTCCTGAAAGTCTCTCCAAGCTGGAAAGAATCTTGGTATTCCCAGAGCTTCTTAGGGGAAGGGGGTCTGATCCTCTCCTTCTGAGATGTGCCCTCCTGAACTGCAGGATGACTAAGATCCCTCCATTGAAAGGGAAAACTCCACATCCTGTAGGGCTTGAATGGGAACCTGGAAAGGGGGGGGGGGCAGTCTGATCCCCTATCCAACTACAATGCTTAAATGCTGACTGTGCCTGTGACTGAATACTTTGGTAATGTGGAGAGAGGGGCAGGCGGTTCGACCTGATTCTGGCTCCTTACCTAGATTCAGCAAGTGTCAACTGGTGACTGGTGTACACATAACAATGCTTGTTGACTGGTGATTATTATCCTTGGTCTAGTGATGAAAACCGACTGTCAATGACTAGTACCTAATGCTCGGTGAGGTTTGGTTAGTGACTGATGTGCGGTGGTGACCAATGCCCGGTGCTTGGCGACTGGTGTTCAGTGTCCAGTGCCCAGTGACTGGTGTATACAGTGACCAGTATCATGACCAATGTCTGATGCCCCGTGTTTACCCATTGACTGGTATCATGATCAGTCACCTGAATGCAAAGGTGACTCAGATCTGTGGGAGGAACCCTTCCCAGAACTAAGAGAGCTAGAATGCCGCATGGCCCTCTTAGGGTTGTGTGAACTGCTTGTTGCTATAGAAGGGCTTCGGGTACCTGAAGAATGTTGACCCGCCCCGGAATGGGAGGGGGGGGGGGCGCACAATCACTCCACAATAGGATGGTGCTATACCCCTTCCTGGGGTAAGCCTTTGCTCATGCTTAGGAATGTGTTGCCCCTCCCTTCTGTTGTCAGTGGGGCGTACTCGATCCCTTAATGAGTGCCGCTGCCTTCTTCATTGAAGATGCACTCTCTTTATCTGAGAAGGTGCTGTTCTCCCTCTTTAATTTAGAGGAGTGCACTGAATCCTAACGTCAAACTTAGAAGCTGTTTCCTCCTCATGGGGGGGGGGGGGAAGCAAGCACTCAACTCCAGTATTAAAAGGTACTATCTGAGATCCTCTCGATTCAGAGGGAGAGGAGGAAGAATGCACTTTCTTCATCCTTTTATATGTATGCCTGTTTTCGGAGTGGTCCCAGATATTGTCAGACCATAAAAAACAAGTTGGATATTTTGTACACGAAAGACAAATGGTGTCAGTGTCCCATGGGGCCTTTTTGTGCCCCCACTTCGTAACATCTGAAATTAACATTTCTGAAAAAGAAATTTGTTGCGCACAAAATATGATGTTTAATAACAACAAGGGTTGTTTCAGCTGCATTATCTTTAATACTTACCCATGACTGAAAACCTCAAAGTCAAGTACTAACCGAGGTAGAAACATAGTGAAGAAACATCATCTAGGAATTTAAACTGATGCCACAATCACGAAATAATAAATGGAGGAACGTGTAATCTCTAGTAATGCGACTACAAGATTGAAAAGCTGTTAATAATGCACATTACATTAAATAACAGCAATACAAATGAAAACGAGTACCCCTGCACTAAATGTAAACACTTAAAGTGAAAACATATACCGGTATATGGATAATATTCATGTGGATTTTGATGACTTGCTAGAAATTTTAGTATTCCTATGAGGTAATTCCAGAATCCACTAAAGGGTTGATAGGAATCCACTAAAGGGAGGGTTGATAGGAATCCACTAAAGGGAGGGTTGATAGGAATCCACTAAAGGGAGGGTTGATAGGAATCCACTAAAGGGAGGGTTAATAGGAATCCACTAAAGGGAGGGTTGATAGGAATCCACTAAAGGGAGGGTTGATAGGGGGCTCATCATGACCAAAACCAATGAAAATTATTACTCTGGACTATCAAAAGAAATTTTGATAAGTAATGGACTTAGGGATAATGTTCGCTAATAAAGAGGAATATGAATATAATGTCCTGAACAGCAATAAACCATCACTGAAAGGAATTTTTCCTCAAAGTGAGAACTGTCCACTTTTGACAAAATGTCATCCACAAAAGAATAAAGAGATGCTATTGTGCAGGGGCCTACGACATGGAAGCAGGCAGGGTCAATGTTCATGTTCCAGAACTTTCTAGAACAGGAGGATGGTACATCTGGTACAGATGAGGGTTTTTCCATAGCAGAAAGGGTAAGCTACACAATAGTGACAGTTAAAAGTGTTACTGACAATTGTGTCAAGGTATCTCTAGTTTTTCTATCTTCAACCAGGAAGGGGTAGAGCACCATCCTATCGTGGAGTGATTGTGCATCCCCCCCCCCTTTTTCGGGGAGGGTAAACTTCATTTGTCCAATATTGAAAGGCCGCTATGCCATGATACTTTGTCAAACTTGGACAAATTCTCTTGCACGGATGTTTTTGATGAAGCCATTTCAAACACGTCCCACCAGATAGAAAGGGGTAAACATATATAAAATTCAGCCAGACCAAGTCAATGAGGAAGAATTAATAGCAAAAACATTTGGGTCTAGTCTATCTGAATTTGATGATTCAGTCTAGAGGCAAACGTGTCAATACCAAAATATGGTATGAATTTTGTGAAAGATATCTTTGTTTAACATCCACTTTGGATCGTCATTGAAATTCGTAGATATAGGTAATCTGCTTCTAAATTATTCTTCCCAGGAAGATGGTAAGCACTGATCCATATATGTCTTTCCATACACCAAAACCAAATATCACATACTATTTGATCTAGTACTCCAACATCCCATTTTACTGATGTAGCAAACAGCTGTAGTATTATCCATAAAGATCATAATGTGCACATCATATTTTTGTCCACAAAGAGATTTAAATGTGAGAAAGCAAGCTTGTAAATTCTAAAACACTGATGTGACTCATTTTCTGTGCCACTCCAGTACTCACCAGTTTTAATATTGTCAGTCTCATTTACAGCTACCCATCCCATGAGGGAACTGTCACTTTTGAGCACACAATCTGGATTACTTATATAAACAATCTTAAAACTGATTGTAACATTTTTGGTACACACTTTGTTTCTTTGGCATGGCTGGGAAGAGAAATTAATGCATCTTAATTTCCCCTCTGCATTTATATATTTCCAAAGATTTGTGATTGAGAGGGCATATTCTAGGCCAGGTTCACTAGCAACCATTTTCACCATTAATTGTGCTAATTCCTTAATAGTCAGATATTTCTGTTTCAACACAGATTCACATAACTCAACCAATGCCTTTGCCTTTTCCAGCCCCTCGTGAGAATTCAGATCAAGGTTCACAGTCATGTGACAAACGTGTTGTTGATGCAGACTGTAATGGCACAGCCTCTCTATCTGCAAACTCAGGGTTTTCTACTTGATTTTGAAGCTACTATGGGCTATCATTTTGCTCTGTTGTTCCACCTTGGGAATCATTGCATTTTGTCGTAACAGTGATGGAGAAACCTCTGCCCTTATAAGCTCAATGCTGCTTGGCTCGGTTTTGCAGTATATCATGCACAAGTCCCGTTCCTGTAAGAGGATTCCCAGACCCTGCCATTATGTGCAATCTGTATGAGGGGACAGAGCAGCTGCTGGTAAATTTGATAAATAGATGAAGCTTATGTACAGCAATGGCGGGAAAGTTCTCAAAACAATACCGGAAGTTCATGCTTAGGGTAACTACAAATTTTCATCGAAGTTCTGTCATAAAATTACTATAATCATGAAAACTAAAATATCTGATAAAGTCCAAGTACTGACACGTGGATGCTAGACCAACTCACTGACTCATCATGATCATTTGGCCAATTCCATCTCATGTGATTCCGATGCACAAATACAAGGGAATTACAATTAGAAGTATATGGGAGAGAACAGATGAAAGTGTGTGAGAGAATTGTTATGGTACCAAATTTGGTTATTTCATGCTGCATAATAGTTAGCTTTGCTTTAGATGAAAAGATACAGTTGTATACAATTTTCAAAACTGTCTTGATAATTTTAATTATTTCTTGTTGTATGGTAGTTGGCTATGATAAACGGATATATTTGTATTTACTATTAATTTTAGTAACTGATTCCTGTTAAATGTGGTTCCATTCTTAGCTCACCCTGGCCTCACAGTGGGAGATGTCACAATTGGAAATTATACTACAAATTAAATATTACAAATGTGTGTCTGTGTGTGTGTGTGTGTGTGTGTGTGTGTGTGTGTGGAGCATGGATGTATGGGTATAACTGGGTTATAGAATTTAGGCTTTGTATATTCTGATTTGCATATTCAAGATAGATAATATCTGCAGTTCACACTTTTTGACAATAGGCTTAGCTCAGCATTCAGCTCCCAGTGAATGCTTTCTTGGAGGTCTGCTAGTTTCATATACAAGGTAGACTCAACCATAGGACAGGGAGTCAGCATGTAGTACTAGAAGGGATCATATATATGTATAAAAGGAAGATCCTCTCACTTGTCTAATTCCCCAACCAAAGTGCTGTTATATCAATTGTGTGCTACAACAGAATATTCAATTTATACAATGTCATTCCATTTTTCATTATTGTCAAACCAAACACTGTTCAAATAAGTATTCACTTATTCTTGTCAATCATTGAGAATAACAATAAAACTGGAAACATTTCATCATATATTCTATATAATAGTACATGTAATAATATATTTTGCATATCAAAGAAACTATCAAATGATACATACAAAAATTATTATATACGACAATGTCATTTTTGTTAAATAAATTATACTTCACATGTTTCCCACCTATGACTGAATTTCTCCTTATCACCATTTTTCTGGGCTGTACATTTCTCTAATTTGTACCTATATGATATTTCCTTTTTAAATGTTTCCAAGTGAAGTTCTTTACTGTGAATATGACATTTAAACGTACAATTCTTTCCAAAGAGTAAAATAAAATTATAAATTTCATCAAACTTGTTTAGTTTATTTATTCTTAATATTATGTCTTGCTGTAAAGTTAAAATGTACAAGATGTATGCATTTATCTTTTAGTCATGTGAATGAATCATGCAAATTTTTACTACCAGACAATCACACAATATTTTACTACCGGACAATCACACAATATTTTACTACCGTACAGTCACACAATATTTTAATACCGTACAATCACACAATATTTTACTACTGTACAATCACACAAGACACAAAAAAGTGATTCATCTGGTTCCCTAAAAAAGAACACAACTTATCTTGTTTACTTTAATTTTCATTTTGTACAAATGAACATTTATAGGCAGAATTCTATGGAGAACTTTCCACTGAAACCATTTAAGATGAACATCTTTTGTACACTTATATGCAAATAAATAGTTATTTTTGCAGTTAAAACTCTGATCTAAGATGAGATGACATCCCCATTTATCTTGAACCTTTGTATATAAATTACTTTTCATTAAAAAACAATAAATACTTGACAACCTTTTTTTTGTTGAGTAATTGTAGCGGAAATGACATAGTTGGTTTTAGCAAGATAAATCCGATGCTTCATATGTTTGCACCATCAAATACTCCTTGATAACACTTAAAATACCCTCATATTATAAAAAGTTTACCTTGTTATAAAGGGATTGAATTAAACCGATTGTTGCATGTGAAATCCCCAAATGTATATACTCCACAGTTATATAGATGAGCATAGAAAATACTGTGACATTTGACCTTAATATTAGTATTGAACCACACTGGCCTAGAAAGAAATGCTTGCCATGATTCAGGCTGATTTATTTCTTGTAGTTTTAACCAACTAAATGAAACATCCTTCCAAAAATTGTTCTTCAAACGTCTAGAAATCTTTGTAATAGATTTGATTCCAAAAACAAAAAATATAATCTACTTAGCTCTATCCAAAACAAGTCTCCATATCCAGGATCCTTATAAATGCAATCATAATTATTTTTACGTTAATTATTTTCATACCTCCATTATAATATCCTTAAGTACTGAGTAGTCTTTTTATCTTATCATTTGATTTATCTCATAAGCAATTAGAAAAACACTGACTGAGTATATTTATATCTTGGACACAGAAATGCTCGTTATAACTGTAATTTTTTACCAAAGGTGTCATAATTCTCTTGGGCCATTGTGAAAGCATTAGTTTTATTTCAACAATTCTGTCATGATAATTTAGTTCTATCATTTCTCCCAAATTTGTTCTGAAATTTAATTCATAGCAGCGTGAAAACATCCATTTCCCAATTCAATAAATATTCCTGACAAAATTTATTGTTGCTTTTTTTCTTTTTTCCAAACCAAACAAATCTAGTCTTTTCAATGTAAATATTAAGGCAGGAGATCTTTGCACAGAACTTTAATATATCTAAGATAACTCTCAATGACATTTCAGAAGCATCTAAAGTAATAGAGATATCATTTGCATGTTGAGATAAAACATTCCATATCATCAATTTCTATAACTTTGCTCTCAGAATTTAATCTAATCACATGTCCTAAAATCTCTGTACATAAAATGAAAATATATGGTGATATGGGATCACCTTTCCTGCAACCAGATTCATTAGGAAATCATTGTGAAATTTGATTGTTCATGGTGACACATGATTAAATATCTTTATCAAGTATTTCAATCCATTTTTTAACCATTTGGCCAAAATAAAGAAAATAAGAACTTTATCTATAAATTTCAATGAAACTGAATATACGGCTTTTTTAAAAAATCAACAAGAAGACCAGGGATATCCTTTTCTTCTGCATATTGCATTATATCATAAACAATTCTTATATTTTCCCATATATACTGACCAGAAATGAAACCCGTTTGATTTGGGTGTACTCATTTTTTTAGTACAAATGTCCTAATTCTATTTGCAATGGTTGCGGAAGCAAGTTTCTAGGTAGTATTTAACAAGATTAAATATCTCTAATATTTGTGCAGTAATTTATCTTTATTGCCTTTTGGAATACAAGTCATAATTCTTCTTTCTCAGGTGTTGATAATTCATTCTTATGAAAACAAGAACTTACATATTAGAGAAGAAATAAACTGAAATACTTTCCAAAATAATATTAAAGATTCTGCAGTAAACCCATCTCAGATCCTGAACTGTTATAGTTTTTCATTTGTTTAGATTAGCCAGTAATTCATTGTATGTAATTAACCCTTCAATCATTTAAATTAAATTTAATTTAAATTCCAGGTTAAAAGGATTATTTAAATTTACATCTTCTACTTGTCTAGATCTATAAAGATTCTCATTGTAAGAATTAGTTTCATGTATTACTTAATGACAATCATCTATTAACAATTTTTTCCTCAACTGAGGCACAAGTTTTGAAACATAATTCCTTTTATCAACTTGAATTGTGTACATGTATCCTCCATAATAATGAATCAACATATTTGCAGAGAGTCTTCATATACTGCTATATAGCACTCAATTTTTGGAAATAATTTCAAACAAAATTAGAAAAGTAAAATAAGAAATTGAATTCTACAATGATTCATTATCTGAACAAAGCCTTCACATTCTGCTGGATAAAATATAATTTGTGAAACATTTTTTTAAAAAGAATCTGAACAACAAAACAAAAAATCTAATTATTTGATGCTGATGAGATTCCACTGCCTGATTCTGACATTTTTACTCGATATAATCGCAAATTCACACAAAGTTCAGTGAAATATAAATACATTATGTTGATGGACAATAATGAAAAGAAGCTGAACATATTAATGATGTTACAGACAAGGAAATAGCCTCAACATAACATTATTGCTATAAAAGGCATCTATAATTCTTTTGTCATCTGACTCTGATCAACAATTTTAGCTTACATCGTCTACAGTAAAGTTACACCTGTTGTTTCTTCTTTCACAGTTTCTGCAGTTATTTCTTCGGGTTTTGTCTTGGTAATAGTTTTACACACTAAACAAGGTTATTGCAAGAGGGGAAAAAAAAAATCAGATTTCCTACTTTTCTCTTCTTTGTCTTAGATACACTGTTTCGAGAAAGTATTAGAAAATGAGGAGATATAATACTTACCAACTGTTTTGTGAAGGATATAATGAAAAAGAAGAAAAATAAAATAATCTATAATATGATACTATTTATTAATATCAGTATAAATAGGAACATGATGATAGAATGTGTTGTAATGGAGAACTTTTGTCAACTTTAATTGTTACGTGTATCCTCCATAATAATGAATCAACATATTTGCAGAGAGGCTTCATATAATGCTATATAGCACTCAATTTTTGGAAATAATTTCAAACAAAACTAGAAAAGTAAAATAAGAAATTGAATTCTACAATGATTCATTATGTGAACAAAGCCTTCACATTCCACTGGATAAAACATAATTTTGGAATAAATTTAGAAAGAATTTGAACAACAAAACAAAAAATCTAATTATTTGATGCTGATGAGATTGCAATGCCTGATTCAGACATTTTTACTCGATAAAATCGCAAATTCACACAAAGTTCAGTGAAATATAAAAACATTATGTTGATGGACAATAATGAAAAAGAAGCTGAACATATTAATATTGTTACAGACAAGAAAATAGCCTAAACATAACATTAATGATATCAAGAGCATCCATAATTCTTTTGTCATCTGACTCTTATCAACAATTTTAGCTTACATCGTCTACAGTAAAGTTACACCTTTTGTTTCTTCTTTCACAGTTTCTGCAGTTATTTCTTCAGGTTTTGTCTTGGTAATAGTTTTACACACTAAACAAGGTTATTGTAAGAAGAAAAAAAAATCAGATTTCCTACTCTTCCGTTTATTGTCTTAGAAATACTGTTTCGAGAAAGTATTAGGAAATGTAGAGATATAATACTTACCAGCTGTTTTGTGAAGAATATAATGAAAAAGAAGAAAAATAAAAAAATCAATAATATGATACTATTTATTAATATCAGTATAAATAGGAATATGATGATATAATGTGTTGTAATGGAGAACTTATCTCAACTTGACTTATTATGTGTATCCTTCATAATAATGAATTAATATATTTGAAGAGAGTCTTCATATACTGCTGGATAGCACTCAATTTTGGAAATAATTTCAAACAAAATTAGAAAAGTAAAATAAGAAATTGAATTCTACAATGAATCGTTATGTAAACAAAGCCTTCAAATTCTGCTGGATAAAATATAATTTTGGAAATAAATTTTAAAAAGAATTTGAACAAAAAAACAAAAAATCTAATTATTTGATGCTGATGAGATTCCACTGCCTGATTCTGACATTTTTACTCGATTTAATCGCAAATTCACAGAAAGTTCAGTGAAACATAAATAAATTATGTTGGTGGACAATAATGAAAAATAAGCTGAACATATTAATATTGTTATAGACAAGAAAATAGCCTAAACATAACATTATTGCTATCAAGGGCATCCATAATTCTTTTGTCATCTGACTCTTATAGACAATTTTAGCTTACGTTGTGTACAGTAAAGTTACACCTGTTGTTTCTTCTTTCACAGTTTCTGCAGTTATTTCTTCAGGTTTTGTCTTGGTAATAGTTTTACACACTAAACAAGGTTATTGCAAGAGGGGAAAAAAATCAGATTTCCTACTCTTCTCTTCTTTGTCTTAGATACACTGTTTAGAGAAAGTATTAGAAAATGAGGAGATATAATACTTACCAACTGTTTTGTGAAGGATATAATGAAAAAGAAGAAAAATAAAATAATCTATAATATGATACTATTTATTAATATCAGTATAAATAGGAACATGATGATAGAATGTGTTGCAATGGAGAACTTTTGTCAACTTTAATTGTTACGTGTATCCTCCATAATAATGAATCAACATATTTGCAGAGAGGCTTCATATAATGCTATATAGCACTCAATTTTTGGAAATAATTTCAAACAAAACTAGAAAAGTAAAATAAGAAATTGAATTCTACAATGATTCATTATGTGAACAAAGCCTTCACATTCCACTGGATAAAACATAATTTTGGAATAAATTTAGAAAGAATTTGAACAACAAAACAAAAAATCTAATTATTTGATGCTGATGAGATTGCAATGCCTGATTCAGACATTTTTACTCGATAAAATCGCAAATTCACACAAAGTTCAATGAAATATAAAAACATTATGTTGATGGACAATAATGAAAAAGAAGCTGAACATATTAATATTGTTACAGACAAGAAAATAGCCTAAACATAACATTAATGATATCAAGAGCATCCATAATTCTTTTGTCATCTGACTCTTATCAACAATTTTAGCTTACATCGTCTACAGTAAAGTTACACCTTTTGTTTCTTCTTTCACAGTTTCTGCAGTTATTTCTTCAGGTTTTGTCTTGGTAATAGTTTTACACACTAAACAAGGTTATTGAAAGAAGAAAAAAAAACAGATTTCCTACTCTTCCGTTTATTGTCTTAGAAATACTGTTTCGAGAAAGTATTAGGAAGTGTAGAGATATAATACTTACCAGCTGTTTTGTGAAGAATATAATGAAAAAGAAGAAAAATAAACAAATCAATAATATGATACTATTTATTAATATCAGTATAAATAGGAATATGATGATATAATGTGTTGTAATGGAGAACTTATCTCAACTTGACTTATTACGTGTATCCTTCATAATAATGAATTAATATATTTGAAGAGAGTCTTCATATACTGCTAGATAGCACTCAATTTTTGGAAATAATTTCAAACAAAATTAGAAAAGTAAAATAAGAAATTGAATTCTACAATGAATTGTTATGTAAACAAAGCCTTCAAATTCTGCTGGATAAAATATAATTTTGGAAATAAATTTTAAAAAGAATTTGAACAAAAAAACAAAAAATCTAATTATTTGATGCTGATGAGATTCCACTGCCTGATTCTGACATTTTTACTCGATTTAATCGCAAATTCACAGAAAGTTCAGTGAAACATAAATAAATTATGTTGGTGGACAATAATGAAAAATAAGCTGAACATATTAATATTGTTATAGACAAGAAAATAGCCTAAACATAACATTATTGCTATCAAGGGCATCCATAATTCTTTTGTCATCTGACTCTTATAGACAATTTTAGCTTACGTTGTGTACAGTAAAGTTACACCTGTTGTTTCTTCTTTCACAGTTTCTGCAGTTATTTCTTCAGGTTTTGTCTTGGTAATAGTTTTACACACTAAACAAGGTTATTGCAAGAGGAAAAAAAAATCAGATTTCCTACTCCTCCGTTCTTTGCTTTAGAAATACTGTTTCAAGAAAGTATTAGAAAATGTGAGATATAATACTTACGCTCTGTTTTGTGAAGAATATAATGAAAAAGAGGAAAGAAAATAAAAATCAATAATATGATACTATTTATTAATATCAGTATAAATAGGAATATGATGATATAATGTGTTGTAATGGAGAACTTATCTCAACTTGACTTATTACGTGTATCGTTCATAATAATGAATTAATATATTTGAAGAGAGTCTTCATATACTGCTGGATAGCACTCAATTTGGGAAATAATTTCAAACAAAACTAGAAAAGTAAAATAAGAAATTGAGTTCTACAATGAATCGTTATGTAAACAAAGCATTCACATCCTGCTGGATAAAACAGAATTTTGGAAATAAATTTTTAAACAGATTTGAATAACAAAACAAAAAATCTAATTATTTGATGCTGTTGAGATTCCATTGCCTGATTCAGACATTTTTATTTGATATAATCGCGAATTCACACCAAGTTCAGTGAAAGGTAAATACATTATGTTGATGGACAATAATGAAAAGAAGCTGAACATATTAATCTTGTTACAGAAAAGAAAATAGGCTAAACATAACCTTATTGCTATCAAGGGCATCCATAATTCTTTTGTCATCTGAGTCTTATAGACAATTTTAGCTTACGTTGTGTACAGTAAAGTTACACCTGTTGTTTCTTCTTTCACAGTTTCTGCAGTTATTTCTTCAGGTTTTGTCTTGGTAATAGTTTTACACACTAAACAAGGTTATTGCAAGAGGAAAAAAAAATCAGATTTCCTAATCCTCCGTTCTTTGCTTTAGAAATACTGTTTCAAGAAAGTATTAGAAAATGTGAGATATAATACTTACGCCCTGTTTTGTGAAGAATATAATGAAAAAGAGGAAAGAAAATAAAAATCAATAATATGATACTATTTATTAATATCAGTATAAATAGGAATATGATGATATAATGTGTTGTAATGGAGAACTTATCTCAACTTGACTTATTACGTGTATCGTTCATAATAATGAATTAATATATTTGCAGAGAGTCTTCATATACTGCTGGATAGCACTCAATTTGGGAAATAATTTCAAACAAAACTAGAAAAGTAAAATAAGAAATTGAGTTCTACAATGAATCATTATGTAAACAAAGCCTTCACATTCTGCTGGATAAAACATAATTTTGGAAATAAATTTTTAAACAGATTTGAATAACAAAACAAAAAATCTAATTATTTGATGCTGTTGAGATTCCATTGCCTGATTCAGACATTTTTATTTGATATAATCGCGAATTCACACCAAGTTCAGTGAAAGGTAAATACATTATGTTGATGGACAATAATGAAAAAGAAGCTGAACATATTAATATTGTTACAGACAAGAAAATAGCCTAAACATAACATTAATGATATCAAGGGCATCCATAATTCTTTTGTCATCTGACTCTTATCAACAATTTTAGCTTACATCGCCTACAGTAAAGTTACACCTGTTGTTTCTTCTTTCACAGTTTCTGCAGTTATTTCTTCAGGTTTTGTCTTGGCAATAGTTTTACACACTAAACAAGGTTATTGCAAGAGGAAAAAAATCAGATTTCCTACTCTTCCGTTCATTGTCTTAGAAATACTGTTTCAAGAAAGTATTAGAAAATGTGGAGATATAATACTTACTGACTGTTTTGTGAAGAATATAATGAAAAAGAAGAAAAATAAAAAAATCAATAATATGATACTATTTATTAATATCAGTATAAATAGGAATATGATGATATAATGTGTTGTAATGGAGAACTGATCTCAACTTGACTTGTTACGTGTATCCTTCATAATTATGAATTAATATATTTGCAGAGAGTCTTCATATACTACTGGATAGCACTCAATTTTGGACATAATTTCAAACAAAATTAGAAAAGTAAAATAAGAAATTGAATTCTACAATGAATCGTTCGGTACACAAAGCCTTCACATTCTGCTGGATAAAACATAATTTTGGAAATAAATTTTTAAACAAATTTGAACAACTAAAATAAAAATCTATTTATTTGATGCTGATGAGATTCCACTGCCTGATTCTGACATTTTTACTCGATATAATCGCAAATTCACATCAAGTTCAGTGAAAGATAAATACATTATGTTGGTGGACAATAATGAAAAATAAGCTGAATATAATAATATTGTTACAGACAAGAAAATAGGCTAAACATAACCTTATTGCTATCAAGGGCATCCATAATTCTTTTGTCATCTGACTCTTATAGACAATTTTAGCTTACGTTGTCTACAGTAAAGTTACACCTGTTGTTTCTTCTTTCACAGTTTCTGCAGTTATTTCTTCGGGTTTTGTCTTGGTAATAGTTTTACACACTAAACAAGGTTATTGCAAGAGGGGAAAAAAATCAGATTTCCTACTCTTCTCTTCTTTGACTTAGATACACTGTTTCGAGAAAGTATTAGAAAATGAGGAGATATAATACTTACAAACTGTTTTGTGAAGGATATAATGAAAAAGAAGAAAAATAAAATAATCTATAATATGATACTATTTATTAATATCAGTATAAATAGGAACATGGTGATAGAATGTGTTGTAATAGAGAACTTTTGTCAACTTTAATTGTTACGTGTATCCTCCATAATAATGAATCAACATATTTGCAGAGAGTCTTCATATAATGCTATATAGCACTCAATTTTTGGAAATAATTTCAAACAAAACTAGAAAAGTAAAATAAGAAATTGAATTCTACAATGATTCATTATGTGAACAAAGCCTTCACATTCCACTGGATAAAACATAATTTTGGAATTAATTTAGAAAGAATTTGAACAACAAAACAAAAAATCTAATTATTTGATGCTGTTGAGATTGCAATGCCTGATTCAGACATTTTTACTCGATAAAATCGCAAATTCACACAAAGTTCAATGAAACATAAAAACATTATGTTGATGGACAATAATGAAAAAGAAGCTGAACATATTAATATTGTTACAGACAAGAAAATAGCCTAAACATAACATTAATGATATCAAGAGCATCCATAATTCTTTTGTCATCTGACTCTTATCAACAATTTTAGCTTACATCGCCTACAGTAAAGTTACACCTGTTGTTTTTTCTTTCACAGTTTCTGCAGTTATTTCTTCAGGTGTTGTCTTGGTAATAGTTTTACACACTAAACAAGGTTATTGCAAGAGGAAAAAAAATCCGATTTCCTACTCTTCCGTTCATTGTCTTAGAAATACTGTTTCAAGAAAGTATTAGAAAATGTGGAGATATAATACTTACGCCCTGTTTTGTGAAGAATATAATGAAAAAGAGGAAAAAAAAAATCAATAATATGATACTATTTATTAATATCAGTATAAATAGGAATATGATGATATAATGTGTTGTAATGTAGAACTGATCTCAACTTGACTTATTAAGTGTATCCTTCATAATAATGAATTAATATATTTGCAGAGAGTCTTCATATACTACTGGATAGCACTCAATTTTGGACATAATTTCAAACAAAATTAGAAAAGTAAAATAAGAAATTGAATTCTACAATGAATCGTTATGTACACAAAGCCTTCACATTTTGCTGGAGAAAACATAATTTTGGAAATAAATTTTTAAACAAATTTGAACAACTAAAATAAAAATCTATTTATTTGATGCTGATGAGATTCCACTGCCTGATTCTGACATTTTTACTCGATATAATCGCAAATTCACATCAAGTTCAGTGAAAGATAAATACATTATGTTGGTGGACAATAATGAAAAATAAGCTGAATATAATAATATTGTTACAGACAAGAAAATAGGCTAAACATAACCTTATTGCTATCAAGGGCATCCATAATTCTTTTGTCATCTGACTCTTATAGACAATTTTAGCTTACGTTGTCTACAGTAAAGTTACACCTGTTGTTTCTTCTTTCACAGTTTCTGCAGTTATTTCTTCGGGTTTTGTCTTGGTAATAGTTTTACACACTAAACAAGGTTATTGCAAGAGGGGAAAAAAATCAGATTTCCTACTCTTCTCTTCTTTGACTTAGATACACTGTTTCGAGAAAGTATTAGAAAATGAGGAGATATAATACTTACCAACTGTTTTGTGAAGGATATAATGAAAAAGAAGAAAAATAAAATAATCTATAATATGATACTATTTATTAATATCAGTATAAATAGGAACATGATGATAGAATGTGTTGTAATGGAGAACTTTTGTCAACTTTAATTGTTACGTGTATCCTCCATAATAATGAATCAACATATTTGCAGAGAGTCTTCATATAATGCTATATAGCACTCAATTTTTGGAAATAATTTCAAACAAAACTAGAAAAGTAAAATAAGAAATTGAATTCTACAATGATTCATTATGTGAACAAAGCCTTCACATTCCACTGGATAAAACATAATTTTGGAATAAATTTAGAAAGAATTTGAACAACAAAACAAAAAATCTAATTATTTGATGCTGATGAGATTGCAATGCCTGATTCAGACATTTTTACTCGATAAAATCGCAAATTCACACAAAGTTCAATGAAACATAAAAACATTATGTTGATGGACAATAATGAAAAAGAAGCTGAACATATTAATATTGTTACAGACAAGAAAATAGCCTAAACATAACATTAATGATATCAAGAGCATCCATAATTCTTTTGTCATCTGACTCTTATCAACAATTTTAGCTTACATCGCCTACAGTAAAGTTACACCTGTTGTTTCTTCTTTCACAGTTTCTGCAGTTATTTCTTCAGGTGTTGTCTTGGTAATAGTTTTACACACTAAACAAGGTTATTGCAAGAGGAAAAAAAATCAAATTTCCTACTCTTCCGTTCATTGTCTTAGAAATACTGTTTCAAGAAAGTATTAGAAAATGTGGAGATATAATACTTACGCCCTGTTTTGTGAAGAATATAATGAAAAAGAGGAAAAATAAAAAAAATCAATAATATGATACTATTTATTAATATCAGTATAAATAGGAATATGATGATATAATGTGTTGTAATGGAGAACTGATCTCAACTTGACTTATTAAGTGTATCCTTCATAATAATGAATTAATATATTTGCAGAGAGTCTTCATATACTACTGGATAGCACTCAATTTTGGACATAATTTCAAACAAAATTAGAAAAGTAAAATAAGAAATTGAATTCTACAATGAATCGTTATGTACACAAAGCCTTCACATTCTGCTGGATAAAACATAATTTTGGAAATAAATTTTTAAACAAATTTGAACAACTAAAATAAAAATCTATTTATTTGATGCTGATGAGATTCCACTGCCTGATTCTGACATTTTTACTCGATATAATCGCAAATTCACATCAAGTTCAGTGAAAGATAAATACATTATGTTGGTGGACAATAATGAAAAATAAGCTGAATATAATAATATTGTTACAGACAAGAAAATAGGCTAAACATAACCTTATTGCTATCAAGGGCATCCATAATTCTTTTGTCATCTGACTCTTATAGACAATTTTAGCTTACGTTGTCTACAGTAAAGTTACACCTGTTGTTTCTTCTTTCACAGTTTCTGCAGTTATTTCTTCGGGTTTTGTCTTGGTAATAGTTTTACACACTAAACAAGGTTATTGCAAGAGGGGAAAAAAATCAGATTTCCTACTCTTCTCTTCTTTGTCTTAGATACACTGTTTCGAGAAAGTATTAGAAAATGAGGAGATATAATACTTACCAACTGTTTTGTGAAGGATATAATGAAAAAGAAGAAAAATAAAATAATCTATAATATGATACTATTTATTAATATCAGTATAAATAGGAACATGATGATAGAATGTGTTGTAATGGAGAACTTTTGTCAACTTTAATTGTTACGTGTATCCTCCATAATAATGAATCAACATATTTGCAGAGAGGCTTCATATAATGCTATATAGCACTCAATTTTTGGAAATAATTTCAAACAAAACTAGAAAAGTAAAATAAGAAATTGAATTCTACAATGATTCATTATGTGAACAAAGCCTTCACATTCCACTGGATAAAACATAATTTTGGAATAAATTTAGAAAGAATTTGAACAACAAAACAAAAAATCTAATTATTTGATGCTGATGAGATTGCAATGCCTGATTCAGACATTTTTACTCGATAAAATCGCAAATTCACACAAAGTTCAGTGAAAGATAAATACATTATGTTGATGGACAATAATGAAAAAGAAGCTGAACATATTAATATTGTTACAGACAAGAAAATAGCCTAAACATAACATTAATGATATCAAGGGCATCCATAATTCTTTTGTCATCTGACTCTTATCAACAATTTTAGCTTACATCACCTACAGTAAAGTTACACCTGTTGTTTCTTCTTTCACAGTTTCTGCAGTTATTTCTTCAGGTTTTGTCTTGGTAATAGTTTTACACACTAAACAAGGTTATTGCAAGAGGAAAAAAAATCAGATTTCCTACTCTTCCGTTCATTGTCTTAGAAATACTGTTTCAAGAAAGTATTATAAAATGTGGAGATATAATACTTACGCCCTGTTTTGTGAAGAATATAATGAAAAAGAGGAAAAATAAAAAAAGTCAATAATATGATACTATTTATTAATATCAGTATAAATAGGAATATGATGATATAATGTGTTGTAATGGAGAACTGATCTCAACTTGACTTATTAAGTGTATCCTTCATAATAATGAATTAATATATTTGCAGAGAGTCTTCATATACTACTGGATAGCACTCAATTTTGGACATAATTTCAAACAAAATTAGAAAAGTAAAATAAGAAATTGAATTCTACAATGAATCGTTATGTACACAAAGCCTTCAC
Organism: Margaritifera margaritifera; assembly: GCA_029931535.1. Taxonomy (NCBI): domain Eukaryota; kingdom Metazoa; phylum Mollusca; class Bivalvia; order Unionida; family Margaritiferidae; genus Margaritifera; species Margaritifera margaritifera. Next base: position 2,832,998 of record JAQPZY010001694.1, on the reverse strand, counting down.
ATTCTGCTGGATAAAACATAATTTTGGAAATAAATTTTTAAACAAATTTGAACAACTAAAATAAAAATCTATTTATTTGATGCTGATGAGATTCCACTGCCTGATTCTGACATTTTTACTCGATATAATCGCAAATTCACATAAAGTTCAGTGAAAGATAAATGCATTATGTTGGTGGACAATAATGAAAAATAAGCTGAACATATTAATATTGTTATAGACAAGAAAATAGCCTAAACATAACATTATTGCTATCAAGGGCATCCATAATTCTTTTGTCATCTGACTCTTATAGACAATTTTAGCTTACGTTGTGTACAGTAAAGTTACACCTGTTGTTTCTTCTTTCACAGTTTCTGCAGTTATTTCTTCAGGTTTTGTCTTGGTAATAGTTTTACACACTAAACAAGGTTATTGCAAGAGGAAAAAAAATCAGATTTCCTACTCTTCCGTTCTTTGTTTTAGAAATACTGTTTCAAGAAAGTATTAGAAAATGTGGAGATATAATACTTACCAGCTGTTTTGTGAAGAATATAATGAAAAAGAGGAAAAACTAAAAAAATCAATAATATGATACTATTTATTAATATCAGTATAAATAGGAATATGATGATATAATGTGTTGTAATGGAGAACTTATCTCAACTTGACTTATTACGTGTATCCTTCATAATAATGAATTAATATATTTGCAGAGAGTCTTCATATACTGCTAGATAGCACTCAATTTTGGAAATAATTTCAAACAAAACTAGAAAAGTAAAATAAGTAATTGAATTCTACAATGATTCATTATCTGAACAAAGCCTTCACATTCTGCTGGATAAAACATAATTTTGGAAATAAATTTTAAAAAGAATTTGAACAACAAAACAAAATATCTAATTATTTGATGCTGATGAGATTCCAATGCCTTATTCAGACGCTTTTACTCGATATAATCGCAAATTCACACCAAGTTTAGTGAAACATAAATACATTATGTTGATGGACAATAATGAAAAAGAAGCTGAACATATTAATATTGTTACAGACAAGAAAATAGCCTAAACATAACATTATTGCTATCAAGGGCATCCATAATTCTTTTGTCATCTGACTCTTATCAACAATTTTAGCTTACATCGTCTACAGTAAAGTTACACCTGTTGTTTCTTCTTTCACAGTTTCTGCAGTTATTTCTTCAGGTTTTGTCTTGGTAATAGTTTTACACACTAAACAAGGTTATTGCAAGAGGAAACAAAAATCAGATTTCCTACTCTTCCGTTCTTTGCTTTAGAAATACTGTTTCAAGAAAGTATTAGAAAATGTGAGATATAATACTTACGCTCTGTTTTGTGAAGAATATAATGAAAAAGAGGAAAGAAAATAAAAATCAATAATATGATACTATTTATTAATATCAGTATAAATAGGAATATGATGATATAATGTGTTGTAATGGAGAACTTATCTCAACTTGACTTATTACGTGTATCCTTCATAATAATGAATTAATATATTTGCAGAGAGTCTTCATATACTGCTAGATAGCACTCAATTTTGGAAATAATTTCAAACAAAATTAGAAAAGTAAAATAAGAAATTGAGTTCTACAATGAATCGTTATGTAAACAAAGCCTTCACATTCTGCTGGATAAAACATAATTTTGGAAATACATTTTTTAAACAAATTTGAACAACAAAACAAAAAATCTAATTATTTGATGCTGTTGAGATTCCACTGCCTGATTCAGACATTTTTACTTGATATAATCGCAAATTCACACAAAGTTCAGTGAAAGATAAATACATTATGTTGATGGACAATAATGAAAAATAAGCTGAACATATTAATATTGTTACAGACAAGAAAATAGCCTAAACATAACATTATTGCTATCAAGGGCATCCATAATTCTTTTGTCATCTGACTCTTATAGACAATTTTAGCTTACGTTGTGTACAGTAAAGTTACACCTGTTGTTTCTTCTTTCACAGTTTCTGCAGTTATTTCTTCAGGTTTTGTCTTGGTAATAGTTTTACACACTAAACAAGGTTATTGCAAGAGGAAAAAAAAATCAGATTTCCTACTCCTCCGTTCTTTGCTTTAGAAATACTGTTTCAAGAAAGTATTAGAAAATGTGAGATATAATACTTACGCTCTGTTTTGTGAAGAATATAATGAAAAAGAAGAAAAATAAAAAAATCAATAATATGATACTATTTATTAATATCAGTATAAATAGGAATATGATGATATAATGTGTTGTAATGGAGAACTTATCTCAACTTGACTTATTACGTGTATCCTTCATAATAATGAATTAATATATTTGCAGAGAGTCTTCATATACTGCTAGATAGCACTCAATTTTGGAAATAATTTCAAACAAAATTAGAAAAGTAAAATAAGAAATTGAGTTCTACAATGAATCGTTATGTAAACAAAGCCTTCACATTCTGCTGGATAAAACATAATTTTGGAAATACATTTTTTAAACAAATTTGAACAACAAAACAAAAAATCTAATTATTTGATGCTGTTGAGATTCCACTGCCTGATTCAGACATTTTTACTTGATATAATCGCAAATTCACACAAAGTTCAGTGAAAGATAAATACATTATGTTGATGGACAATAATGAAAAAGAAGCTGAACATATTAATATTGTTACAGACAAGAAAATAGCCTAAACATAACATTAATGATATCAAGGGCATCCATAATTCTTTTGTCATCTGACTCTTATCAACAATTTTAGCTTACATCGTCTACAGTAAAGTTACACCTGTTGTTTCTTCTTTCACAGTTTCTGCAGTTATTTCTTCAGGTTTTGTCTTGGTAATAGTTTTACACACTAAACAAGGTTATTGCAAGAGGAAAAAAAATCAGATTTCCTACTCTTCCGTTCATTGTCTTAGAAATACTGTTTCGAGAAAGTATTAGAAAATGTGGAGATATAATACTTACTGACTGTTTTGTGAAGAATATAATGAAAAAGAGGAAAAAAAAAAATCAATAATATGATACTATTTATTAATATCAGTATAAATAGGAATATGATGATATAATGTGTTGTAATGGAGAACTTATCTCAACTTGACTTATTACGTGTATCCTTCATAATAATGAATTAATATATTTGCAGAGAGTCTTCATATACTGCTAGATAGCACTCAATTTTGGAAATAATTTCAAACAAAATTAGAAAAGTAAAATAAGAAATTGAGTTCTACAATGAATCGTTATGTAAACAAAGCCTTCACATTCTGCTGAATAAAATATAATTTTGGAAATAAATTTTAAAAAGAATTTGAACAACAAAACAAAAAATCTAATTATTTGATGCTGATGAGATTCCACTGCCTGATTCAGACATTTTTACTCGATATAATCGCAAATTCACACAAAGTTCAGTGAAACATAAATACATTATGTTGATGGACAATAATGAAAAAGAGGCTGAACATATTAATATTGTTACAGACAAGAAAATAGCCTAAACATAACATTATTGCTATCAAGGGCATCCATAATTCTTTTGTCATCTGACTCTTATCAACAATTTTAGCTTACATCGTCTACAGTAAAGTTACACCTGTTGTTTCTTCTTTCACAGTTTCTGCAGTTATTTCTTCAGGTTTTGTCTTGGTAATAGTTTTACACACTAAACAAGGTTATTGCAAGAGGAAACAAAAATCAGATTTCCTACTCTTCCGTTCTTTGTCTTAGAAATACTGTTTCGAGAAAGTATTAGAAAATGTGGAGATATAATACTTACACCCTGTTTTGTGAAGAATATAATGAAAAAGAGGGAAAATAAAAAAATCAATAATATGATACTATTTATTAATATCAGTATAAATAGGAATATGATGATATAATGTGTTGTAATGGAGAACTTATCTCAACTTGACTTATTACGTGTATCCTTCATAATAATGAATTAATATATTTGAAGAGAGTCTTCATATACTGCTGGATAGCACTCAATTTTGGAAATAATTTCAAACAAAATTAGAAAAGTAAAATAAGAAATTGAGTTCTACAATGAATCGTTATGTAAACAAAGCCTTCACATTCTGCTGGATAAAATATAATTTTGGAAATAAATTTTAAAAAGAATTTGAACAAAAAAACAAAAAATCTAATTATTTGATGCTGATGAGATTCCACTGCCTGATTCTGACATTTTTACTCGATTTAATCGCAAATTCACATAAAGTTCAGTGAAAGATAAATACATTATGTTGGTGCATAATAATGAAAAATAAGCTGAATATATTAATATTGTTACAGACAAGAAAATAGCCTAAACATAACATTATTGCTATCAAGGGCATCCATAATTCTTTTGTCATCTGACTCTTATAGACAATTTTAGCTTACGTTGTCTACAGTAAAGTTACACCTGTTGTTTCTTCTTTCACAGTTTCTGCAGTTATTTCTTTAGGTTTTGTCTTGGTAATAGTTTTACACACTAAACAAGGTTATTGCAAGAGGGGAAAAACAATCAGATTTCCTACTCTTCCGTTCTTTGTTTTAGAAATACTGTTTCAAGAAATTATTAGAAAATGTGGAGATATAATACTTACCAGCTGTTTTGTGAAGAATATAATGAAAAAGAGGAAAAATAAAAAATATCAATAACATGATACTCTGTATTAATATCAGTATAAATAGGTATATGATGATATAATGCATTGTAATGGAGAACTTATCTCAACTTGACTTATTACGTGAATCCTTCATAATAATGAATTATTATATTTGAAGAGAGTCTTCATATACTGCTGGATAGCACTCAATTCTGAAAATAATTTCAAACAAAATTAGAAAAGTAAAATAAGTAATTGAATTCTACAACGAATCGTTATCTGAACAAAGCCTTCACATTCTGCTGGATAAAACATAATTTTGGAAATAAATTTTTAACCAAATTTGAACAACAAAACAAAATATCTAATTATTTGATGCTGATGAGATTCCACTGCCTGATTCAGACATTTTTACTCGATATAATCGCAAATTCACACAAAGTTCAGTGAAACATAAATACATTATGTTGATGGACAATAATGAAAAAGAAGCTGAACATATTAATATTGTTACAGACAAGAAAATAGCCTAAACATAACATTATTGCTATCAAGGGCATCCATAATTCTTTTGTCATCTGACTCTTATCAACAATTTTAGCTTACATCGTCTACAGTAAAGTTACACCTGTTGTTTCTTCTTTCACAGTTTCTGCAGTTATTTCTTCAGGTTTTGTCTTGGTAATAGTTTTACACACTAAACAAGGTTATTGCAAGAGGAAAACAAAATCAGATTTCCTACTCTTCCGTTCTTTGCCTTAGAAATAATGTTTCGAGAAAGTATTAGAAAATGTGGAGATATAATACTTACGCCCTGTTTTGTGAAGAATATAATGAAAAAGAGGAAAAATAAAAAAAATCAATAATATGATACTATTTATTAATATCAGTATAAATAGGAATATGATGATATAATGTGTTGTAATGGAGAACTTATCTCAACTTGACTTATTACGTGTATCCTTCATAATAATGAATTAATATATTTGCAGAGAGTCTTCATATACTGCTGGATAGCACTCAATTTTGGAAATAATTTCAAACAAAATTAGAAAAGTAAAATAAGAAATTGAGTTCTACAATGAATCGTTATGTAAACAAAGCCTTCACATTCTGCTGGATAAAATATAATTTTGGAAATAAATTTGAAAAAGAATTTGAACAACAAAACAAAAAATCTAATTATTTGATGCTGATGAGATTCCACTGCCTGATTCTGACATTTTTACTCGATTTAATCGCAAATTCACATAAAGTTCAGTGAAAGATAAATACATTATGTTGGTGGACAATAATGAAAAATAAGCTGAATATATTAATATTGTTACAGACAAGAAAATAGCCTAAACATAACATTATTGCTATCAAGGGCATCCATAATTCTTTTGTCATCTGACTCTTATAGACAATTTTAGCTTACGTTGTCTACAGTAAAGTTACACCTGTTGTTTCTTCTTTCACAGTTTCTGCAGTTATTTCTTCAGGTTTTGTCTTGGTAATAGTTTTACACACTAAACAAGGTTATTGCAAGAAAAAAAAAAAAATAAGATTTCCTACTCTTCAGTTCTTTGTTTTAGAAATACTCTTTCAAGAAAGTATTAGAAAATGTGGAGATATAATACTTACCAGCTGTTTTGTGAAGAATATAATGAAAAAAGAGGAAAAATAAAAAAATCAATAATATGACACTATTTATTAATATCAGTATAAATAGGAATATGATGATATAATGTGTTGTAATGGAGAACTTATCTCAACTTGACTCATTACGTGAATCCTTCATAATAATGAATTAATATATTTGAAGAGAGTCTTCATATACTGCTGGATAGCACTCAATTTTGGAAATAATTTCAAACAAAATTAGAAAAGTAAAATAAGAAATTGAATTCTACAATGAATCGTTATGTACACAAAGCCTTCACATCATGCTGGATAAAACATAATTTTGGAAATAAATTTTTAAACAAATTTGAACAACAAAACAAAATATCTAATTATTTGATGCTGATGAGATTCCACTGCCTCGATTCAGACATTTTTACTCGATATAATCGCAAATTCACACAAAGTTCAGTGAAACATAAATACATTATGTTGGTGGACAATAATGAAAAAGAAGCTGAACATATTAATATTGTTACAGACAAGAAAAAAGCCTAAACATAACATTAATGATATCAAGGGCATCCATAATTCTTTTGTTATCTGACTCTTATCAACAATTTTAGCTTACATCGTCTCCAGTAAAGTTACACCAGTTGTTTCTCCTTTCACAGTTTCTGCAGATATTTCTTCACGTTTTGTCTTGGTAATAGTTTTACAGACTAAACAAGGTTATTGCAAGAAGAAAAAAAAATCAGATTTCCTACTCTTCCGTTTATTGTCTTAGAAATACTGTTTCGAGAAAGTATTTGAAAATGTGGAGATATAATACTTACCCACTGTTTTGTGAAGAATGTAATCAAAAAGAAAAAAAAAAAATCAATAATATGATACTATTTATTAATATAAGTATAAATAGGAATATGATGATATAATGTGTTGTAATGGAGAACTTATCTCAATTTGACTTATTACGCGTATAATTCATAATAATGAATTAAAATATTTGCAGAGAGTCTTCATATACTGCTGGATAGCACTCAATTTTGGAAATAATTTCAAACAAAACTAGAAAAGAAAAATAAGCAATTGAGTTCTACAATGAATCGTTATGTAAACAAAGCCTTCACATTCTGCTGGATAAAACATAATTTTGGAAATAAATTTTTAAACAAATTTGAATAACAAAACAAAAAATCTAATTATTTGATGCTGTTGAGATTCCACTGCCTGATTCAGACATTTTAACTTGATATAATCGCAAATTCACACAAAGTTCAGTGAAACATAAATACATTATCTTGATGGACAATAATGAAAAAGAAGCTGAACATATTAATATTGTTACAGACAAGAAAATAGCCTAAACATAACATTATTGCTATCAAGGGCATCCATAATTCTTTTGTCATCAGACTCTTATCAACAATTTTAGCTTGCATCGTCTACAGTAAAGTTACACCTGTTGTTTCTTCTTTCACAGTTTCTGCAGTTATTTCTTCAGGTTTTGTCTTGGTGATACTTTTACACACTAAACAAGGTTAGTGCAAGAGGAAAACAAAATCAGATTTCCTACTCTTCTATTCTTTGTCATAGAAATACTGTTTCAAGTAAGTATTAGAAAATGTGGAGATATAATACTTACGCACTCCTATGTGAAGAATATAATGAAAAAGAGGAAAAAGAAAAAAAATCAATAATATACTATTTATTAATATCAGTATAAATAGGAATATGATGATATAATGTGTTGTAATGGAGAACTTTTCTCAACTTGACTTCTTACGTGTATCCTTCATAATAATGAATTAATATATTTGCAGAGAGTCTTCATATACTGCTAGATAGCACTCAATTTTGGAAATAATTTCAAACAAAATTAGAAAAGTAAAATAAGAAATTGAGTTCTACAATGAATCGTTATGTAAACAAAGCCTTCACATTCTGCTGAATAAAATATAATTTTGGAAATAAATTTTAAAAAGAATTTGAACAACAAAACAAAAAATCTAATTATTTGATGCTGATGAGATTCCACTGCCTGATTCTGACATTTTTACTCGATTTAATCGCAAATTCACATAAAGTTCAGTGAAAGATAAATACATTATGTTGGTGGACAATAATGAAAAATAAGCTGAATATATTAATATTGTTACAGACAAGAAAATAGCCTAAACATAACATTATTGCTATCAAGGGCATCCATAATTCTTTTGTCATCTGACTCTTAAAGACAATTTTAGCTTACATTGTCTACAGTAAAGTTACACCTGTTGTTTCTTCTTTCACAGTTTCTGCAGTTATTTCTTCAGGTTTTGTCTTGGTAATAGTTTTACACACTAAACAAGGTTATTGCAAGAGGAAACAAAAATCAGATTTCCTACTCTTCCGTTCTTTGTCTTAGAAATACTGTTTCGAGAAAGTATTAGAAAATGTGGAGATATAATACTTACCAGCTGTTTTGTGAAGAATATAATGAAAAAGAGGAAAAATAAAAAAAATCAATAATATGATACTATTTATTAATATCAGTATAAATAGGAATATGATGATATAATGTGTTGTAATGGAGAACTTATCTCAACTTGACTTATTACGTGTATCCTTCATAATAATGAATTAATATATTTGCAGAGAGTCTTCATATACTGCTAGATAGCACTCAATTTTGGAAATAATTTCAAACAAAATTAGAAAAGTAAAATAAGAAATTGAATTCTACAATGAATCGTTATGTAAACAAAGCCTTCACATTCTGCTGGATAAAACATAATTTTGGAAATAAATTTTTAAACAAATTTGAACAACAAAACAAAATATCTAATTATTTGATGCTGATGAGATTCCACTGCCTGATTCAGACATTTTTACTCGATATAATCGCAAATTCACACAAAGTTCAGTGAAACATAAATACATTATGTTGATGGACAATAATGAAAAAGAAGCTGAACATATTAATATTGTTACAGACAAGAAAATAGCCTAAACATAACATTAATGATATCAAGGGCATCCATAATTCTTTTGTCATCTCACTCTAATAGACAATTTTAGCTTACGTTGTCTACAGTAAAGTTACACCTGTTGTTTCTTCTTTCACAGTTTCTGCAGTTATTTCTTCAGGTTTTGTCTTATTAATAGCTTTACACACTAAACAAGGTTATTGCAAGAAGGGAAAAAAAATCAGATGTCCTAGTCTTCCGTTCTTTGTTTTAGAAATACTGTTTCAAGAAAGTATTAGAAAATGTGGAGATATAATACTTACCAGCTGTTTTGTTAATAATATAATGAAAAAGAGGAAAAATAAAAAAAATCAATAACATGATACTATTTATTAATATCAGTATAAATAGGAATATGATGATATAATGCATTGTAATGGAGAACTTATCTCAACTTGACTTATTACGTGTATCCTTCATAATAATGAATTAATATATTTCAAGAGAGTCTTCATATACTGCTGGATAGCACTCAATTTTGGAAAATAATTTCAAACAAAACTAGAAAAGTAAAATAAGAAATTGAATTCTACAATGATTCATTATGTGAACAAAGCCTTCACATTCTGAAAGATAAAACATAATTTTGGAAATACATTTTTTAAACAAATTTGAACAACAAAACAAAAAATCTAATTATTTGATGCTGTTGAGATTCCACTGCCTGATTCAGACATTTTTACTTGATATAATCGCAAATTCACACAAAGTTCAGTGAAAGATAAATACATTATGTTGATGGACAATAATGAAAAAGAAGCTGAACATATTAATATTGTTACAGACAAGAAAATAGCCTAAACATAACATTAATGATATCAAGGGCATCCATAATTCTTTTGTCATCTGACTCTTATCAACAATTTTAGCTTACATCGTCTACAGTAAAGTTACACCTGTTGTTTCTTCTTTCACAGTTTCTGCAGTTATTTCTTCAGGTGTTGTCTTGGTAATAGTTTTACACACTAAACAAGGTTATTGCAAGAAGAAAAAAAAATCAGATTTCCTACTCTTCCGTTTATTGTCTTAGAAAAAGTTTAAAGAAAGTATTAGAAAATGTGGAGATATAATACTTACCAGCTGTTTTGTGAAGAATATAATGAAAAAGAAGAAAAATAAAAAAATCAATAATATGATACTATTTATTAATATCAGTATAAATAGGAATATGATGATATAAGGTGTTGTAATGGAGAACTTATCTGAACTTGACTTATTAAGTGTATCCTTCATAATAATGAATTAATATATTTGCAGAGAGTCTTCATTTACTGCTGGATAAAACTCAATTTTGGAAATAATTACAAACAAAATTAGAAAAGTAAAATAAGAAATTGAGTTCTACAATGAATCGTTATGTAAACAAAGCCTTCACATTCTGCTGGACAAAATATAATTTTGGAAATAAATTTTAAAAAGAATCTGAACAACAAAAAACAAAAAATCTAATTATTTGATGCTGATGAGATTCCACTGCCTGATTCTGACATTTTTACTCGATTTAATCGCAAATTCACATAAAGTTCAGTGAAACATAAATACATTATGTTGGTGGACAATAATGAAAAATAAGCTGAATATATTAATATTGTTACAGACAAGAAAATAGCCTAAACATAACATTATTGCTATCAAGGGCATCCATAATTCTTTTGTCATCTGACTCTTAAAGACAATTTTAGCTTACATTGTCTACAGTAAAGTTACACCTGTTGTTTCTTCTTTCACAGTTTCTGCAGTTATTTCTTCAGGTTTTGTCTTGGTAATAGTTTTACGCACGAAACAAGGTTATTGCAAGAGGAAACAAAAATAAGATTTCCTACTCTTCCGTTCTTTGTTTTAGAAATACTGTTTCAAGAAAGTATTAGAAAATGTGGAGATATAATACTTACCAGCTGTTTTGTGAAGAATATAATGAAAAAGAGGAAAAATAAAAAAAATCAATAATATGATACTATTTATTAATATCAGTATAAATAGGAATATGATGATATAATGTGTTGTAATGGAGAACTTATCTCAACTTGACTTATTACGTGAATCCTTCATAATAATGAATTAATATATTTGCAGAGAGTCTTCATATACTGCTGGATAACACTCAATTTTGGAAATAATTTCAAACAAAATTAGAAAAGTAAAATAAGAAATTGAATTCTACAATGAATCGTTATGTACACAAAGCCTTCACATTCTGCTGGATAAAACATAATTTTGGAAATAAATTTTTAAACAAATTTGAACAACAAAACAAAATATCTAATTATTTGATGCTGATGAGATTCCACTGCCTGATTCAGACATTTTTACTCGATATAATCGCAAATTCACACAAAGTTCAGTGAAACATAAATACATTATGTTGGTGGACAATAATGAAAAAGAAGCTGAACATATTAATATTGTTACAGACAAGAAAATAGCCTAAACATAACATTAATGATATCAAGGGCATCCATAATTCTTTTGTCATCTGACTCTAATAGACAATTTTAGCTTACGTTGTCTACAGTAAAGTTACACCTGTTGTTTCTTCTTTCACAGTTTCTGCAGTTATTTCTTCAGGTTTTGTCTTATTAATAGCTTTACACACTAAACAAGGTTATTGCAAGAAGGGAAAAAAAATCAGATGTCCTAGTCTTCCGTTCTTTGTTTTAGAAATACTGTTTCAAGAAAGTATTAGAAAATGTCGAGATATAATACTTACCAGCTGTTTTGTGAATAATATAATGAAAAAGAGGAAAAATAAAAAAAATCAATAACATGATACTATTTATTAATATCAGTATAAATAGGAATATGATGATATAATGCATTGTAATGGAGAACTTATCTCAACTTGACTTATTACGTGTATCCTTCATAATAATGAATTAATATATTTGAAGAGAGTCTTCATATACTGCTGGATAGCACTCAATTTTGGAAATAATTTCAAACAAAATTAGAAACGTAAAATAAGAAATTGAATTCTACAATGAATCGTTATCTGAACAAAGCCTTCACATTCTGCTGGATAAAACATAATTTTGGAAATAAATTTTTAAACAAATTTGAATAACAAAACAAAAAATCTAATTATTTGATGCTGTTGAGATTCCATTGCCTGATTCAGACATTTTAACTTGATATAATCGCAAATTCACAGAAAGTTCAGTGAAACATAAATGCATTATGTTGATGGACAATAATGAAAAGAAGCTGAACATATTAATATTGTTACAGACAAGAAAATATCCTAAACATAACATTATTGCTATCAAGGGCATCCATAATTCTTTTGTCATCTGACTCTTATCAACAATTTTAGCTTACATCGTCTACAGCAAAGTTACACCTGTTGTTTCTTCTTTCAAAGTTTCTGCAGTTATTTCTTCAGGTGTTGTCTTGGTAATAGTTTTACACACTAAACAAGGTTATTGCAAGAAGAAGAAAAAATGAGATTTCCTACTCTTCCGTTTATTGTCTTAGAAAAAGTTTCGAGAAAGTAATAGAAAATGTGGAGATATAATACTTACCAACTCCTTTGTGAAGAATATAATGAAAAAGAGGAAAAATAAAAAAAATCAATAATATGATACTATTTATTAATATCAGTATAAATAGGAATATGATGATATAAGGTATTGTAATGGAGAACTTATCTGAACTTGACTTATTAAGTGTATCCTTCATAATAATGAATTAATATATTTGCAGAGAGTCTTCATATACTGCTGGATAGCACTCAATTTTGGAAATAATTTCAAACAAAATTAGAAAAGTAAAATAAGAAATTGAGTTCTACAATGAATCGTTATGTAAACAAAGCCTTCACATTCTGCTGGATAAAATATAATTTTGGAAATAAATTTTAAAAAGAATCTGAACAACAAAACAAAAAATCTAATTATTTGATGCTGATGAGATTCCACTGCCTGATTCTGACATTATTACTCGATTTAATCGCAAATTCACATAAAGTTCAGTGAAAGATAAATACATTATGTTGGTGGACAATAATGAGAAATAAGCTGAACATATTAATATTGTTACAGACAAGAAAATAGCCTGAACATAACATTATTGCTATCAAGGGCATCCATAATTCTCTTGTCATCTGACTCTTATCGACAATTTTAGCTTACGTTGTCTACAGTAAAGTTACACCTGTTGTTTCTTCTTTCACAGTTTCTGCAGTTATTTCTTCAGGTTTTGTCTTGGTAATAGTTTTACACACTAAACAAGGTTATTGCAAGAGGGAAAAAAAATAAGATTTCCTACTCTTCCGTTCTTGTTTTAGAAATACCGTTTCAAGAAAGTATTAGAAAATGTCGAGATATAATACTTACCAGCTGCTTTGTGAAGAATATAATGAAAAAGAGGAAAAATTAAAAAAATCAATAATATGATACTATTTATTAATATCAGTATAAATAGGAATATGATAATATAATGTGTTGTAATGGAGAACGTATCTCAACTTGACTTACTACGTGAATCCTTCTTAATAATGAATTAATATATTTGAAGAGAGTCTTCATATACTGCTGGATAGCACTCAATTTTGGAAATAATTTCAAACAAAACTAGAAAAGTAAAATAAGAAATTGAATTCTACAATGAATCGTTATGTACACAAAGCCTTTACATTCTGCTGGATAAAACATAATTTTGGAAATACATTTTTAAACAAATTTGAACAACAAAACAAAATATCTAATTATTTGATGCTGATGAGATTCCACTGCCTGATTCAGACATTTTTACTCGATTTAATCGCAAATTCACACAAAGTTCAGTGAAACATAAATACATTATCTTGATGGACAATAATGAAAAAGAAGCTGAACATATTAATATTGTTACAGACAAGAAAATAGCCTAAACATAACATTATTGATATCAAGGGCATCTATAATTCTTTTGTCATCTGACTCTTATCAACAATTTTAGCTTACGTCGTGTACAGTAAAGTTACACATGTTGTTTCTTCTTTCACAGTTTCTGCAGTTATTTCTTCAGGTTTTGTCTTGGTAATAGTTTTACACACTAAACAAGGTTATTGCAAGAGGAAAACAAATCAGATTTCCAACTCTTCCATTCATTGTCTTAGAAATACTGTTTCGAGAAAGTATTAGAAAATGTGGAGATATAATACTTACCAACTCCTTTGTGAAGAATATAATGAAAAAGAGGAAAAAGAAAAAAAATCAATAATATGATACTATTGATTAATATCAGTATAAATAGGAATATGATGATATAATGTGTTGTAATGGAGAACTTATCTCAACTTGACTTATTACGTGTATTCTTCATAATAATGAATTAATATATTTGCAGAGAGTCTTCATATACTGCTGGACAGCACTTAATTTTGGAAATAATTTCAAACAAAATAAGAAAAGTTAAATAAGAAATTGAGTTCTACAATGAATCGTTATGTAAACAAAGCCTTCACATTCTGCTGGATAAAATATAATTTTGGAAATAAATTTTAAAAAGAATTTGAACAACAAAACAAAAAATCTAATTATTTGATGCTGATGAGATTCCATTGCCTGATTCTGACATTATTACTCAATTTAATCGCAAATTCACATAAAGTTCAGTGAAAGATAAATACATTATGTTGGTGGACAATAATGAAAAATAAGCTGAACATATTAATATTGTTACGGACAAGAAAATAGCCTGAACATAACATTATTGCTATCAAGGGCATCCATAATTCTCTTGTCATCTGACTCTTATCGACAATTTTAGCTTACGTTGTCTACAGTAAAGTTACACCTGTTGTTTCTTCTTTCACAGTTTCTGCAGTTATTTCTTCAGGTTTTGTCTTGGTAATAGTTTTACACACTAAACAAGGTTATTGCAAGAGGGAAAAAAAATAAGATTTCCTACTCTTCCGTTCTTTGTTTTAGAAATACTGTTTCAAGAAAGTATTAGAAAATGTGGAGATATAATACTTACCAGCTGTTTTGTGAAGAATATAATGAAAAAGAGGAAAAATAAAAAAAATCAATAATATGATACTATTTATTAATATCAGTATAAATAGGAATATGATAATATAATGAGCTGTAATGGAGAACTTATCTCAACTTGACTTATTACGTGAATCCTTCATAATAATGAATTAATATATTTGAAGAGAATCTTCATATACTGCTGGATAGCACTCAATTTTGGAAATAATTTCAAACAAAATTAGAAAAGTAAAATAAGAAATTGAATTCTACAATGAATCGTTATGTACACAAAGCCTTCACATTCTGCTGGATAAAACATAATTTTGGAAATACATTTTTAAACAAATTTGAACAACAAAACAAAATATCTAATTATTTGATGCTGATGAGATTCCACTGCCTGATTCAGACATTTTTACTCGATTTAATAGCAAATTCACACAAAGTTGAGTGAAACATAAATACATTATGTTGATGGACAATAATGAAAAAGAAGCTGAACATACTAATATTGTTACAGACAAGAAAATAGCCTAAACATAACATTATTGATATCAAGGGCATCTATAATTCTTTTGTCATCTGACTCTTATCAACAATTTTAGCTTACATCGAGTACAGTAAAGTTACACATGCTGTTTCTTCTTTCACAGTTTCTGCAGTTATTTCTTCAGGTGTTGTCTTGGTAATAGTTTTACACACTAAACAAGGTTATTGCAAGAGGAAAACAAAATCAGATTTCCTACTCTTCCATTCATTGTCTTAGAAATACTGTTTAGAGAAAGTATTAGGAAATGTAGAGATATAATACTTACCAGCTGTTTTGTGAAGAATATAATGAAAAAGAAGAAAAATAAAAAAATCAATAATATGATACTATTTATTAATATCAGTATAAATAGGAATATGATGATATAATGTGTTGTAATGGAGAACTTATCTCAACTTGACTTATTACGTGTATCCTTCATAATAATGAATTAATATATTTGCAGAGAGTCTTCATATACTGCTAGATAGCACTCAATTTTGGAAATAATTACAAACAAAATTAGAAAAGTAAAATAAGAAATTGAGTTCTACAATGAATCGTTATGTAAACAAAGCCTTCACATTCTGCTGGATAAAATATAATTTTGGAAATAAATTTTAAAAAGAATTTGAACAACAAAACAAAAAATCTAATTATTTGATGCTGATGAGATTCCACTGCCTGATTCTGACATTTTTACTCGATTTAATCGCAAATTCACAGAAAGTTCAGTGAAAGATAAATACATTATGTTGGTGGACAATAATGAAAAATAAGATGAATATATTAATATTGTTACAGATAAGAAAATAGCCTAAACATAACATTATTGCTATCAAGGGCATCCATAATTCTTTTGTCATCTGACTCTTAAAGACAATTTTAGCTTACGTTGTATACAGTAAAGTTACACCTGTTGTTTCTTCTTTCACAGTTTCTGCAGTTATTTCTTCACGTTTTGTCTTGGTAATAGTTTTACACACTAAACAAGGTTATTGCAAGAGGAAACAAAAATAAGATTTCCTACTCTTCCGTTCTTTGTTTTAGAAATACTGTTTCAAGAAAGTATTAGAAAATGTCGAGATATAATACTTACCAGCTGTTTTGTGAAGAATATAATGAAAAAGAGGAAAAATTAAAAAAATCAATAATATGTTACTTATTATTAATATCAGTATAAATAGGAATATGATGATATAATGTGTTGTAATGGAGAACTTATCTCAACTTGACTTATTACGTGAATCCTTCATAATAATGAATTAATATATTTGAAGAGAGTCTTCATATACTGCTGGATAGCACTCAATTTTGGAAATAATTTCAAACAAAATTAGAAAAGTAAAATAAGAAATTGAATTCTACAATGAATCGTTATGTACACAAAGCCTTTACATTCTGCTGGATAAAACATAATTTTGGAAATACATTTTTAAACAAATTTGAACAACAAAACAAAATATCTAATTATTTGATGCTGCTGAGATTCCACTGCCTGATTCTGACATTTTTACTCGATATAATCGCAAATTCACACAAAGTTCAGTGAAACATAAATACATTATGTTGGTGGACAATAATGAAAAAGAAGCTGAACATATTAATATTGTTACAGACAAGAAAATAGCCTAAACATAACATTAATGATATCAAGGGCATCCATAATTCTTTTGTTATCTGACTCTTATCAACAATTTTAACTTACATCGTCTACAGTAAAGTTACACATGTTGTTTCCTCTTTCATAGGTTCTGCAGATATTTCTTCAGGTATTGTCTTGGTAATAGTTTTACACAGTAAACAAGGTTATTGCAAGAAGAAAAAAAAATCAGATTTCCTACTCTTCCGTTTATTGTCTTAGAATTACTGTTTCGAGAAAGTATTAGAAAATGTGGAGATATAATACTTACCGACTGTTTTGTGAAGAATATAATGAAAAAGAAGAAAAATAAAAAAATCAATAATATGATACTATTTATTAATATCAGTATAAATAGGAATATGATGATATAATGTGTTGTAATGGAGAACTTATCTCAACTTGACTTATTACGTGTATCCTTCATAATAATGAATTAATATATTTGCAGAGTCTTCATATACTGCTGGATAGCACTTAATTTTGGAAATAATTTCAAACAAAATTAGAAAAGTTAAATAAGAAATTGAGTTCTACAATGAATCGTTATGTAAACAAAGCCTTCACATTCTGCTGGACAAAATATAATTTTGGAAATAAATTTTAAAAAGAATTTGAACAACAAAACAAAAAATCTAATTATTTGATGCTGATGAGATTCCACTGCCTGATTCTGACATTATTACTCGATTTAATCGCAAATTCACACAAAGTTCAGTGAAAGATAAATACATTATGTTGGTGGACAATAATGAAAAATAAGCTGAACATATTAATATTGTTACGGACAAGAAAATAGCCTGAACATAACATTATTGCTATCAAGGGCATCCATAATTCTCTTG
This sequence comes from Margaritifera margaritifera, assembly GCA_029931535.1. Lineage (NCBI taxonomy): Eukaryota > Metazoa > Mollusca > Bivalvia > Unionida > Margaritiferidae > Margaritifera > Margaritifera margaritifera. Next base: position 2,814,830 of record JAQPZY010001694.1, on the reverse strand, counting down.
TCATCTGACTCTTATCGACAATTTTAGCTTACGTTGTCTACAGTAAAGTTACACCTGTTGTTTCTTCTTTCACAGTTTCTGCAGTTATTTCTTCAGGGTTTTGTCTTGGTAATAGTTTTACACACTAAACAAGGTTATTGCAAGAGGGGAAAAAAATAAGATTTCCTACTCTTCCGTTCTTTGTTTTAGAAATACTGTTTCAAGAAAGTATTAGAAAATGTGGAGATATAATACTTACCAGCTGTTTTGTGAAGAATATAATGAAAAAGAGGAAAGAAAAAAAAAATCAATAATATGATACTATTTATTAATATCAGTATAAATAGGAATATGATAATATAATGTGTTGTAATGGAGAACTTATCTCAACTTGACTTATTACGTGTATCCTTCATAATAATGAATTAATATATTTGCAGAGAGTCTTCATATACTGCTGGATAGCACTCAATTTTGGAAATAATTTCAAACAAAATTAGAAAAGTAAAATAAGAAATTGAGTTCTACAATGAATCGTTATGTAAACAAAGCCTTCACATTCTGCTGGATAAAACATAATTTTGGAAATAAATTTTTAAACAAATTTTAATAACAAAACAAAAAATCTAATTATTTGATGCTGTTGAGATTCCATTGCCTGATTCAGACATTTTAAGTTGATATAATCGCAAATTCACACAAAGTTCAGTGAAAGATAAATACATTATGCTGATGGACAATAATGAAAAGAAGCTGAACATATTAATATTGTTACAGACAAGAAAATAACCTAAACATAACATTATTGCTATCAAGGGCATCCATAATTCTTTTGTCATCTGACTCTTATCAACAATTTTAGCTTACATCGTCTACAGTAAAGTTACACCTGTTGTTTCTTCTTTCACAGTTTCTGCAGTTATTTCTTCAGGTGTTGTCTTGGTAATAGTTTTACACACTAAACAAGGTTATTGCAAGAAGAAGAAAAAATCAGATTTCCTACTCTTCCGTTTATTGTCTTAGAAAAAGTTTCGAGAAAGTATTAGAAAATGTGGAGATATAATACTTACCAACTCCTTTGTGAAGAATATAATGAAAAAGAGGAAAAATAATAAAAATCAATAATATGATACTATTTATTAATATCAGTATAAATAGGAATATGATGATATAATGTGTTGTAATGGAGAACTTATCTCAACTTGACTTATTACGTGTATCCTTCATAATAATGAATTAATATATTTGCAGAGAGTCTTCATATACTGCTAGATAGCACTCAATTTTGGAAATAATTTCAAACAAAACTAGAAAAGTAAAATAAGAAATTGAATTCTACAATGATTCATTATCTGAACAAAGCCTTCACATTCTGCTGGATAAAATATAATTTTGGAAATAAATTTTAAAAAGAATTTGAACAACAAAACAAAAAATCTAATTATTTGATGCTGATGACATTCCACTGCCTGATTCTGACATTTTTACTCGATTTAATCGCAAATTCACATAAGTTCAGTGAAAGATAAATACATTATGTTGGTGGACAATAATGAAAAATAAGATGAATATATTAATATTGTTACAGATAAGAAAATAGCCTAAACATAACATTATTGCTATCAAGGGCATCCATAATTCTTTTGTCATCTGACTCTTAAAGACAATTTTAGCTTACGTTGTCTACAGTAAAGTTACACCTGTTGTTTCTTCTTTCACAGTTTCTGCAGTTATTTCTTCACGTTTTGTCTTGGTAATAGTTTTACACACTAAACAAGGTTATTGCAAGAGGAAACAAAAATAAGATTTCCTACTCTTCCGTTCTTTGTTTTAGAAATACTGTTTCAAGAAAGTATTAGAAAATGTCGAGATATGATACTGACCAGCTGTTTTGTGAAGAATATAATGAAAAAGAGGAAAAATTAAAAAAATCAATAATATGTTACTATTTATTAATATCAGTATAAATAGGAATATGATGATATAATGTGTTGTAATGGAGAACTTATCTCAACTTGACTTATTACGTGAATCCTTCATAATAATGAATTAATATATTTGAAGAGAGTCTTCATATACTGCTGGATAGCACTCAATTTTGGAAATAATTTCAAACAAAATTAGAAAAGTAAAATAAGAAATTGAATTCTACAATGAATCGTTATGTACACAAAGCCTTTACATTCTGCTGGATAAAACATAATTTTGGAAATACATTTTTAAACAAATTTGAACAACAAAACAAAATATCTAATTATTTGATGCTGATGAGATTCCACTGCCTGATTCAGACATTTTTACTCGATATAATCGCAAATTCACACAAAGTTCAGTGAAACATAAATACATTATGTTGGTGGACAATAATGAAAAAGAAGCTGAACATATTAATATTGTTACAGACAAGAAAATAGCCTAAACATAACATTAATGATATCAAGGGCATCCATAATTCTTTTGTTATCTGACTCTTATCAACAATTTTAACTTACATCGTCTACAGTAAAGTTACACATGTTGTTTCCTCTTTCATAGGTTCTGCAGATATTTCTTCAGGTATTGTCTTGGTAATAGTTTTACACAGTAAACAAGGTTATTGCAAGAAGAAAAAAAATCAGATTTCCTACTCTTCCGTTTATTGTCTTAGAATTACTGTTTCGAGAAAGTATTAGAAAATGTGGAGATATAATACTTACCGACTGTTTTGTGAAGAATATAATGAAAAAGAAGAAAAATAAAAAAATCAATAATATGATACTATTTATTAATATCAGTATAAATAGGAATATGATGATATAATGTGTTGTAATGGAGAACTTATCTCAACTTGACTTATTACGTGTATCCTTCATAATAATGAATTAATATATTTGCAGAGTCTTCATATACTGCTGGATAGCACTTAATTTTGGAAATAATTTCAAACAAAATTAGAAAAGTTAAATAAGAAATTGAGTTCTACAATGAATCGTTATGTAAACAAAGCCTTCACATTCTGCTGGACAAAATATAATTTTGGAAATAAACTTTAAAAAGAATTTGAACAACAAAACAAAAAATCTAATTATTTGATGCTGATGAGATTCCACTGCCTGATTCTGACATTATTACTCGATTTAATCGCAAATTCACACAAAGTTCAGTGAAAGATAAATACATTATGTTGGTGGACAATAATGAAAAATAAGATGAATATATTAATATTGTTACAGACAAGAAAATAGCCTAAACATAACATTATTGCTATCAAGGGCATCCATAATTCTTTTGTCATCTGACTCTTATAGACAATTTTAGCTTACGTTGTCTACAGTAAAGTTACCCCTGTTGTTTCTTCTTTCACAGTTTCTGCAGTTATTTCTTCACGTTTTGTCTTGGTAATAGTTTTACACACTAAACAAGGTTATTGCAAGAGGAAACAAAAATAAGATTTCCTACTCTTCCGTTCTTTGTTTTAGAAATACTGTTTCAAGAAAGTATTAGAAAATGTCGAGATATAATACTTACCAGCTGTTTTGTGAAGAATATAATGAAAAAGAGGAAAAATTAAAAAAATCAATAATATGTTACTATTTATTAATATCAGTATAAATAGGAATATGATGATATAATGTGTTGTAATGGAGAACTTATCTCAACTTGACTTATTACGTGAATACTTCATAATAATGAATTAATATATTTGAAGAGAGTCTTCATATACTGCTGGATAGCACTCAATTTTGGAAATAATTTCAAACAAAATTAGAAAAGTAAAATAAGAAATTGAATTCTACAATGAATCGTTATGTACACAAAGCCTTTACATTCTGCTGGATAAAACATAATTTTGGAAATACATTTTTAAACAAATTTGAACAACAAAACAAAATATCTAATTATTTGTTGCTGATGAGATTCCACTGCCTGATTCAGACATTTTTACTCGATTTAATCGCAAATTCACATAAAGTTCAGTGAAAGATAAATACATTTTGTTGGTGGACAATAATGAAAAATAAGATGAATATATTAATATTGTTACAGACAAGAAAATAGCCTAAACATAACATTATTGCTATCAAGGGCATCCATAATTCTTTTGTCATCTGACTCTTATAGACAATTTTAGCTTACGTTGTCTACAGTAAAGTTACCCCTGTTGTTTCTTCTTTCACAGTTTCTGCAGTTATTTCTTCAGGTTTTGTCTTGGTAATAGTTTTACACACTAAACAAGGTTATTGCAAGAGGAAACAAAAATAAGATTTCCTACTCTTCCGTTCTTTGTTTTAGAAATACTGTTTCAAGAAAGTATTAGAAAATGTCGAGATATAATACTTACCAGCTGTTTTGTGAAGAATATAATGAAAAAGAGGAAAAATTAAAAAAATCAATAATATGATACTATTAATATCAGTATAAATAGGAATATGATGATATAATGTGTTGTAATGCAGAACTTATCTCAACTTGACTTATTACGTGAATCCTTCATAATAATGAATTAATATATTTGAAGAGAGTCTTCATATACTGCTGGATAGCACTCAATTTTGGAAATAATTTCAAACAAAATTAGAAAAGTAAAATAAGAAATTGAATTCTACAATGAATCGTTATGTACACAAAGCCTTCACATTCTGCTGGATAAAACATAATTTTGGAAATACATTTTTAAACAAATTTGAACAACAAAACAAAATATCTAATTATTTGATGCTGATGAGATTCCACTGCCTGATTCAGACATTTTTACACGATATAATCGCAAATTCACACAAAGTTCAGTGAAACATAAATACATTATGTTGATGGACAATAATGAAAAAGAAGCTGAACATATTAATATTGTTACAGACAAGAAAATAGCCTAAACATAACATTATTGATATCAAGGGCATCTATAGTTCTTTTGTCATCTGACTCTTATCAACAATTTTAGCTTACATCGTCTACAGTAAAGTTACACATGTTGTTTCTTCTTTCACAGTTTCTGCAGTTATTACTTCAGGTTTTGTCTTGGTAATAGTTTTACACACTAAACAAGGTTATTGCAAGAGGAAAACAAAATCAGATTTCCGACTCTTCCATTCATTGTCTTAGAAATATATATTGCACCAGTTGTTCCATGTTAATATTAGATGGCATATACAGAGTAGCAGTGTGGATCCATCGGGGTTATTAAGGTGGGAAGGATAAAGGAGGGATGGAGGGGATATTTAGAATCCAAGTGGGGTATCTTAAGACAAGCATAATTTGTGTTTGTACGAGTCCAAAAAGTCCCAAAATGTGTAAAAATAATTGAAAAAGTGCTCTTATAACCTGAATATCTAGTCAGGTCATCTACATGTATTACAGTATACAGATAAGCAAACATAATTTCATTTGTCTACCTCAAGCAGTTTTTGATTGAATGTGCTAACAAAGTTTTTGTCAAAAATGTTTACTCCAAAAGGTTCCAAAAAGAAATGAAAATTTGCTGTAATGGTCTGAAAATATAATCAGGTCATCTACTCATGACCATGATAAAGTGTAAAATTACATGTCCAACAGATCGTATGCAATCAAGCTAAAATGGATTCTGGATGGATATACTGACCAGGAATCACAAAATTCGGATAGCTCTGGTCGGACGTTTTTCACGAAAATTAAGATGGCTGCCACATATTTGTGAAAATTATTATAAAAACCTTCCAAGGAGGTATAGAAGGTTGCAATAAATAAGAAAATATTGATATATTTAATTATTAAATGTACTGGAAAATGTGTCACCTTCAGCCTGGATTTAATTTAGCCGTTGCTTCAGTTTTAGTATCATCCCTCCGTACTACAGTATCTGTCCATCAAACTATTTATTCATAAGAATCACTTTTTCTTTCATAAAAGAAAATGCTATAGAATTTTGTCTAGCAACAGTGTTTTATGCCACTTAACTGTTTTAAACATTATTTATTTACTGACAACAAGCAGACTTATGAGATCAAAAATACTTAATGCTTAATTGATGATCTTTTCCGTCTAGGTTCCAACTGTAAAGTTTTATTTGCTAAGGTCCTCAAACATTTGTCAGAGGATATGATAATAAAGGTTAGTTGTTGTAACTAGTATATATGTTCTTTTTAATTATGACCTGGCTACACATATTTTGTTCAAAGTTAAATTTTTTACTGACACACTGCGACTGTTAAAAAGTACATGGTATAAAGAACTGATTATTGCAATGTCCATAGTAAAGTCTCTGGCAAATTGTTCAGTTATAGGATTATCACTATTGTTTCCATTTGCACAACTGTTGGTGAGTAGCAAACAAATATCTTTACTGAGAAGTGAATCTATGAAATTTACTGCATTACTGTTCCAGAATCTGCCCTTCTCTACCACCGTTTAACCAGCTGACTGACAGGTATGCTAGGCCCTTGAGCAGATGGGTTATAGCGAGAATACTCGGTAACACCTCAATTGATATTGCGAGAAGGAAATAAAACCTAATTACCTTCAAATTTTACTTTGTTATGATGTTTATTTGACATTTTAATGAATAAACAAATCAAGACAATTTGTTATAATGACATTTGAGATATCGTGTGATCCATGTCCAGTTGCTCACAGTACGTGCCAGTCAAAATCTTTGATCTGTAGGTCATATCTGGCAAATCACAACAAATTCAGGATTCCTGGTACAGAGATATGGACTTGTGGACATACAGACATGCATATGCATGGATGGAGAACAGTAAAACAGTATTCTCCTTCTGCTATTGCAGTGGGAACATAATAAACTGAGGAATGAAAAAGCTTGATTCAAGGGGTGAAGGCACAACTTCACCCACATGCTTTTAAACTCCATAAATCTGCCACTATATAAAAACATGACTTGCAATTGCACAGCAACAATAACAATATCAAAACAGATCAACTGCAATGGCTTGCAATCACAAATTCCCACACATTTAACTGCATATTCCAAACACCATCACCCAGTATCCGGCACCATCTCAACCACTCCACACCCCAGAAAGTGGCTCAAAGGTCACAGGGCTCTGAACAGAGTTTCAGGATGAAGAGTCCTTGACTCTTCACTCATGGAACTCAGGTGTTCCCAGTCTATTTCTGAGAGCCCTTGGCATACATTTGCAACTCCCTCACTTTCAAAGGATAGAAAGGAAATTGAAAAAGTACATGTTTTTTAATTACATATCTTTATTAAATTCTCAGCCTCATAAGATCACTTTAGAGAGGAACTATTTTTCAGTAATAACTTTATATGATACTGCACTCAACCATCTGTACTAGTTCAAACTGAGTTAGTTTCTTTATTTTTCCCGTTCTTTGACTTTACAAACGTATGTATGGCATTCTGGTTATCAAAGTCTTGAAGTACATGATGCTCCTCCATTATTCTGCTATGAGCGACCACCTGTCATTTATGACCACAATTGTCACTCATGGATCGATTTAATTATATAAATACACTGTTGTGAGCGACCACCTGCAGACCATGACCAGCGACCATGATTGTGGTAGTTAATCCCCTCTATGTTTGCTCTGAAATGAATCTCCACAGTGAAGGTGTAAATACCTACAAATCACCACTGCAACTAATCTGGCACATCTTGTGCTTCTTAACTGCTGAGGGGTCTGGTCGACATTACTGACTGACATCTGCAAAGCCAATGCATGAAGACCACTCATGGAAAGATTAAGACATTAGAGTCATTTACAATCGGGTACAATTTGAAGAAAAAAAATTGTCTTTATGTCGATTATATACTGGACAATATGAAAAAAATTATTTCAGAAGTGTCTTGTATATATTCAATACATATATATGTTCAAAAAACCTTGATTGGTTTCTTTGCAATATACTTCTATTTACAGTTATTGCCAATATCAAAAGGTATGTGCATTCCCAATTTAGTTTAACATTATAGCCCAAGACATTTAAATCATGATCCATGAAAAGTAGATTCCAGACACTTTTAGAAATTTTGCATTTTAACTTTTTTTCGCAGAAATTGTAAACAAACTTAACGAAAGGCACAACTTTCAGCTTCTCATGAGCAGCATAAATTTATCCTACTGTTGCAAAGGAAAAGTAATCCTCCGAGATATGGATAGTTAAATTCCAAATGACAATCACTGCTATTTAAAATAAAGAAAAGAACAGAAAAGACTCAATTTTACACTGAAATGCAAACCATGTGTTTAGTCCTTAAGCAGCTAGATTCTGATGTGTGTGGTAAAGGACAATCTTTGAAATGGGTTGGGGGTAGTTGTGGACTTAGGGTTTCTTTCTGACTGGGATATCTTTTTTCTTCTTTCATTACAACTGTCTTGTTTTGAAGTAAAGTGAGGTATAGAGTAATGTCTTTTTTCCCACAAATCAGAGCATGACAGCAGTTTTCAAGTTTTTCATAAAGAATCTTTAATCCCTCCCCCCCCCCCCAAACACTTTGAAAATTATATGGTCTACCCCTAAGTGAAAGCAAATTTTTCTAGTCAATTATATTTCTCTGAGAATACCTTACTGATCACATCAACATTAGGAATATGAGCCTACTACTTCCCAAATCTAGCCCAACTAAACAACCAAAATTTGTCTTTTCTGTCTATATCATACAAAGGGCAATAACTCTTGCCCATTACCTCCTCTTGCTGCCGCTAGTTATTGCTAGTTTTCAAGCTGAGCGAAATACCAATAGCAGGGTGGGTGGGAGGGTTTTTAAGTCGCGTGATCAGGTAAGTATTCTCAGAGGAACATAATTTACTGCAAAAATTTGCTTTCTCCTTTGAATACGTTCCATTATCACATTAACTCTAGGAGAATAGTTAATAGGAGGAGGGAATGCTGAGGATCCTACCAATACCTCGGGTATCCGTCTAGGGTAGAAAGATTGGTTAACTATGTGAACGATAACCCGTGCTTTTACTTAAAGCAACACATCATATGGTCACGTGATTCGTGACCACTATAGCAGGTTAAGATGATTATTGAACTCTTCTTGCCATCAACATGCACTGGTGAATCCAGCGAAGCTAAGAGGCTGTGTTGGTTTAATTGGTCCGCATCCACAGGACCCACCTGATTTAGGTTTTGTCTCTGTGGAGCTAAATCCCCGAGATAAAAACTCGAAAAGGTTTGCTGCATGTCAGCCAACAGCTTGTATGATGTCTTGGATCAAAAACGTTGCGTTCGAACGTGAGGCTGGCAGAGATCGCTCTAATTTCATGAATGGAAACCCCCATGAGGCAACTCTGATCTTTTGAGACTTCAGAGTACGCTAAGAATATAACACACTTAAGCCACGAATGACTTGAGAGGTGATATCATGCTTTCCCGCCTTCCCGGGGAGAAAGAGTCATTTGCGGTTGCTACTACTTGTCTCTGTGCGCTTCAAGTAGTGCTTGAGGGCACAGACAGGATTTTGCATTGCAGCTATTCTCGGCTTATCAATTGACACGAATGTATGATGACTCTCTGACTGCCCAATGACGGTAACCGGTTCTTGGCTACAAAGCCTGGTTGTGTCATGAGGATCACTGAACCATTCGATCTGAACTGAAGATAGTTCGGGTCGACTGAAACGACACGTAACTTATTCACCCTGCAGGCTGAAGCTAAAGCTAGCAGGAAACAGGTTTTGTATGACAACAGCTTCAGTGAGGTCTGGGCTAATTACTCAAATTTATCTCATTCAGCCATGTTAAGACCTATGACAGATTCCATTTTGGAAACAGGGTGAGGGATTTTAGTAGGTCTGATAGATCTTTATCAAGACTGATATCCCTTCTGCCATGATGCCTGAATGTGTCAGATATCATGGAGCAGTAGCCTTTGATGGTAATTAGTACCAACTTTTTCTCCTCGTAGAGCCAGTTGACGGATTAAGGCACTCAAAGGGTGATGTTAATGACTCGGTATCAGTCTCTGAAAACATGCCAGTTTCCCTCATAAGCCTTCAGAGTTGAGGGCCTTCTTGCTCTCGAGATTCTCTCCACAAATGAAGGTCTAAATTCTTATCCTGCTAGGCTGTCCTGACAAGAGCCAGGAGTGAAGGAGAAGACTGTCTGGGCAAGGGTGGAAAACCTGCGACCGTGGTTGCTTGAGAAGGTTCTATTTGGCCGTAATCTTCCTGTTTAGATCTATTGCTAGATCGAGTAGATTGTTGACCTAGGACTTTTGTCCCATCTGAGAGGGGCTATCGTAATTAGTTTGCAATTTTGACCCCTTATTTTATGTATTATTTTCAATACTAAGACTGGGGAGGGGGGGGGGGAGTAGGCAAAGGGCCATAACCACTCCCAACTGATTGACAGAGCATGCATGGCCCAAGCTTCTGGGTCTGGAACCGGTGAGACAAAGGTAGGCACTTGTGGTTCCACCTTGTCGTAAAATGGTAGATCACTGGATGCCCCAAAGTGCACACATCCGATGAAAAACCGATGGATAAAGGGAGCATTCCTTATGAACGGCCTGACCTTTTCTGGAGAGAATGTTGGTCAGGACATTGAGTCTGCTGGGAATGTGTCTGATTTGTATGTTGATCTGAAGTTGGTAGCACCAACAGAGAAACTGCCAAACCAGCACACACAGGTCGGGCGATTTGGTGCCCCTGTTTGAGGAGACAAGTAACCTCTACAGAGTTGTCTGACAAAATCAGGACTGACTTCCTGCAGAGTCAGTCTTCCTGAACTGAAAGGCATTTATAACAGCCTTCATTTGGAGGAAGATGATGTGAAGAGGCCGTTCATCTGGTCCCTATCTGCCGTTGACCATATTGAAGTCCAGCAACCAGTGGGGTCACCAACCGTATGTACTGGTGTCTTTACATACCATCACTTCTAGTTGGGTCTTTTCCAAAAGGAATTCCTGTTGCGAGCCAAAAATAGGTTGCACCACTGACACAGGAATAATTGTACCTTGTTCGTGATATTGACCTTTAGGTCAAGTGGACTGGAAAAAGGCAACCATTGAGCCAGCTAAGTCATTTGTAACGGGCGCATATAAAGGCGGCCGAGCGGGATCAAATCCACTGCCACATTTGAATAACCCAAGGAGTTGCAAGAACTCTCCCTGAAATCCATGTCTTGTTGGAAACAGGCTCTACGAGTTCGATGATCTGTATGATGTGGACACTAGGAAGACGTACAAGATTGAGACTGGTTATAAACTCTTCCAGACAGATGGTCATTAATCTCTCTGATCTTCGATGACTGGGAAAGCAGCCATCAGTAGGGAGTCTCTTCCTCATCATCGATATCTACCGAAGCCTTGACCTTATAGTCATGTGTGGCAGTAGGAGGTGGAGGGCATTCTGAAACCGATAACACCTGGTACATCTCTTCAACAGCAGCTTTAAAGCTTGACTCAGTCCGCTCCATGGTTGGATCTGAGTAAGGCTGTTATTCAGGAGTATGTTCACACTCACTGTGTGTTGTGTCCTGTTCTGGTTCTGCTTCTATAGTCGGATAAACTATCCCAGGTGGCATAGATGATGCAATGTCGTCATCTCTATAAGTCACGGTAACTTTCCTGTGGATAAGCCATGAACATACAGTATCACATGAATCCCCGTAATTGTAGGTAGCTGTAGCATGGTAGGATAATCAGATCTATCATTAGGATTTCTGTAATTGTAGAAAGATGAAGCCGTAGACCTGGTGAGACGGATGGATCTTTCAGTAAGATCTCCTGATTGAGATGGCTGGACTGGCTGGATGGCCAGCTCGGCTGGTTTGAACCATTGTGGATGGCTCCAGACAGTGATATGATAGTATAGGATGGATCCATTGGATCTGTTAAAAACCCGAAGACCATGTTTGGACATGCAGGGTGACTTATGCCACCTAGACTGCATAAAAATGGGGGATAAACTCCCCCATTGTATTACAATTACCTGTAGGAATTTCAAATTTTGCATCGTCATCACCCTCTTTCTTTGCCTTGGTTGAGTTTTGCAACAATCGTAGTCCATACACTCTCGGATCATATGTTGCACACCCTGCACGGTCTGGACAAAGTACATTTTGTACATGCAAGGCGTGACTCACGGGTGTCTTCCTTGGCCTTGAACGTGTTTCATTTATGACACTTCGGTGACAGGTTTCACTGAAAAAACAAAAGAACAAAAAACAACAAAAATGGTACAAATTAACAATGCAGTATGTTAATTAGTTGCTAAAACAAAACCCGTTACTAAGTGGGTGAGCGAATAATAGGCAGTGCGTGAAGCCGTGAATCACAACGTGCATCAACAATAGCATGTTGTATCAGGTGGTCTAAATAGACAAAGTCAGAGAAAGTGACAAATTCACAAAATTATTCGAACATTTTCAAAAAGAATGTTCACAACCTGTAAAGAAATGATTAATACATAATATAAATCTGATTTTTCTTGATGGATGGTTAAAATTCACATCAATATTGGCATGGACTGTTTACTGTACAACAGCGAAGTTTAAAAACATCATAAGTTTGTTAACTGTCTGCAATTAAACTGAAGTAAATTTATTGCTTAACTGAAAAACGATGTGGGAAAATTGTCACGATTCCAAGATTAATCCTCCACTCCCTCTCTGTGGATAGTAAATTTGCAATCAAAGATTTTCAAATTTTATTTTCCAAGGAAAAACACCTAGCACCATCAATTATAGTTTTGCTTGCTTACATTTCTTGTTTTGGCATAAATTATACAACATTTAAGACTGACATATCTCAGTATCCAAAATCTCTCTCTCTCGTTAATTCAAGAAATCTGGTTTATTTAGTTCACTTGTTTATTGAAAAGATGTGTAGCTATATAAGCTATTGTACTGTGGATCATTGTCAATATTATATTTTGAATTTGTTCATGTTTCTTATGCAAAGAAATGTGTTAATTGCTTGGCAGGGACACACCATAGCAAGCAAACCATCTCTAACTGCCATGGCATCTGAAATTGTCAAAACTTTCAGAGGTGGGGGGCCAGGCCCACCGAAGGGGGGTGGAGGGGGGACAATTGCCCAGGGGCCTGGCAATTTCTAGGGGCCCGCTGTCAACTCAATTATAAAAAATAAAATAATCTTTACAGTAAATATTAAAATTTGTTCCTTGCCAGAGTATAAGTTATTGTGAGATTACTACAGGTTTTACATGCAAAACTGTACACAGGTTTTTAAAAAAATTTTTTTAAATAGTTTTGGGGCCCATGACTGCTCTGCCCAGGGGCACGGAGTTTCTGTTGACGGGCCTGGTGGGGACAAGACCGCTAGTTTTACCCTGCCTTGAATTCATGTGTCGCTGTGCTGTACAACCCCAAACCACACCAAACATGTCAAATATTATACACTTTTCGATTCTGAAAATGAAAACAAACCAAAATTTCCAATATCCAGGATTGTTTTATGTACTTTTTATCCAGTTTGAGTGAAAATAAGCGAGGATTCGGTAAATTGTATTTTCAGCTGACTTTTAGCTAATAATGAAATAGAGTTTTTGATACTCTATTTTCATGATGTTGAGACAATGCGCACCCAGTCCTTTACCCCCTACTTTCATCCTTACATTCAATATTTGTTCTCTCCTTCTCCGTTACTCTCACAGTTAATTTGACATCTATCCCAATCATAGTCAATTTAAGATAATGACATTCACTTTTAGATGTAAATTTGATGGGATGCAGCGCATTTTGCAGTAACCGCTCACAGACTACTCTCTCTCACTCTTTCCCTCCCCATGTTATGAACTGTGCCTACATTTTATTTTTGGTAAAAAAAGATATCCGTGTTAATATATTAATATACATGTAGCTAAGAACTTTACCAACAATGGGTCATTAATGCCAATGGGTCTGCTTTAGATAAACATGCCCGTGAAGAAAACTATGTTTTACCAATCTGATTACGCATTTTTTTAAATAGCGACTGCATATGAAACAGCCTCATAAACTATACGGCTTTGTATATATATAGTGTTTTTTTTTGGGGGGGGGGGGAATACATGTATCGTGAAAATATGGGTAGTTTGACATGTCTTCAGCAGTCATGGACACATTGCCTCTCTCTCTCTCTCTCTCAAAAAGGGATCATCCATAAAGGACGTCCGCAAAGATGGGGGGGAGGGGGGTTGTTCAAATGTGGACAACTGCGGACAAGGGGGGAGGGGGTGTAAAGGACCTTGCAGACGTCCGCAAGCTAGTATTTTTGTTTATGATATTCTGTGTTGAACAGCTGCTTTAGGCCTACTGAGTGTATTCCAGTATGTTTTGCGGACGTCCTTTATGGGTGATCCCTAAGTATAAATTATTTGTTAGTTTCAATTTGTACGATTCGTGCCACAGAATATATATGAATGGGTTGGCATTAATACATAGGTCTGGCTCCCAGTGCCTGAGGTTGATTACATGGCCCACATATCACCCCCGAGCGAGTATACAAATAGCCAAGTAAGATGCACCAGCTATTACACTGCCAGACCATAGAGCTGTGTATAATGCTAGATGGGGACATCCGCAGCCCGGGGGGGGGGGGTAAGCCACATGCGGACAAAAGCGGACAAGGGGAGAGGGGGGGGGGTAGGAAAACAGGTATTATCTGCGGACGTCCTTTATGGACAACCCCAAAGAATTCAATGATTTGATACATTGCATTTTCATTTGACACTTTGCTTGTAATGTTGATATTATACACAATTTGATTTGAAAGAATAATGAAAAAAAATATGTATATTAAATTTATGAGGGCAACGACAAACATAACTCAGTGCCCCACTGTGCTCTCCATCAATGTGAAACTCCTTAGCGTAAGTTTGCTGGGGTCATAAACAGTAAATCATGCCCACTTTGATTGGATGTAACTCTGCAAGAAAACATGGTGTGCAGAACTATTCTCCGCAAGAAACCACAGCAACTCCATCAGGACACGCAGGAAGATGGTGGAAGGACTTTTTTTCTCTCCACTCCCATCATTATGATGATGCATGCAGAAATGAAATCGCTCATAAGCTATAATTGTTTGAGAAACAGTAGTTTGATTATAAGATTTTCACCTGTGCACTCTTACTATTTTATCACACTTAGAACTTTTTGTGAAACTGCGCCATTATAAGTTTAAATCTATCCTCACCATCCAGTGTCATTACATTATGCAATGGTGGTCACACATTACAGTTTTTATCCATGTTCTACAGTTATCTCATCCTGCACCAGAAGACTATATTTTGTCTGAGATTTTCATTCACTGAGTTATTGTTATCAGGGGTTCAATCAAACACAATATTGTATGTGTATTCAAAGAGTTATTTTTAAACCTGTACACAGAGGATAGACATATGTACAATCAGTTACACACAAGCTTTGATGAAGTGATTCTAGAGCACAACTCCTTTTCAAACGGAGGTCACAACACTTCTAACAAAAACTGACCCTATACAAACCTGTTTAACTGTTCATATTAAACTTAAAACTCACAAATCACTGTTAGCCGAGTCACTGAGACTTTCTGGGTTCCAGAGTATCTGTGCCATGACATGTATATGCGCCGGCATCACTTGCTGTTAGGCTCTTTATTGTTAGAGTGGACTGTCTGGTACTTGAATTGTAAGCACCAACAGTATATCTTAAGTTGGTAAACAACTGGCCACCAGTTGAACTAATCCACATCACAGTGATGTTTCCTGAACCTGTGACTGTACATGTCACTATTACTGACTGCATAACTGTCACTGTGTGACCACTTATGTCCACAGAGGGTGGTTCAAAAATGAAAAAGAACATTATTGCAATTTACAATACAAATAACATTTAGCCATCTGCTGAAAAAGAGACTTTTTACTCTATG
Organism: Margaritifera margaritifera; assembly: GCA_029931535.1. Classification (NCBI taxonomy): domain Eukaryota; kingdom Metazoa; phylum Mollusca; class Bivalvia; order Unionida; family Margaritiferidae; genus Margaritifera; species Margaritifera margaritifera. Next base: position 2,799,055 of record JAQPZY010001694.1, on the reverse strand, counting down.
CATACAAAGGCAATACATAATTGTTAAGAAAGAATAAGATCATATTTATATACTAGATTTCTGTTCAAACACATACAGTATGACCCCACTGCAGCTAAAAAGATACAAGTCCAAATGAGTTCAAAATTGTTATTTTAAAACAATGGAAAGAAGTCCCCCTACCCCCCACCCCAGGCCAAACATTTAAAAAAAGAAAACTGAGATGGTATTGATTTTTCTCTGGCATGGTTTCCATTCTTTGTCCCCAGCCTGGAACTAGGTCAGAACATTTTGGTTCTCTGTGCAATAGCCATGATCATCCCATTTTTGTTATAGAACAGTGTGGGCCTGACGACAGCACAGAACAAACATGTAGTTCACCCATTTTAAGACCATTTTTTCATTACTTCTTTCTTTCTGCCATTATTTAACTCCTGTTTGTGGATCAAAATATTTGAAAATGTCAACGTAATTGAAACATTGTGCATGTGACCTTTACCCTCCCATCCTAGGAACCTAAAAAGCAGGAGCCAAGGCTGACACCCCTTTGCAGACGGTTACCATAAGGGCAACATAACTAAAATGTTTCATGAATTTTAACCCAGAGGTTTAGATGTGGTAATGGACAGACTGATTGAGAGGCTGATGGACCAATGGATAAATGGGCAAAGGGTATCATCACAATATCCCATCCACCAAAGAGTGTGGATAAACAAAACAGATCTCCCTTGTTACAAGGTAGTAGTTTGGGTCCCCTGCCTACTGCAAAAAGGATAATGCCTGGACTCCCATTTAAACAGAGATGTTGATTCCTATCAGATTTAACTAGTGTATCCAAAAATGTTCTCAATCTTTACGCTTAATCTGTTGCTACTAGATAAGTCTGGATACGACAAAATAATTTCAATTATATTGTACTGAATATAATCTATGTTGTGGTTGGGTAGGTTGAAAGACTCATAGTACTAATTATATGGACCAATGGGAACCAGCCTATAAATGGGTGAAGATAAAATAGTAGCATATATGGGTCTGATTGGGCATGATTGGTTGATAATGAAAAGCAAAATATTAGTAAAAAGAATCTTTTAAGCACTTATCTTATTTGTAACTGAAAAAATAGAGACGTTTTATTGACCTGACTTTGGAATACTCATTACTAATATTAGCACCTGATATTTTAGGTGTGTAATTGAAACACATTTCAAAATCATGTAGAACAAAATATGCAGTGGCTCATAAAGTTTTCTCCTCACAAAAGCTTACATCAAGGATGGGTATATATTAAGAAATATAGGTTTGATCATGAGAATTCAGAAATTTAAAGTTAATTGAATTTTTAATATCATGGTGTTTCCATAGGTTTACTATGGGAGTTGAATTAGTACCATGAGTTCTATAGAAAACAACAGCTATACAGTGGTTCCACATATGCATGTACAATTAAGTTACAACCGGTATATATGCAAAAGTCTAGTTCTGATTGTGGATAATAAGCAAGAGGGATACATTTTGTCTACCTCAGAAAGAGTTTCAGTGGGAAATTTAACACTTTCAGATATGATAACATTGGCAATGAATAGGGAAGTGGGAAGGTAGAGTGTTTTGATTTCACCATGTTGTGTGGGGTGTTTTGTACATTGGTTAATATCTATGCAACCAAATATATAACTTTTAAAGTTTCCAATTCACAAAGTAATTATGGTCACCAATTTGTTATTTCCTGTGTTTTTAAACATTATGCTTAAGATCTTACCACTTAGGTATCTACCAACATTCTTAATGCTGATGACACCTCATGATTTTGTGTCCCACCAGTTTAATTCAGTGAATGTCTTGGAACTTCATATTTTGTATTTTAGTTGTCTTATGCCTACCTTACTTTAGTTTTAAATTATGTGATCTATAACAATTTTTAATAATTTCTGTCATTTAAATCTCCTTTCCTGAAGTAATGCATGCATATATAGATGCAGAGATGCTGCCAGGATATTATCTAAAGAGGTGAGCTCCCCCCTTGTCACCAAAATAAAGGGGGAGTAGAAAAAAAATGAGAGGGGAGGAGGAAACGGCCCTAGTTTAATATTTACCTAACACATCAATATCCGTCTCTTTCTTTCTTCCTGCTCCACTTTGTTAGAGCTCTACTGAAATCAAAATCCTCAAAAGATGTCTCTACTAGTTGTATACGCATTAATCTGTTGATCATTTCTGAGCTTAATTCGTTCCTTATCTGTGTATGAATATTGTTCTGTGCCGAGGACCCCCTTTCACATATGCATACCTAGCTAAGCCAGCTTGAACAAGTTGGAAAACTGTTCTTAATGGTTGTTATGTACAATTTTCAACAGATCATAGGTATTTTCTCTTGGATATCTCTGCTCCAAAATAATATTTTTCACTAAAAAGAGTTTTCACTAATAAGAATTCTGCCCAAGTTTCACTTTCTTGGATCAGTGCTTTATATATCCTTACTTTTTAATTTCTTTTTAGATTCGTATTTATTCAATTTATCTTAACCCTTAGAGTGCTTGCAGTTTCTGTAGCACAAGATCCCTTAAGGCAGACTTGTTCGAGAAAAGAAACGAAAATTGCACTACTTTTGAAGTGCCTCTATTTTAATTAGGTTTGGTAGTCTGCCTTTTTGGCATTTAATTTTGAACTACCGCTTAATATGGGGTTGACCGATTATGGGACAACTCAGCCCATAGCAGAGTCGGTCCACTAACGTTCTCGGCCTACCCAAATTGGCCCATAATGTACTCGGTCCATTACGTACTCAGTCCATGATTTATATAATAGTAATGTTGATGTAATGTTTTTTTTTCAACAGTCATTTCATTTGTCTTTTAATCTTTGTACGTTTCTTTATGTTTAGTGCATCTGTATATGATTTTTAGTAAATATTCATTATGATAGACCCGACGTCCTCTTTTCCTGACCCAGTTTATTACCTGTAAAAGTCCATAGCAATGAACAATTTTCGTCTGGAAGTTTTTTTTATGACATTTAAAGTGCAGATCATTCAACAATCAGGATTTCATTGATTTTAGTTAAGATATATGAGTATTAAATGGTACAACAACAATTAATATTCATTATATTCTGAGTAAAAGCGCCTACATTACCACGTTGACATACACTTTAATTAACTTCAAGAGTAAACAGTTGTCTAGAAAATTAAAAACGTGATATTTTTACTGTATACCGCAAATTTTGTATCAACAGTAATTATTTTCCAGTATTCTAAGTTTAAAACGTCTCTGTCATTGCACGGGTGCTATGTTAATTGAGTTAAATAGATATTGTTTAAAAAAAAAGATAAGCACAAAGCAAATGCATGTATATCTAATTCTTATGTGTTTATTTTTTTTGCAGTACAACATTTTTTATCTTTGCCCTGTCTTATTCCTTCTCTCAATAATAACCGTAATTAAATATTTTATTTATATAAATTTTGTGCAATGAGACATTCGAATTACAATTAAGAGAGTTCTTTTTGCACTCTTTAGTAATTAAGGGCCAACTGTGTCATGGGCTGACTCCGTAATGGGCCGAGTATGTTATAGGAAGATTGCTTAATTGAATTTGTATGGGCCGAGATATCCAGTCACCGGTTGACCGGCACGCCGCCTGTTTTTGTCCATCCAGCATGTACATTGGACTCGTATTCAACATCATTTTCATTAATCTCATATAATTCAAAACTTCAAAAATCATTGTCATCATCGCTATCATCAGCCAGTATTTGCCGAACTAAATCGTCATTTGAAGATCAACTGTTGGGAGTCGGCCATTTTGGATTTTCTAGGAGCCCATACTTTTAAAAAGCATTGTAAAACTTCCTTCATAAATGCAATCTTCAACCTGGACAATACTTGCCAAGGCCCAATATGCCAATCAAATTTAGTTTAACAACCGTTAATGTCAACAGTTGCCTACTGAAAAAAAATATCATGAGACAAGCGCTACGAGACCTCTACTGTCGGCGCGACTTATGCCTCGACAAGCACTTTAAGGGTTAACAGTTAAATAAAAATTGTATACTGCGCAGAGTACATTTTTATATGCGCCACTTTAAAATAATTTGCGCGAGTTCTCGCGCATCATTGCTTTACAAGTGCACTAATTCGTACGAAGTTTGCGAGATTCGCGCACCCTGGCAGCATCTAAAATGGTTACATTGACCATTTTACTCATTTATTGCATAATATGACAGTGATGATAATCTTAAATTGAAGAGAGATATATGGTGATAGCAAACAAGGTACAATAACTCTTGATTAGACAGATTTATTTTAATATTTTTTCTGATTGTATGAAATGAATCCCAAATACTTAAATGCCTGAAATGCACCGTTGCAATTGTTGGTATACATGAACTTCAAATATAACTTAATATTCACTAATGTAATCTTTGACAAGCAGAACTGTGCACACTGATTACTTGTGCATTCTACTACTATACATAGGTCTGTTAATTAAATTAAGGGTGGATATAGGACTCACAGTATAAATGGGTGAAGATACAAAGAATATACTAATATGTATATGGGTTTGGCTAGCCATGATTGGTTGATAATGAAAATCAAAATTTTAGCAAAAAGAATCTTTTGAGAGCTTATCCTATTTGTAACTGAAAAATATAGAGACAATGTTTTATTGGTACATTCATTACTAAAATTATAGCACCCGATATTTTAGGTGCAAAATTGAAACACACGTAAAACAAAAAAATGCTGTGCCTATGGTTTTCTCCACACAGAAGCTTACATCAAGGATGGGTCTATACTAAGAAATATAGGTTTGATCGTGAGCATTCAGAAATTTAAAGTGATGGAATTATTAATGTCACGGTGTTTCTATAGGTTTACTATGGGAGCTTAATTATTACCTATAGTCCTGAATGTTTAGATACTGGGGTATCTTTCATTTTGTGGACATCCCTGTAGTGTTCTTTTATTCTCACTTGAAATTTCCTTTTGATCTTGTCTACATATTGTTTGCTGCAAGTGTTACAGGTGAGTAAATATGACCTCTAAACTTGGAAATATATTCAGGTTTGTATAAGTGCTTTTAAAGATTTTGGATTTATCAATTTAACTGACAGCACTGCAAACCAGTACTTTACTTGGGCATGATTTATCCATGAAGCCTGGTGTTTACATGAAAAACTTGTTCTTATTAAATAGTTGCTTGATTTTAAACCAATTCTCTGTGCAAAGATTATTTTATTTTGGAAAATGTCTGGCAAAGTAAGGTTGGCAAAAGACCTAAGGGACTGGATTGGAAACAATACATGTAGCTGTCTTTGTCATATGTGAAGATAGCTGGTATCACACTGCCAGAATCATCATTCTTCTAAATAGGATCGAGTAGATCAGAACAGTGTTTATATATTTTATTATTTTCACGTAATACTGTTGTAACTTATCAAAGGCGATTTTTTCCTTTAGAGTATTTCATTGTAAATCTACTGGTTTTGTAATAATTATTGTATTATTGATGGCATCTGTTTAATTCCAATTATGTTCCTTTCCAAATGATAAAAATATAATCCATAGACCTTAAATATAGTACACGCAACGTGGATTATGGAATCTCCACATTTTCAGTGGAAATTAATCCATCCATGCTGTTGTACATCATGGGCCAGATATAGTGGTCATCTTGGATGTCCACATCATAGCTCATAGTGCATGGATTAAGTTTTATTCCCTCAATTGGAAAATTGCAGTTACATGATTATGTAACAATGGATCTCCACTACATCATGGGGAACTTACCTGTCAGCCGAGTTACATATGACAATGCAGAATGTTCTTTTTAAGTTTTACACAATGCCGTTTATTATTCAAAGACTCGACCACTAAAACTCATTTACACACGTGTATTGCGAGACATGAAAAATAAATTTGTGAGCAAAGAATCCTGTGAGAATATTTAGGTGCTTCACAAAAAATTAAAAGTTTAATGATACAGTGATTTTAATTAGAGAGTGAAAGAGCTTTTCAAGAAAACAAAAAAGAAATCAATGTAAGTATTAGCGTGATAAGAAAGAAGACATTGAAGCAATATGTAAAATGGTTGCATGGATTATTTTATTCCATTATTAAAATAAAGAATGAGAGAAATGCTGTGATTTGTTTTATTTTTGGCACTCTCCTAGTCACTTTTAAATTGTTTGCTTAAGATGTTCCCACACAATGAATATAGCGCTATCCAAAAAACAACATCTAGTCTACCCTCTATATACATGTCCATGCGAGACATTGTTCTCAAAGACTCTAAGACTCAAGTTTACCTTTACCACAGTCCTACTGTGTGTACTCAAACTCTACTAAGCACACGTTACTGTATTCATTTGCAAACAGCTCAAACAGATATACTTATGATTGCTGGCTTAGTCATCTAACAAGTTTAATATTGCCAAATGGACAGGTGAAAGTGATGAAAAAATCATGATCACTTAAATGTTCTCAGTAGGAGGCAAACTTGTATGTATTATTTTCAGTTGATTCAGATAAATTCATTTGGTACAGTGCATTCTGTCAGTAAACATGACAAATACTGCAGGTATGTTCCCAAATGTCAAGTGAATAGTTTTATTATCAGTTTAGTTACTAATTTGTTACATTTTGACCCAATTATCCTTACCAAGATTGACATGAATACAAATAAAAACCCTCTCACCAAAGAACATGTATAAAATGCTTATTTAGACAGGGTTTAGCAATTAGGTCAACAATGTAAAATTAATGAAATTATGTCCATAATGCCCAAACAGTATTCAATTGTTGGGAACCAAAACTAAGTTTAAAGTCACATGAACAAACTGTGGACTCCTAGGTAGAGATAAAGCAGTAATAATACAAGGTTAAGTGCCTGAAGATATACATGTGCACAGCACAAAAAGGGTGAGGCCAGTTAGTAAGTGCTCATGGGAAAATACAGTAGCAGTTAATTTCTCCTGAACATCCATCATATCATCATCATCTTATGAAAATGAATGGAAATACCTACTATTATGCAAACTTTGTTGTGAAATGAGTATCTGCGGTAGATACGATTGTATTTACTGTGCAATAATCAGTCTCTAGTTTTGTACATCAGTTTAGTCTTAGCTTCATACAAGCAGAATTTCTTTGTCATATTTTGTTAAAATTTAACTTGTAGTTTTACACATCATATCTAGCAATAATGCCTTATTAATACATCGCCCTAAATTGCTAAGCCACATATTTGCCAAGGCTATAACATCTAACAGTTATCCCCAGTAGAAGAGGACGAGGTTTTGGCTTCAAAGGTTGTAAATCCCAATTATTTCCCGTTTGTTTTAAACCTTTCATATTAATTCTAATTGCATATATATTATCAATGTGTTCATTTTGATTATTGCTGCAATGCTGGCTCATTCAATGTTCAATCCATTAAATTTCTGAATCTTTTAGTTCCTGCATGTTAATTATGACCAAGTTGGACTATATAACCAAACTAGAAATAATAAGAAAAGAAAAGCACAATAAAGAGCAGTATCAAAATTGTATTTGACATTTTTTTCAGTAGACAAATTCCGAAACGAATTGCAGAACATTTAAAAAATGCATCCTCTCTAACAATCAATGTCATTTTCCATGTTAGCGCAAAAGCTACAGGTTACATGGACTGAAAGCTCTCTCTTCCTCTCATGCATTTGATAAAAATGAAAGCCTGTAGTGTAGTAGAGCTTCCATGAAACATGTCATAGCTATGTGCTGCTTCCTATTCTATGCTTTGCATGAAAGATTAATGTTGAAAATAACATTTTTAATCTAGTTTGCTACCTCTAGAAACCAATTTTATGCAAAAATATCACAATTTAACCTTAGAGCATTTCTCAATCCATATTACAAGTCCAAATTTTGTTCTTCACAAACTAATGACTTTAAACAGTTAATGGTCTTTTTTTTAAAAACATCGAAGCAGGACATTGACCAGTAGCTGCTAGAAACTGTCCAAATTACAGTACAAGTCATTTAAGACTTCTACTCTATGCACTTATCATGTTACTAGCCGTGCGTGTGTGAGTGGGGGGGAAAGAAGGATGGAATGGGATATAGCTGGAAAAAATACACTTGTTCCGATTCTGGGTCATTACAACTTATTTTTTTTGTTTTCATTTAAATGGTTGACCCCTAATCAGGAAAATAAAAAATAATTATATGCTTTGTTTTATATACCACAAGAAACTAGTTTTATGTGATAATATGAGAACTTAATGCCAATGGATTTCTCAGTCCAAATTTGTTTTCCACAAACTAATATTTTATTAATTTTAAAGTGTAGTTTTAGGACAACATTTTCATTCAACAGTTACCTGTAAAATTTAAAAGATCAAAGTGTGACATTAAGCAGTAGCTGCTAGGAACTCTCCTGACTGACCGTTGTTGACTCAAGGCAGGAAGCTACAATAACAGGCATAGTATCCGACTTCAAAGCAAAAATGTCACTACTCAGCCAGCGCCTGGTGATAGATCCGTGAAGTGACAAAAAAGTAACTTTTTTCATTGAAATCACTTTGTTCACAACATGAAGGGCCATTGATAGAGTGCAGCAGTCAATACAGTGTACATAATTCCGTGCATTTAAAAACTTGTCATACTCTCTGATAATATTATTTTCAAAGATTAAGTATAAAGCAACAGGAGAACATATTTAAACATAGCTCACATACCTTTTTTTTTTATTTTAATATACGATGCTGCATTATTAATGTTAAATAAACTTGGGAAAGAATTATGACATACAGGTCATAATGTCCCATGTACCTGATCGTACATGTATGGTATCAAAAGTACAGCATTCATTTGTAATCTTTTTCAAGTTTTATTTGTACTACTGCTTTCAATAATTTGTTCAAAGTGGGTCTTGTAAATAGTATGGAAATCAAAGCGAAACTATGACCAATTAATAATCGGTACAACAAGCAATGTCATGAAATACAATTTATTGAGGAAGAACATTGATGGTACCACCTAATGCAGAGGAGAATGTAATTTCTGCATGCATATATGATAACAGGTATACACAACAGGAATGTACGTTGTAGCTAGGCAATTTGTATGATGTATGCTTTGCCATCGGGCAGGGTTTGGTGGATAATCGAGAAATTTAAAACGTATTTTTTCAGTGGGTGAATTATTCCCACTAAAATCAGGTCTCCCTCAAATTTTTCCAGTAATAAAACTTTTATGTATCTTTGGAAGAAGACAGAATCTCAGTTTATGGACTTTGTCATTAATAAGGTTATAAATTTTTTTTCATTAAATTCTCTTTTATCATGAATTTGGTGTGAAAGATTTTTTATCATACTATGATGTGTTTTAGTAAGGTCAATGTAATAATTCTCATCACTTAACTTAATGCTTTTCCTTTATAACCATTAGCATTTATGATTATTAAAAGCAGAACCTTTATCCTCTTTATTAATAATAATATTTGCTATTGCACAGTTCAAAGAGGGCTTGTTTTTCCTGTGCTGTGAGGTTAAAAAAATGTTTGAATTTTAAGGCCAATTTAACATGTTTAGAGAAGGATTCAATACATTCATTGTTAATTGGTGGTAAACATGTACTTTTTGGTCAAAAGTGATGGACTATTTCTTCTTCAAAAGAGTTTATCTCAACGTCCAGTTTTGGTGAATTATGGAAGAGATGTTTCAACCTTATATGCAGAAAATTAACTTTAATTAGATCACTTACCTAACTGGAGGGACTAAACAATAATCCCTTATTTAAGACAGTAATATGAACAGTATTAAGTTTTAGAGGAAAACTAGAAAGATTCAAGACGAAGTCAGAAACATAAAGATTATTATCTTCATTACAAGAATTATTGTTAAAATTTGCGAGATTAACAATCGACTGGAACAAAATACTAATTGACATGAATTCATCAGATTCAGCCTACTTCACCCCTACGTTCAATTTCATCCATGATACTTGGCAACAGACACTCCTTACATCAACCCAGCAAATGGCTTAACAATCCCTCAAGGAACAACATTATACCAGCATCATGATACACTAGCTGATTGTGAAACAACTAGGAACTTATATAACACCATGGCAGTCTTATCCTATGTCATTCAAATTTTTGACAATATTTGCTGTAGCCACATCTTTTCCCCCCACCTGCCAAAAACTTTGTTTTCCAATGGTAAACAGTCAAAACCCTGCTGCATTCAATGATATCTTTTCCCCCCACCTGCCAAAAACTTTGTTTTCCAATGGTAAATAGTCAAAACCCTGCTGCATTCAATGATAATATCATTCAAACCAATAGCACGAGCTGCAAAACATTTTGTTTGTGATATTATTGCCTGCTACAAACCAGTTGTGCTGATATCATATGACCCACAAGGCTGCTGTGCTGGCTGCATCTGCCGCTAGGGGTATATAAACCTTACAGCAATGAGATACAGTGATCAACTGAACCAATGCATCAACCAGAACCTTTCTTTTCTGAGTTCCAATGAAGGATAACTAAAATCCCCAGGGACTGGGGGTGACTAGACCACCCTCGCAGATGGGAGGTAATGCCATCACATTCCTTCAGGCAACTTCTTCTTCCACTGTCTACTGTGCTATGTACAATAGTCCCTCACTATAAATAATATACTACTGTCCCTTTTGGAACATGGATCTCACTCAAATGGTCACATTTTGTGGTATCACTGCTACTGTGTTACTTTCAATTTTTTTTAGTTCTTTTTAAGTTCTTGTCTCACAAGAACCAATTATAACATCATTAAATACTCTCACTTATGACGTGGATCATTTTCATACAAAAGTGTTCTGGAGGGATCATTGTACCAAACTGCTACATAATTGCATCATTACTCTCAATAGTAGATCCTGCTGATTGTGAGTCATGTTATCCTTATCGTCAACACAGGAGAAAGTTATCGTTTTGGGTAAAACTCATTTTAATTATGTAATACTAAGTCTACATAATAGTACACATTTCAATTCAATTACAAAAGATAACGATGATGATAATGAGAAATTGACTGCTACTGCAATAAGTCATGTTATATTGCATCATTATTTCACAAGTTTGTTTTTCTGTTTATCCAGCAGTTTGAAAGGGAAAAAAGATTTTAAAAATTCCATCAGCACTTACTAACTAGCCCCACCCTTTTGTTCCATATTGTGTACATGTATACCTTTTGGCATTTAACCTTGGATTATTACTGCTTTCGATTTTAATTCAAAGTCCATAGTTAGTTCAAGCAACTTTAAAACTTTCAGTGTTGCAGCTAGGATCCCAATTGCAATGGACACAGTGTCCACCACCCTCCACATCTGGTTTGGTTTGGTTTTGTAGGTTTAATGCCATTTTTCAACACATGATAGGCTGTACATGGCAGACAGTATAATTTGTGGAGGAAGAACCTTTGTGTTTGATTCTGGATCGAATGGGTAGCCAGTGTAGGGTACAGAGCAGGGGGGAGGTGTTCTCTGTTTGTGGTACTCTAAGGATGATCCGAGCAGCTGTATTTTGAACTTTGGAGCAGATACTGAGACGAACCAGATAGAATTGAATTACAATAGTCCAGTCTTGAAAGTACTAAGGAAGACACAAGTGTTTTAGTGGCATCAACTGAAAGATAATTGCAAATGGAGCCGATGTGTCACAGCTAAAGATATGCAGCCTTGCATATGTTCATGACATGTTGGTGCAATGAGGGAGTACTGTCGAGAGTAACACCTAGGTTTCATACTGACTGTGTTAATTTAATGTTGGTGTTGCTGATATTTATTGTTTGAGGTAAAGGATGTCAATGAGAAAGTCTTTGTGTTGTAATCAGAATGGCTTCAGTTTTATCATCATTCATCTGCAGCTTGTTACATGTCATCCATGATTTCACATTGGAAATGCATCTCTCTACACCTTGGATGGTAGCATCAACTTCAGTTGGGTGGCTAGATTTGTATATTTGGGTATCATCAGCGTACAATTGGTGAGACACTGGATGACGATCTATGACACTTGAGAGCAGCTGAGTGTATAGAAAATGAAGAGAACAGGTCCAAGAACAGAACCCTCTGGAACACCAAAACATAGATCAACTGGGCTGGAGTGTTTTCCATTTGTGGACACAATTTGTGTCCTGTTGACCAAGTAGGACTTGTACCATAGTAAGGCTGTATTGTGAATGCCAAATACATGCTGGAGACAGTGAAGTAATATATCATGGTCTATTGTGTCAAATGCTGCAGACAAGTCAAGAAGGGTGAGGACTAATCTTTCCACTATCCAAAGCAGAGAGAAGGTCGTTAACTACTTTCAGAAGGGTAGTTTCTGTACTGTGGCGAGGGTGATATGCAGACTGTAAATTGCTAAAAAGACTGTTTGAATTCAGATGAGATACAAGCTGGGATTGAACAACTTTTTCTAAGATTTTTGACATGAATGGGAGGTTAGAAACTGGGCGGTAGTTCTTTAAGTCGTTATGGTCAAGTGTTGGTTTCTTCAGCAGAGGCTTTACAATGGCAGTTTTGAAAAATGATGGGAATTCCCCAGATGAGAGAGATGTATTAATAACATCAGTTAGTGAAGCCTATATTGGATCTAAGCACTCAAGCAGTAGTGATATTGGAATCGGATCAAGTTCACATGACTTTGGGGCACTCTTCATCACGATTGTACATACTAAATCCATAGCGACAGGTTCAAATGCTGCTAACAGTTGCCACTGAAATTCTGTATCGCAACTGTATGGTGACCACAAGTCAATTGAAATTGTGTTGTTAAGCTTATCTCTAATGGTTTGTACTTTGTCACAGAAGAAATTTGCAAACAGGTCCGGAAGGTCGACCGCAGAGAAGGTAGTTGGAAGTGGTGTACATTTGTTCCTTGACATTAGCTTGTTAGTAATCTCGAAGAGCTCTTTGCAGCTGGAACTTTCAGTGATCTTAGTACTGTAGTGAACTGATTTCACTGCATGGACTATGTTTGTGACATTCTTCTTAACGGTTTCATAGATCTGCTTATGAATAGTGAGTATGGTGGAAAGCCAAAGCCTCTCAGCCTTACGGAAGTCTCTTTTAGCAGTGCGAAGCTGGTCCCTAACACTGCTATACCACGGAGAACACTTCTGAATTGATACTCTGCACTTGGTTGCTGGGGCATGTTTGTCAAGCAATGAACGCAGGCAGTTATCAAGTTGTTCTGCTGTAGGAGGTAACAAAGTTGTTAGGTTTGCTTGGATGTCATGCATTGGTTCTATTTATCATACGGAGGTTTCTCTTAGTAGCAAATAAAGGTGGAGGGTTAGGGACTGATACGTCAAGATGGCATATAATGCAGAGGTGATCTGATACAAGTTCATGGGACACCAGGGAGGACTGTAGAATATTATCATCAGGTCTATGAAGAATCCAGTCTAAAATGTGACCATGTTTATGGGTGGGTTGGCTAACCAACTGTTTGAGGTTGAAAACGTGAATGGAATCTAGGAGTTTTGATGTGTATGGGTTTCCAGGACAGTCAAAGTGAAAGTTGAAATCTCCAAGAATAATCAAGTTGCCACCTATCAAATTTCCATACTCCAGGAAATTCGGGAACTGCTCCAAAAAGAGAGATTCAGTCAGCTTGTTTTTTCGACTAGGAGGAGGGTGGTAGAGGCAGAAAAAATGGACTGACCTTTGTTCCAGTGTGAGTGTGGTTTGGACTAGTTCAAACGATATGCGGTAGAAATTGAAGGTTGTAGTGTGGTTACGACGATTGATCATGGAGGTATTTGCAATGACAGCAATTGCACCTCTGCGGGAGTGGCAGGGGAACGACTTGATGGAGTAACCGGGATATGTTAGATCCGCGCACTTGGGCTCATCGCCTGATGTTTTTAGCCATGTTTCTGTCAGGAAAAAGACGTCAATATTCTGATCGTTGATAAAATTAACTATTTCTGTGCGCTTTTCCAGTGGACCTACTGATTGGGCATTGAATAATGTGATGCGCAGTGGTATCTCTTGGATAGTTGACACAAAGGTTGACAATTTAAGAGGAATTTGAATTAAGTTATCCATTATTTTCAACTATAAAACAAGCAATATATGTCAAAGTTTCATTGAACAATATTAATCACCATTTTATTCACATTCAACAGATGGGGGCCTATTTTGACATTTTCTACAAGAAAAAAATGAGATCCACACCTGCCTCATCATTATAAGTAGGTCTACGAGTTGTCCAGGCACACTGGAGCCAAGAAACGGTGTACCAAAGCCCAGGCGGGCAATTGAAAATGCTCTAGTCTGGCTTCAAGATGCAATCCAAACAACGTCATATCTGTTGTAAGACATACTCTTACCATATTTAGCTGCATATAATGCGCACTGTTTTCACATAATTTTCTAATCTTCCGTTGGGGTTGCAGATTTTATAGAAGAACTAAAAATAAAAGTTTTTTGCCAGGTCGATCTAACAAAAGGATGAAGGCACTATAGCTACCTACATGTGTCACATTCACTCTATGTGAACTATTAAATCCATTGCATGTTGCATTGTAACTAAATTGGTTACCGGTACTAGCCTTATTAAAGAAATAAATAATGCAAACCTTAATAGTCTTGTTCTTTGATTGCTTATGTTAATAAACTTGTTTCATTTCACATCACTGTGCAGTGTTTTGTTCTGTGCCTCGATTGGAAATACATGTACATAATGACTGGTAACTTGTTGTTCTAAAGCTGTGCAAAGTACCACATTGCAGCGGAACAAACACGATGATTACCATATATGTATCGTAAATGTTCAGTATTCCTTAACTGTGGATCTAATACATTTTTTCTTCATTTATTGCTGAATTGAAATATAATATTTAGAATTCAAGCAGTGTTAATGTTCTCATCAGACACACCTTTAGGGGACATATTTTTTGCGACAACAGTTTGTCTGTTACAATAATACTGACAAATTGTGATACAAAATAATCAATTAATGTATGGTCAGTAAGTTTGTTTTCTTTGGAAATAAACTTGGTTCTAAGTTTTATTTCTCATCTTAAATGATAATAATTTATATTTCTTTGTGACTACACAGTGATCAATGCTTCATTTACGCAGTGTGGTCTTTTCAAGGTTATCGGCAGAACAAATATATGATTAATGTACCTGTAAATGTTCAATATTCGATAACTGCAGATCTAATTACTTGTTTCTTCCTTTTTTATTATTTGAATTGAAATATAATACTTAGAATTCAAGCAGTGTTAATGTTCTCATCAGAGGAGCATTTAGAGGCTATCTTTTTCATGACTACGGTTAGTCTGTTACGGTAACACTGACACATCGTGAAAAAAAAAATCAATTAATATATGAAGTCGGAAAACATTTTTTTTCTTTGGAAAATAAACGTAGTTCTTAGCATTATTTCTCATCTTAAATCATAGCATTTGATATATTTGTGCAACTATACAGTTATCGATGCTTCATTGACTCAGTGTGGTCTTTTCATGGTAATCAGTGCTGGCTACACTTTGATGTGCTAAACATTGTTACAATGCTTTGTCCAGGTAAATTTGCAATTTATTTACTTTCCTTTGGAAAATAAGTTTGGTTCTTTGTTTTATTTCTCATCTTCAATCATAGCACTTGATATATCATTGCGACTATTCAGTGATCAATGTTTTATTGACCAGTGTGGTCTATTCACGGTAATCAGAGCCGGCTAAGCTTTGATGTGCTAAACATATTTACAATGCATTGTCTAGGTAAATTTCCAATTTATTTACTTTTCTTCGGAAAATAAGCTTGGTTCTTTGTTTAATTTTTAATCTTAAACCACAATATTTTATCCTTCATTGTTACAATAGAGTGAGCAATATTTAATTGACTTGGCGTGGTGTTTTTAAAGGTAATCAGCGGCTAAAGGTTTGATGTGCCAAACATAATTATGAGGTATTGTCTTGGTAAATTCTATCTAGGGCACTGAGATATATTTTAGAAGTGTCATGCTAGTCCAAATAAGTATAAATACTAGTCCTTAACTTTCACACAGCATCTTGTGTTCGATCTTGAAAAGCCAGGAATGATGACAGACAAAGACATACTGTAACAGCAACTTTTCGAAATTGATGAAGACAAAGAGAATTTGAGGGATTTGATGCAACAGACTGAACTCCATCAATAAGGCGAACTTTAAAATGTCCCTTTTAAGGGCCAACCATAAAATCGAAAAGATATACTTTAAAGTTTGACACTTTTTCATTCTTTCTTTCACGATATCTGTAAAAAAAAGTATTAGTCATTACTGAGTGCCGTGTACAGGCAGGAAAGACCAAAGAAACAGTCATGTGATGGTTTATTGTAAAGAATTAAAACGTTAAGTGTTACAAATTATGATCAGTGCACTATCAAAATGGCAGACTGTTGTCGCACTACGAAAGGGAGAGAAATTATCAAGATTTTATATCACATGTGCGTTATATGGCAGAACAACGTTTTCCTCCCTCATTCTGGGTAGAAAATTGGGGTGCGTGTTATACACACCAAAATATGGTATTTCTGTTTTTTATATGGTGTGATGAAATCAAAAAAAGGGTTCATGCTGGACTAAAAATACTGGACAAAACGACTGTGCACTGATTTTCGGACAAAGCCACTGTATCAACATCAGGTCATACAAGGCTCAATGTACACACAAATGCTTGTTAGGTAAATAATCCCCAAATTGCAACTGTCTGCTGATTGCATTGAGCAAAGGTCAGCCGGTCACGTGTTTTGTTCCCTTTATGGATAGTGGTTTAAGTTAGAGATCATACAGGTTACTTTAATAACCGATTGACTTAGTGTTGTAGTCTGCGTATTTGTGATCATAGAGGTGGTAGTATTGTTTTAGTGCTGTTGGCTGCGTCGGCTTCCATTGATGTTACTCACTTGGACAAAAACACGTCAGTATTGAACTTGTCAGGTTTTTGATTTGTGCTCATACATGTGAAAGTATTGTTATAAACATTCAAGTGACTGCCGTTTACGTCGGCAGAGTTTTTTTTTTTTATTCTTTATTTTGGATATTTGTAGAGGTTAAACCACAAAATTAAACACTTAGTAATATGCAAACTTTGACAGGCAAAACCACGAATTTAAGTACCCACGAAAATGTCTTTTTTTGCAAAACCACGAAAATTGAGCCCCACGAAAATAAATGATACTACAGTACTTAGAATTCAAGCAGTGTTAATGTTCTCATCAGAAGAGCAATTAGAGGCTATCTTTTTCATGACTACGGTTAGTCTGTTACGGTAACACTGACACATCATGAAACAAAAAAATCAATTAATATATGAAGTCGGAAAACATTTTTTTTTCTTTGGAAAATAAACCTAGTTCTTAGCATTATTTCTCATCTTAAATCATAGCATTTGATATATTTTTGCAACTATACAGTTATCTATACTTCATTGACTCAGTGTGGTCTTTTCATGGTAATCAGTGCTGGCTAAGCTTTGATGTGCTAAACATTGTTACAATGCTTTGTCCAGATAAATTTGCAATTTATTTATTTTCCTTTAGAAAATAAGTTTGGTTTTTTGTTTTATTGCTCATTTTCAATCATAGCACTTGATATATCTTTGCAACTATTCAGTGATCAATGTTTCATTGACCAGTGTGGTCTATTCAAGGTAAGCAGAAACGGTTAAGCTTTGATGTGCTAAACATATTTACAATGCATTGTCTAGGTACATTTCCAATTTATTTACTTTTCTTCGGAAAAAAAGCTTGGTTCTTTCTTTTATTTTTAAACCACAATATTTTATCCTTCATTGTTACAACAGAGTGAGCAATATTTAATTGACTTGGCATTGTGTTTTTAAAGGTAATCAGCGGCTAAAGGTTTGATGTGCCAAACACAATTATGAGGTATTGTCTTGGTAAATTCTATCTAGGGCACTGAGATATATTTTAGAAGTGTCATGCTAGTCCAAATAAGTATAAATACTAGACCTTAACTTTCACGCAGCATCTTGTGTTCGATCTTGAAAAGCCAGGAATGATGACAGACAAAGACATACTGTAACAGCAACTTTTCGAAATTGATGAAGACAAAGAGAATTTGAGGGATTTTATGCAACAGACTGAACTCCATCAACAAGGCAAACTTTAAAATGTCCCTTTTAAGGGTCAACCATAAAATCAAAAAGATATACTTTAAAGTTTGACACTTTTTCATTCTTTCTTTCACTATATCTGTAAAAAAAACCTATTAGTCATTATAGGGTGCCGCGTATGTATATCACATGTGCGTTATATGGCAGAACTACGTTTTCCTCCCTCATTCTGGTTAGAAAATCGGGGTGCACATTATACACACCAAAATATGGTATTTCTGTTTTTTATATTGTGTGATGAAATCAAAAAGGGTTCATGCTGGACTAAAAATACTGGACAAAACGACTGTGCACTGATGGATGGATGAATGTTTTTATGTGTATATATATACACATACACACATGTATATATATATATATATATATATATATATATATATATATATATATATATATATATATATATATATATATACACACACACACACACACACACATATATATATACACATGGATGGATGAATGGGTGAATGGATGGATAAATATATTCATAAAACTCACCATGTATGTGTAATTCCACGTTACGATATGTCTTACTTTGAGAACTCTGAATATAATACTCTCCTTCAAAACTTTCATCAACATTTTCAATAAAGATGGCTTGATTAGAATCCATGGATATTTTTCGGAAGTTTATGTTATTTTTATTCCAGGTTTGCGTTATCGTTGTATTCTTAATTGTCCAAGTTACAATATTGGTCTTTTGTGTTTTGTCCTCATTGAAATACTTGTATAGGGTAATTTCTGTGCCGTTGACATTTTCAAACAATCTAACTGATTTCCCTTGTTGAACTGATCTTTTATCTGTAAAAAAGAAACGACAACACTTTATTCCATTATTATCATTCAATTTGTTAATTTTCTTTTAAATGAAAGCAAGAACAAAAAATTCAGTAATTTATATTATTAATGATGTTCGGATTACATGGAGAGAACATAATATTACGAGATAAAAGGCACAAGTGACTGCAAACTTAATGCGAGAAAATCCCATCTTGTGACTTCTACTCAATTAATAAACTTGACCTCTGAGCTAGGGACGCAACAACTGTATGATAAAATGTGACCTGGGCAATGTTTCATCAAAATATCTGTAGAGATTAGAAAGTGACAACTGGATAAGGAATGAGGATACTGACTTACATTATGTCCTCGTGTGACTTTCACCTTGTGGGCAGAGGGTATTAATGAATATGCGAGACACTATCAATTCAAGATATATAACAAGCTGAAGTCTCATTAAAATATTTTCAGCGGTTTAATTGTTGTATCTGATCATGGATATATTTCTCTTTGCTCTGACCTGAGGCAGGGGCATGGCTATGGTATAAAAAACAGTGTCAAGTCTAGATATATAACTGGCAAAGCTTTCTTGTGGCAGGAGGCTTGGATATGATATGCAGCACACCATCTATTCATGATATATATTTGGATCAAAGTTTCATTAAAATAAAGTGGTTCAAAAGTTATACTCCAGACAATGACACAAGTCACAGAATTACATTTTCCCTTGCAGTGACCTTGACCTTGAGGTGGGGGGAGCACGGCAATGGTATCTGACACATCAAAGTTTCATTAAAATATCTTAAATGGTTCAAAAGTTATTCTCTGGACAATGTCACACTGGGTCACCCCTGTATTAGGACCCCACACATACTGGGCATGTGCCCTGAAGTCCTCATTACTTTGATGGATCAACCTAACTTAGTGGGACATCAGTGCGGGGCAGGAGGAAGGAATCTGGCAATAACAACAGGTAAGTATTACATAATTAAAATTAGTTTTACCGACTACAAAACTACATTTTAATATCAGTAATACAATACCTGTTGTTACTGCATAACTGAATATTATGTCTGTTTGGTTGGAGTCTGATAATCCCACAACTGGTGAATAAAAAACAAACACAAACAATACTCACCCTCACAGAAGAGCAGGAGACTACTGCGGGATGGTATCCACATGGGCCACTTTCTGAGTGACGTCAATTGGGCCCAGTGAAAAAATGCCTTCACTTTGGTGGCCAACGAGTGAAGGTGAAAGGAGCAGAAAGTAGTGTGAGAGTGCCAAAATATGGCGCTCATCACATCCTCCAAAAGATGAATGAGTTAGACATTCCCATGAGGCAGCAATGGCTTGAACCTCATGGGTTTTAATTTTCATAAAAGACAGGTCCCTATCAGTAAGGGACTGGTAAGCTCTCGTGATAGTTAATCCAATCCACCTAGAAATGGTGGATGCTGAAATATCAGCTGAACCTTTAATGGGGAGGAAAAGATGCTTCTTACCTTTCCTTCTCTCTTTAGAGGCTGCAAAGTAAAAATGCAGAGCCCTAACTGGACACAAAAGTCTATCTTGGTCATCCCCAGCACAGATTCAGCTGATAATGGGAATCTCAATACAGAGTGGACCAACCAATGGAAGCTGCTTTTTTGCCGACTCATGATTCCCAATGAACCTGATACAGCCCTGCCCTATAGATAGGGTATGAAGCTCACTCCTCCATCTCGCAGATGCTAAGGTGAGCAAGAAAATCGACCTGAGGGTAAGGTTTTCAAAGGAAGCTTCACCCGAAGGTTCATAGGGGGATTTATTAAGAGATCACGAGACACAAGAAATTCCATTTAGGCATTAGAGAGCAAGACACTAGTTTTTGCAATTCAAAATATCTGATCAGGTCTGCTAAGTGAGAACCCGTCCCAATGACAGGGCTTTTTGAAAATTTGAGTGTAGGAATGGGCTGCTCGATAGCCCTTAATAGTAGAAACCGAGCATCATTTCTCATCGAAAAGGAAGAGAAAAAAAAAAGACACTGCACTCACAGAGGGACAGCTAGAATTTACACGTTTTCTACTACACCAATCGCAAAAGATTCGCATTTGGCATCATACACCTTAGACGTTGATCTTCTCCTGGACTAAATGATGCACTTGTCAACTTTGATCAAACACTGTTCTTTGCGGAGAGATCATTTGAGATGAGCCAAGCATGAAGATGGAGAATCTGTGGGCTGTTGTGTAGGAGAGAGCCCGTGTTGTGACAGGAGATGCATCCTGAAGATCAATGGAGACCGCCTAATCGCCAGGTCTTATGGCATTCCTTGAATGGTTCTTCCTGCAGAAGAAATCTGTTTAGGGAGGAAAGGTCAATAATTAGACAAGACTTTCCCCCTTTCTTGGTAACCAGGAAAAGCCATTAGTAGAAGGCCAGAGATTGGTCTTTTAACACCCTCTCCACTGCACTCTTCTGAAACAGGGAATGAACCTCTAACTTTAAGTGCACCAGATTTAACTAGCAGAAGCAAATATGGGACCTTATTAGTGGTGGGAGATCTTGGAACTTAAGCCAGTGGGCATCTCTTATGATAGAAAGGACCCAGCCATCGACCGTTACGTCTGACCAAGCCTATAAAAAGAGGTTTAGTCTGGTGCCAACGGAAACCAAACGGCAGGAGGGGGAGTGAGTCCCTAGGGTTGTCCACACTTGTCCCTAGGAAAGGGGGAAAAGCGAACTTCTTCTCTGGGCCTTTGCAGTGTGCCCTTCTAGGGCCCACATGCTGGGGGGGGGGGGGGCTCTGAATTGGGGTTATTGCTTTGAGTGGGGCTGTGTGACTTTAAAGAATTTAGCCGATGGGCCCTTGGGGGTGGTCAGGATGATTTTGCTCCTTGGCTGGTTTAGAAGAGGGTACAAGCGATCGGTGTTGATGGTTTCTCATATCCTGAGTAGCCACAGAGTGGATGAGCCCTCAGAAGAGAGTCTCTGCCTCCATGGGGAAGCCCTCAGAAGGTTCTTTCTGCTCTAGTAAAACCTTGGAAATATCCAGAGCAACATCTCTGTGGAGGTGAAGAAGCTCTGCTGACAAGGCCATGGAAAACAATAATGCATGCCTGTAAGATTTTGCCACTACTTCCAACAAATGATGGAGAGTCACTGGCGACAGAGATTCCTCCTATAGCAGGCTGAACGAGGCTGCTGAAAAGAGG
The DNA here is from genome assembly GCA_029931535.1 of Margaritifera margaritifera. Taxonomy (NCBI): domain Eukaryota; kingdom Metazoa; phylum Mollusca; class Bivalvia; order Unionida; family Margaritiferidae; genus Margaritifera; species Margaritifera margaritifera. Next base: position 2,776,936 of record JAQPZY010001694.1, on the reverse strand, counting down.
TCAGCATTCGGTTAGGGGGCGCTCTACAGATAATACATGCTTCTGAGAGAGTGACAGGTGTAAGATGAAGTATTTTGCATTTGCAACATGCACAATGGAGAGAATGTTGGCATACCTCTATGTTACTTCCATGTACTGTGGCTGAATTATTTTTACATATTGTACTTGTGGAAACTGGACATGATCTAAGCACACAGCAGACAAAATGGCCGCCCCAAAGTACTCGAAAAATCAGCCTGAATTAGTCAAAAGTGCACTATTTTCAGCAGTTATTAAAATAGGGAAACAAATTTTGCCAGAGCAGACAATACCAGCCTCTGAAAGTACTATGAATGAATTACAAAATATATAAAAAGTAAAAAAAGTTATCGGCTCTTTTTTTTAAATTTACCTTTGAAGTCCAGGAAGTTAAAATGACCAAGCGGAGCTAGCAGTTTTTTGAGAGGTGCACATCTTATGTAAGACCAAGCTGTATACTCTATAACCCAAATTTCACCCAGCAATCATACACCAAAATAAAGGGAATTCAAAGTTCTTTTAACAATACCTAAGATATACAAGGTCCTTTTTAAATAGCCAGGACAGCCAGTGAGGAAAACCTGGCTAATTCTTTTTCTTTAAAAATCTAACCCTATGCAAAGTAAGAAACTGGAGAGTGCCACCTTACTAGTGACCTAGCCTTTTGTTCTAAGAATTCCAATGTTTTCACTGGAAGGCGAGCTCAGGTCCCCGTAGAAATACCCACTTGAGCCACTTCAGTATAGAATTGCTTCCCTGCGGCGGAAGGCCCCACATCCCATAAGGTAAACGAGGGATAAAAGAGAACGGGGGGAAGGCCAATCCAATCCCCTGCCCTAATCTGGCATTTGTGAGCTGATTTCGGGTCCCCTATAATGGTAGTCTGGAGAGATCGGGGACTTGGCCCAATCCTGATCTCTGTACCATAGGGGCTCCAAATACCCATGACTTGATAAGCAACTGAGATCTGTAGAAAATCAATCACCAGACCTGATTGACGTAGATCTTAACAATCCCCTTGTCAGGGGGCTCAATCACATTTCCGACAACAGGCCCTGGGACTAAAAGGGTGCTGCTCCCCCCTTATGGGGGTGGTGGGTGGGGTGGCAACTCACAATCAGCCCTTACAGAGCTGTGGGTCTGAAGAGGGCTTTTAGACGCGAGAGGATGCTGCTCCTTGCCGAGGGGAGGGCGCAACTCACTCTCTGTCCTAGTGGTAGTGAGAGGGTGCTGGTCATCCCTCGTGGGAGGGTGCTCTCTGCCCTCAAAGAATGAGGACGTTGCTGCTCCTCCCTTTTGGGAGAGTGCAACTGATTCTCCACCCATTTATAACCTCCTTTGGGAGAGGGCCCACTAACCTTACGAGTCTCCAGGAAGACTAGGGTAATCTTTATTTGAGACCCGAGGGACTCAGAGAAGGAGAACCTGGAAAACTCTGACAAAGATGTGAATACCTTCTTCATCGCTTGGTAGGTTCGACGACGCTCCACGAGATCCCATATCTCATAGGACCAAAGGCAACAAAAAGGACAGCCATATGTCCTCTTACAGCAAATGCAGGCTAAACAAGTGGGGTGAGTGTCCCAGGGGGAATTTCCTGTGGCCACACTTATCCACACCTTGCTTTGACATTATTCCTGAAATAAAGATGCTGAAAAGAAGGTTTGCTATACAAAAACTTCAAAGTTAGTATATACACGGTAAAGCGTGGACTATGTATATGCCAATACAATTTATTCAGTGAAAAGATTCCTTACATAGGTGTTTCACCAAGTATCAAATGTTAAAAGGAAGCAACACTAAGCTTCAGGACAGAAAAAGCATTAAAACAAGTCAACCCGGCTTAAATACAGCAAGTGACTACCAACTTAGCAAAAGATCAGTAGGTTATGATTGCTAATAATAAGAAATTTTTTAAAGGAAGGATATCTGAAACTCTCTAAGTCCAAAAATCGAAAAAGAACCCATGTTCGATAACCGAGCAAGATAGATGAAGTGAAGAAGTGGTGTGCTACCTGCTTACCACATATAAAAATTATCACGATTCACGATAGAGGTAAAGTCAATTAAATGATTGGCAGGCGAGTCCATAGACAGCAAAAAGCAAGGATAGGGAAATTAAAATAAAATACCTACCCTTTGCTGCTTAGAAAGTGTTTTTAGAATAAAAAAAACGACCAATTTTGAAATACTAACGCCCTGAGAGGGGGTAAAAAGGACAAATTAAAATGCCAAGATGTACACCGCGTGTACAGAACAAATGTCTAAAAAAAACTCTCAAGAGAACTTAAATAAACAGCGATAGAAGTCGATCAGGGTATAATCCTAACATTTAAGAAAAATATAGCACAAGGCAATTGATAATTCACTCGTTGACCCACAAAGAGACTAATCTTCTTTATGTAAGCGATATTGAACAATACAACATGGCAACCGAAAATTAATGAGGACATCAGGGCACATGCCCAGTATGTGTGGGGTCCTAATGTAGGGGTGACCCAGTGTTCTGGAAGCTTCTGGTTCACCCTAATGGGAGGACACAATTTTTGTCATTTGGTCAGTGTATTTTCCCCCCAGAAAAGTACTAGCTATGCAATAACAACTGGCATGGTATTACCAATATTAAAAACAAATCTGTGCCAATGGATGGACAGACGATGGACAACAGGCTAACCCATAAACTCTCCTACTCTATGACCAACAGAGCTAAAAATGAGTAGCTGAAAATACACAAGTCAGTGTAAAAATTAGGTCACAGTGACCTAGTTTTGGTATTACAGAGTTACTCTTGTTGAGTTGCATCCACACACCAATTGTCACGAGTATATCTATGAAAAATGTTCCATGATAATTAGGGTGTAAATATCAATTAGCTGGAAATACTTAAGTCACTCAAGCATAAATCTTACATCACAGTAACGTAGCTTTTGTTTTGCAGTGCTACACCCACTTAGATGCATCCACATACAAAGGTTCACAGTGTAACAGGGTTCAAGATATTAAGAATGAAACAAGCAAATGGCTGAAAATACAAAAGTCACTCATAGGCAAAATAGAATCCAAGGCATTGAGTGTTTAATAGCTGCAAAATACACAAATCAATCAAGTGTCCTCCTTGAGCTGCATCCATATACGAATTTGTACGAGTGTAGGTAAAAAAGGGTCCCAGATATTGCAGGTGTAACAAACAAATAACTAAACAGATATAAAGCACTAAGGCATGAAAATTAGGTCACAGTGACCTAATTTTGGCATGGTGGTCAAAGATACTAAGGTGTAATGAACAAATAGCTGAAAATGCAAAAGTCACTTAAGCAATAAAATTAGGTCACAGTGACCTAGTTTTGGTATGGCTGAGTGACTCTCAGTGAGATGCTTTCACATACCAATTTTCATAACTGCAGGTGAAAAAGGATTTAAGATATTGAGGGAGTAACAAATGAGTGGCTGCAGCTACAAAAGTCACACAAATGTGAAAATTAGGCTGCAGTGACCTAGTTTTGGTACCCTTCTTGTGATGCACCCACTGTCGTACCAATCTGGAATGAACATAAAAATTATGAATGTATGGGCAAAATGCTATATCGCCTACCAAATCATTGGCATCATTAAACCAAATAAATTGAACTGGACCTCTCATAAAGTTTTAGTATAGAGAACAGAAGGCAAAAAAATGGCCATTTATTTTTATTAATATTATATATCTCTTCTTGAACAGGCAAAATGGCAGAAAATTGAGACATGGTCACCTTCATTCTGATCCCCGATAGCATGGCATAACAAAACTTGGTAAATATTTTATATAAGAAACCTTTATGAATAATGAACCCGTCACAAATAAAATATTTACAACGCAGGACCCTGGGCCCAATTTGATGGATCTCCAGGGCAGAGATTACTCCCCCTCTCTGTAGCATTACAGTACAAAATTCTTTATTCTGACAAGTTTCCATTGAAAGTAAAATGAATAGCATATACTGACAATTTCATGAAAATTGGACAAGAAATGTTTTTAAGTTATGGCAATGAGAATTTGTGTATGTTATATAGTTGCAATCATGAAAGTGTCAGAGCTGCTCCAACAAGCCAGGACACAAGCTTTATACATGGCTACTGTCATGTAACATTCACACCTAGAAAGTGACAGTTGTGCTTAGTGGTCCATTGTTCGTTGCAATGTGTTAACATTTGACTGCTAAGTGGACAGAGGCCATGATCCATCAATTATCCTGTGTATGTTCATAATGTTCAACTTCTTTCATGAAACTCAACAGCATTCTCTAACAATTGCTTTAAAAGGAATCTACGAAGGTTTTCTTTTCTCCACCTTCCCAGTACAGTCCCAAAAATCTTCTTACTCTTATTTGTACAAAAAGATTTACATCTATTAAATATTAATTGAAAAAATAAATTATCTTGAAGTAAAAAGAGAAAATAAATCTCCCAGTCTGAAAGAAAACAAAGCTAGCAAACACAAGCAGAATGCACAAAATAGGATATAAATAACAGTAGGAACATAACATACCGGTACCTGGAAACACTCCTCTAAATAAAGCCAACAGGAGAAAAATGCCTTGAATATATGACATCATGATGGATCTAAAATGAATAAAATATATACATGTATAAATGAAAAGTATTTCTTAACTGTTGTGATAATCCTTTTGTACTCCCCTACTCTGAAACTGATTTACCTGTATATATATATATATATATATATATATATATATATATATATATATATATATATATATATATATATATATATATATATATGTTTAAACAAGTGTCCCTCTAAGGGACTGTTGCTCCACTGGGCAAAAGGAATTTCTAGGAATTCAATACAAGATCAAATTACTTCCTTTTAACTGCTGAGTGTTTAAGCCATCTTGATATTCTTCAGCAGTAACAAGAGTTCAAATTAGCTGCCATGGTGGACATACTCGATGTCAGATTTGTACCATTTCTATTTTATGACTAACTTGACTTAAGATGTCTTCTGCTGAAAGCTCAATGTCGATATGACCAGCCATCTAGGAGACATAACAATTATAAGATGGCCATTGTGGTGACCATGTTGGAGGTCAGATTGGCACCATTTTCATTTAGGACCAGCTAGACATCACAAGAAGTCTTTCAGTGAAAATCTGATGCTGATATGACCATTTATTCAGGAGAGGTAGTGTTGAGTTCTTTTTATGAGAATAATGGTAAAATGTGTGAGAATATTTGTAAAACCCCCGAATTATGCCTTTCTTAAAGGTCACCCGTGACAGCAAAAATGGTAACTATTCCTGGCACATGGCTATGCAAAATATGTAAACAATGACAACATTACGATATAAATTGGGTTCAAAAACACACACAAACTTCATTTTATGAAAAAGCAGATGATTATACCAAGGAATCAGATGTTACAAACGTAATGTCAGTCATTATACTAAATTTATTACAAAATTTTATCACACCTTTTGTTGTGTATGGTAATGTATTTTTGAGGTTAGACTCGACATATGCGACTGAGAGAGAGATATTATCACTGTCAGGCCATCTACTCTAGGTAAGATTCATATCTAGAGACACTGGTATTCATATTAAAATTGTTGTATTTAGTATAGGTGAATAAGAGGTAAAAGTTAAAGCATTTTGCATACCGTATTTGCCGGCCTATAAATCGATGCGGAGTATAAGTCGAATTAGCAAATTTCATCAATTTTCAATCCTTCATCCATATATAAGTCGATGCGGAGTATAAGACGAAGCCAGATAAACACCTTGGCTTCGTCACTTTCACTAGTAACTTCCAGTTTCATGAATATTAATGGTATCGCCATGCTATTCCAGATTAATTGGGAAAATGATTAAGATGGTCTGTACATGTATTATTTATAGGTATTATTTATTGGTACATTGTATGCAACGATTTTCACGTACGAAAAATTACATTAACATAAAGTAAAGCAATTTCAACGACATAATCCATATATAAGTCGATTCGGAGTATAAGACGAAGCCCAGACTTCCAGGTAAAAAAGTATCGCTTTATAGGCCGGCAAATACGGTAATTTGGAAGAGAAGAAAACCAATTCATTTAATTTTTTTTTTGAATATCCATATGAATATTGTCATAATGAAGAACAAAAATTTGATCTATTAGTATTTGCTTATTTAACAAACACAATCATTATTATTTTTTGTGAACTAACTTAGCGCCTGTTCCTTCTTTCTCCGATTGCACATTTTAACACTTGCATCTACTTCATGAACTGTGTAATAATGCTCAAAATAATGGTCAGAATCAATTTTTTGGGTCACTGATTTTATTTTAAAGATATGACAATTGACCAAAAATATCTTATTATAACCAAATTGTAAAATGGCAGTTTACTAAATTGTGATTTCAGATCAATGTATATATGTACAAGAAGTACCCCGAACATAGAATAAGTTGATTTATTCTTAAAACATTTCTATATAACCATATGACAGAAATTTGCAAATTTCATCATGAAATAACATGAGGTCAAGAGTATACAAAAAGTGACCAAAGACCTATAATCAAAATGGTGGATGGTGCATGTGTTTGAATGCTTCCTGTGAATTTATTTCAAGAGATATCATAAAGATGGGTTCATCTTTGAATTCTGCACACTCAAATTATGCAGAAAACATTCCATTAGGATTAACATTTAATTTCAACTGGTTAATGACTTGAGAACATGGTATTTAATGCAAAAATGTGATGGGGACGCTTGGTAAAAAATGTACAGAAAGGCTTCAGAAGTACCTGTAACATGGAAAAAGTCAATTACTTCTTAAAGCTCAATGTTCACAAAGCATTTTCCTATGTAATCATATGTATGAAATATGTAAATTTCAGCTTCAAACAACAGGTCAAGAATTTGCAAAAAAAGTGACCAAATACCAATATTACAAATAGTGTTTTAATGCTTCCTTGAATTTATTTCAAAAGATATCATAAAGGTGAGTTCATTTTTTAACTCTGCACACGCAAATTATGCAGAAAACATTCCATTTTCATACGTTCTATAATTCCAAAAAAATCATCCCCTGTTGCTACCAACACATAACTCTCGTGCGAATATCAAATAAATCTATAGTTTGTTTTGCACAGCATCATGAATGAGATCTGCATCTGTATCTCAGTGAATTTTCAGATCAGCATCTTTATATCAACATACAGCATAACACTTCTCATTCAATAAATGCTGAAACAGGGTGGTCTATTTACATCAAATTCTTCAACGCCACCATAACCTTTGGAAGAGTCAATTTGTTTTTTAGGAGTGATCAGCTTTCCTATTTGGCTATCTTTGGTCATAATGTAGTTGCCTCTCTTGTGATTTCTTTGCAGTTGCATCACAATACATGTCCATGTACTTAAATTATGTCAGACAATATGCTCCTGTCAGTAACTCTTTTTCTTTGTATCAAAATATAGATTGTATTGCTCATCAGACACCATAAACAGACATTAAGTATAAATTTTCAGTTAGTTTGTCATTTTTTTTAAAAGGATATATTTCATTTCAACATCCCTGAGCAGTTACCTATTTTCGAGGTCATATATTTCCATGGCATCCTTTACAGAAGTATTTAGACAGTATAGTAATTTAGCATTACAACAACCTATTACATAATTTATTCTAATTGGTAGCATGATTATGACAAACATACATCAGTATAACCTTTGATCTGTACTATACTTCACGCGCATGCCATCAGCTTTAATATTTACTATCTGCCTTCTGAACTTCTTAAGTTATTTATGCATAGACTATAAAGTAAACAAATTCAAGTGAAAAATAAATTAGCACAGAGATAGTGACCTTGTATATTCATCATAGAGACACTTATGTTTAAAATTATAATCACTATGATGCTGCCGAAAAATATTAACGGTCACCAGAATGTTTCTTGTATGTTCAGCTCATACATCTGTTATGGCTAGATATGGATTTCTTCAATGGATATAAAATGAAGGTTCCATTGACCCTATTATAGTACAATTTTCCTAACCAGTTAATTTTTATAGTAATAATTACTTGACAGATACTTCTTGATAACATGTGGCTATGAATGTGGAAGTTTTGTTATTTGTTAATATTAGAGCATGTATCCAAAGAAGGCCTGCAGTAAGGAGGGTTTTAAAACACAAAAGCCACTCCATACTACAGAACTCACAAAACTTATTTCATAACATGTTCATCTGTTGTTTTGTGAACTTTTCATGGCCCTTTTTTTAATTATTTTATCTAAACGTATAGGAATGTTTGGATGTGTATACATTGGTAACAGTCTGGAGAGAATTCAAAGGACAAATCATTCCAGTCTGGGTTAACTTCACTGCATTTAAAACCTGTCTCAGGTCAGTTGTTCCAAGAAGCAATGATTCTTAAAGAAAATGTTATCCTAATGTAAGATTATGTCGTCGTTTGTAAAGACTAACCGGATTTTCTCTCGTCCTTCAGAAGACTTTATTTCCTAGTTTGATATTAAATCAATCTTGAATCACAACCTTAACCACTCAGCCACTATGTATCCCCCCTACGTTTAATACACTGTAACTATATGGCATGTTGCTAAACAGTAGGGATGGTGAAATACCTTGCAAGCAAATTGTCCTTTGGCATAGTTGCACCAATTTTGTTAGTTAGAAATTACTTATCAATACTCATTTAAAAGTTTGTTGAAACATGAAACTGAATTGAATTGAGACATATCACATTATAATGATAATGTGGCAAAGGAGGTAATGCCACATTGAAAACATGTAATTGTGATGAGCAATTTAAAAGTGGAGGCTATGTGTTAGCTTCCATGTTTATGTTCATATTTAAAAATGAAAATCCAGTTGTTATTCATTTGTTGTCCAAGATAAAGTTCATGATAAACTCGTAATATAAATGATATATGTCAATGTTACCCATAACAGAGTTGCTATTTTAATAAGTAGCAAGAAATCTTGACTGTGTTGTTGCATAATTATTGAAAATATTCTGAAATCTTTGTGAGCAAAGCATTGTCAATAATTGAGCAGGTGCTGATAATTAAATATTCTAACTAGCTCGAGGTATCAAAATTTTTTAAAATCTAATTAAATTTCTCTAAAAGGATTATGTGTTGTACTTTTTAACCAAATTAAAAAGTTTAAAGGCGCAATGTCTGTAATTTTCGAGAATTACAGTTAGCAATTTTAACACTCAGAATTGTTTATTTCCTGTAAAAATCTTTCTGAGACATATTAGACAGCATACATTGATGTAATGACATTATTAACTGCCTCCAAATATTCCTCGCCATCTTGAAATTTCCACCTTCGACAAATCCATGTTTTCCGAATGCTAATTCATTTGTTTCCTGATAAGAAATTATTAAAATGATTACATCAAAATACGCCCACGCAGAAAGCTCTGACATAGACCACATTGTCAAGATGTCGACGGTAAGTTGTTTACTGTTCTGGGAGTTTTCGTTAGGAAAATGTTGGGATAAATATTTGCCAGCAAGTTACATGTGATTGTAATGAAAAATGCAGTACTAATTACTTATTTTTGCAAGGTATTGTATGCCAGAAAATCAAAATTTAAATAGTATACATAAACAGATGAGGGTTGGGGTGAGGCCTGGGGGTGGTTGCATGTGTGTTCAAATTTGATCACTTTAAGTTTTACACGGACCATAATGTTCGAAACATTTTTCAGTAATGTACATTTTGTATGTATGGTTTAAACAATAACATTATCATGTTATAACTAGAAACAATTTATTCGTACACACAACAATGTCCACATCCCTTTATAAGCTGATAGTTATCCACAAGTATTAGCACCAGTTGTACAACAGATGCACAAGTTTATGAAGGAATGGGTATCACAACTCATAAGCCATTAATGCTAGCCCATGATACCAAATATCATAACCTGTAAAAACTTTTCCATCAGCTGAAACCTACATACCTAACTAGTTTATTTTCAAGAAACCTCATATAGGACTTATAAATCTCAAGCCACTTTTGAAAGGTTTCCTATGATTTCTTATTATGTTTCATATATGACACATGTTCTGGTACGTATCAGAATAGTGTTTTTCAAATTATTTACAACCGTCTTAATATCCTGATTCACTATTCACTATGACCCAAAAACAGTTATTTACAAAACGTGTTTCAATTTTGTTAAAAGAAAATGGCCCTGAGATTTATTGATCCATCTTTATACAATACACTATGTTTATTCATACCTGTAATATCTCATAGTGAGAGGTAACTTCTCACAAAATTCAAAGCCAATGCGGTCTCACTCCTTGAGTTCCATATCCCACAATTAAAACAAATTCTTATACCGAGATGTTTTCTGGTGATATTTTACCCAAACGACAATACTGTACTTTTACAGCTTTTTTCAAAAGCTGCATATTTTTAGTCAACCTGTGTGAGAAAAATAGTAATTTCATTTATGATTATGTGTATAATTCCATTAATTCCACAACTAATAATGGTAAAAGGGCACCCCCAGAACAGTTTGCTTGCATTTCAAATCAGTTCAAGTGACCCAAGGGAAAAACAATACAATCTCGTATAATTAAATGTGGCAAAATATCAGTAATGTGCTCCGAAAATATCACTGATATTCATGATTATTATACCAGGTGTTAACAATTATATTGTCAGATTGGTTCTTGAAGTATATCAAATATAGAAATTGGGACGGTTCTTGAAGTATATCAAATATAGAAATTGGGACCAGTATTTTGATTGCATTATTTCAACTGGAGCAAAATCACCACTGTCCTGAATAAATAATTTTGTGGGCAGTGTTAATTGTAACTTTGTGCTACTTGCATGTGGCTGAGGAAGATATGCCTGCACACTTTTCATTACAAATTTCCACCATTGGTGTCACAATACAAAATCCATAACAATATGTATCAATATGTTATGGCAGCATGTATAGTTTGGTTGAAAAATATTTTAAAAAATATATCTGGAATCAAAATTGCTATATTTGGCCTTTTACCACTACCAGCAGGTCATGGAGAAGGAAACACCTTCATGCTGATCTTTAGAGTTTGGACAAGTGACTGATCAAGTATGGTGACAATTAAATGCTAAGGTTCTGGCAGAGATGGAAAAACTATGGACAACCAGGAAGAGTATTTCACCATTGCCCGCCCCAGCACTGTGGAAATAGCAAATATTTTGTAGCTTTGTGTCACACTCTGTACGTTTTGTAATACATGTATACCAAGATAAATTCTTATGTTTGTGTGTATGTGGGAAAAAGGTCACATGCTGAATCTAATTATTTTATAATTATAACTACACAAATTTATAATAATACCATCATGATTTTTCCAAATTTGATTTTTTTTCCTTTTGAGACAAAATCTGTACCAAAACCAAAATTAATGATAAATGTAAGAAAAGTTTAGGAATGCCAAGTTAAATTTCTGTCTGTAATTTTTCCCATAAACTTGAGTTTTCTATGTCCTATTGATGTTCCTCTGTAATATAGTTTTTTCCCCCGCGCATATGTACAATGGTGTCACTAACAGAATAGACTTCTGTGAAGTGCGTCATAATGGGTGACATAATACACAAACTTTACGACGAGGGGTCGTCTGGTTGAAAGCATGCAAGGAAGAGTATTAGGGAATATATCATTGTCATATTTTATGCAAGCTTTGCTAAAATAACTAATGTTTCTATACTAATGAGAGGTATCACTATGAAAGGAGTATATTTCTGAAAAGGTGAAAGTAAGTTCTTAAGTGCGTCAAAATAGGGGAGTCCAAGATATCTAGTACATGTATGACTGATATGTAAATTTTAAGCGACAATATAAGCCCCTGTGTTGCGCTGTATGTCGATAAGAATTATGTTTAAATCATTCGTGCGCTAAGCGAATTGGATAATTTTAGCTATATTTCGAGACGCTGACGTGAAAATTAAATGAGAAACAGACACGGATATCACTCACGATGCTGTGCGGAACGAACTATACTTTTCTTTGTAACGAGACCCTGTGTGCTACATTAAGGGTCAATCCAGGGAAAATTCGGATAGAAAACAATACCTAAAGTTTAGATTCACCCAGTGTCTGATGAAGCTTCACGCTGAAGTTCACAGCTGATACATATAACAGAAGCAATTCAAAATGATGACTCTACTAAGCTTTCTGACCGGACATACTCTGTTGATGACTAAATGCGTATAGTCTGGTTTGTTTTATGCTCTCTTATACGCTGCCAATGCAGACGGAATACGAGGCATGGAACCAGACTAGATTAAATAAACTCACTAATGAAAATAAAGCACGCTAATTCACAGCTTTAAGGCAAAGAAAAGTTCTTTCTTTTTTTTTAAATCAAACAGGAAGAATGTTGTAAGATTAATTTAGTTGTATAAAAGCATAGCGTCCTTTTGGCGTCATGCACATTATGACGTCATAATCTCGACGACGTTATGCAACGAATCTCATGTCCAACGTCTTGGGAAAATGTCTAAGAGTAAATTATACTCACCACCGTTTAAAGAACAATATGGGGAACACTTAGGGGGATCGTCACTGTAGTTTATATATTTAATGTAGTACTAATATTAGTATCCCTTATGTAGCTTATGCCATATATCTGTATACATTACTATATTTACTGCGGCCGCACGATTCACCCAAAACCTGCCCCAAACTACCCAAAAAACCCAAATCCACTACAAACATGATCTAAATCAAACGAAACATACCCAATTGGTCTTCCTTAAGATGTTGCACCTTTAAAAAAAAACTGCTAGCTCCGCTTGCTCATTTTCACTTCCTGGACTTGAAAGGTAAATATATAAAAAAAAAATGTGCTGATAACTTTTTTTTACTTTTTTAAAATATATTTTGTAATTCATTCATTGTACTTTCAGAGGCTCGTACTGCGTACTCTGCCGAAATTCGTTTCCCTATTTTAATAACTGCTGAAAATAGTGTACTTTTGACTAATCCAGGCTGATTTTTCGAGTACTTTGGAGCGGCCATTTATGTCTGCTGTGTGCTTACATCATGTCTAATTTCCACAAGTACAATAGCCTCGAACAACCACTTTTCGTGCACTTAACGTGAATTTTAACGCGTTCGTTATAATATTGTGAGAATCTATTCAAATAGCCATAGAAAGTGTTCAACTATATCTACTTCATTTAATCATCGTTAAAAAAAAAAAATGGCATTCATGTACATTAGTTCAGAATTACAGTTTTTCCAAGCGTGTGTAGTTTTACTTATTTCCGGAAGTGGCGTCCATGGTTCTTACGAAAAAGTCACGTGGCATATGACTGGAATGTGGCAGTTAGGTCAAGGTATGGATGTTATTAGTTTATAGCGTCTACATGTTTTTGAAATAAAAAGAATAAAATTTAACAATGACATTTTTTTCCCGGTTAATTCTATATGCAGTTTGTGCACTTACATTACTGCTTGCTTGTTCTTTACCATATAAATCCATGATTTAATAGACTGAGAGAGAGACAGACAGAGACAGAGGGAGAGAGAAATGTAAAAAAAGACACTGGTGAATGGATACACATTTTATTATAATAGATTCAGTGTCTTTTGAAGTAGAATATATATTCATTATGAAATAATACTGAAACGAAAAAGTCCGTTGTGAATATACATTTCCAGTGTAAATTTTTCTTACGTTGTATAAGAACCCCACATGATTAAAACCAAATATTTATATTGGCTATCACGTTGGATAAATTCCCAAATTTGGTTTTCCTGTTTAAGATATGTAAACAAAGCCATCGTGTGATCGGCGGCGCTATCTTTAGCATATAATAGAACATTCAAGACCAAAATGTCTAACACAAAAAAGGCATTAGTTAAAATATAGATTTTCATTATGATTTTTTAAAATTACATGAAATTACCAGTTTAAATCTCAATTTTTCAGATTTTACTATTTAATTCATTCCGGTCACTCTTGAAGAACGCGGGTGACACAGTTGATGACGTCATTATCTCGAAACAAGTGCGTTAGGTCACGAGAAATATGGCGCACGATTGTTGAAGGTACCACACGACATCCGGTGGTTGGACGATATGTAAAGAAGTTTCAGCACAGTACATGAAAGTAGCACAGAGGTATGCCAACATTCTCTCCGTTGTGCATGTTGCAAATGCAAACAACTTCATCTTACACCTTTCACTCTCTCAGAAGCACTTAATATCTGTAGAGCTCCCCCAAGTCAAAATGGACACAGTCAATAGGTTCCAATTGAAAATGGCCTCATTGTGAAGTAAATATACACGACAGTATAAATATTTTTACATGCATTTGGTTTTGTCTTTATTAGTAATTGGTTGTCGCTACGGGTTACAGAGACATATTGTATTTCTTCTTTATGTTTTATTTAAATTCTCGCTTGTATAAATCATGTCAAGATACTGCTTCTTTTTTTTATAAATTGAAGTGCATGTAAAAATATTTATAACGTCTTGTATATGTTATTATTTTCATCTCCATTCGTGTGTATGGCACTGATGGTCCATTATTTACTTCAAAATGAGGCCGTTTTCACTTGGAACCTATTGACTGGGTCCGTTATGACTTGATAACCAACATTGGCGATGAATCCAGTATGATTTATCTCCCTTGTTTCATTTCCATCCGATGTAAATACTAATTGCGGCATAATTTGTTGTCTCTTTGTACAAAATATTACTCTTTCTAATGTTTTCTTGTGGATTTGGGTATGTTTCGTTTGATTTAGATATGTCTGTGCTGGATCTGGGCAGGCTTTGGGTGAATAGTGCGGCTCATTATGACATTAAACCTTACGGAGAGATCAGGTCATATCAGGACTGTGAGGCCTTGCAACAGGATTTAAACAAACTATCTGCTTGATCTCGAAATTGGATCATGAAGTTTAATGCAACAAAATGCGTGCTATAGTAGTGCTCAGAATACATGAAGATTTCAACTATTTTTATCCCCTTGATGGATTTTTGCTTGAAAATGTTGAATCATAGGGATATTTAGTACTGAACGTTCATAATTACTTAAAGCCAAGCATTTATCTTGGCAATATATATAGTCGGGAAAAGGGTCACTAGAATAACCGGAATAAAGGAATTTACCGGAATAAAGGTATTTACCGTAAATAAAAGTAATTACCGGAATTATAGTGTAACACCAAAATAAAACGAAGATTTTAGAGTCAAATTGTATGCATTTGTAAGCGAAATTAGGGTTTTGTTTGCAACTGAAACATTTGCAGTACATAGTGACATCGATATTTAACGTCAATTACATATTGATTACAGTAGGTACAATCTAAAGACTTGCTTTACAAAAATCAGACATATAGTGCATTTGACGGGAAAGATGAATTCTGCGGGAAAATTACATGCTGCAGTAAAAAAAAATATGAACATTAAAACAAACAGAATTGTTCACAAAAGCGTGGTCATATTATATTTATGTGTCTTGTGAGTTTAATTTAATTGGCATCAGGGGTGTACTGGGTAAGCAACTCGGCCCTGGACTTATCTGCCGGGACAGGCCCGGGGTTTTGCTCACACCAGTAAAACAC
This sequence comes from Margaritifera margaritifera, assembly GCA_029931535.1. Lineage (NCBI taxonomy): Eukaryota > Metazoa > Mollusca > Bivalvia > Unionida > Margaritiferidae > Margaritifera > Margaritifera margaritifera. The sequence continues at coordinate 2,761,314 of JAQPZY010001694.1, read as the reverse complement.
CGGTAAAAACGGGGGTTTTTTTTGACGGCCCACCGGCCCACCGAAGCGGCGGCCCACTGGGATTTGTCCCGGTATGCCCAATGGCCAGTACACCACTGATTGGCATCCAATTTTGTGTACACCTTCGTGTTCAGTAGTGCAGAAGCGATGTCTTAGAATGAGTACCCTTTTGGTCAGTAAAAATTCAGAGACACTTACGCACTAGTTTTTTTCACCCCCCAAATTCACCTTATATAGCATTCAGTATAAATATTGTATTTTACCACCAACATTCTGTTGAAAAAGAAACGATAAACACCTGATTATTTGATTGCATTTATCAGCAGTTACGAGTCCGTTTTCACCAAATATTTTTTCAAGGTTGAGGTTACTGTCACCTTTGTTGACAGCGTCATCTGTAAATATCTGTTTTGTATTTTGTCGGAGTTTGAAGTGCATGCGTCTTGTCAAGGCTTGTGCCGCTGTGTTTGTAGGACCTTTAAAGAACTGCTGTTATGCATAGTTCCCAATCATTTATCGAAGAGAGCCGAAAAATGGCATATGAATTGATGTGTTCTAAATTATTTCAATCATTTTTCAAAGAGAGTCGATAGACAGCATATGAATTGATTTATTGTTTAATTATCAAGCCGAAAAGGTAGCTGAAAACATAACAGCGTTAATGATGAGAATTTAATTAAGAATGAGAAATGGCAAATCTACGGACGATAAATATATATATATATATATATATATATATATATATATATATATATATATATATATATATATATATATATTTGACAGTGTTGAATTTAAGCTGAAAATGCATGTCAAGCGCAATGTAATATTTCCATGTGGAGAATGTAAATTGAATTGTATTTACGACTGCATTCATTGCGGTTTGTGTTCCAAGTGGTTTCATGCAAATTGTCAGAACATGAGTGTTAATGACCTAGATCAGTGGTCATCAACTGAGCTGGAGTACGTATATGTTTCCTGTAGATCAGTGAGTGGTGACGGGAATGATTTCGACTACTTAATGGGTATTGACCAACTTAAGCAGGTAAGAAATCTAAAATGTTAATAACGCAACTATAAATCCTGTCAATGGCTTTTAAAGTGAAGAGTCTTTGATTCATTCATTGATCCATCCATCCAGTATTGAACATTAAAAGGTGGTAATTCAGGCCACAATCCATCCATCCAATAAAATTTATATGCTCATTGTTTGTCCGTCCACAAAATGTGTTTTTGTTGTTATTAGGAAACTTTAAATATATTATCTGTTACAGCTTATATTAAAAGGTGATAAAATAAATCCCCCAAAAGAAGAATAGCATTATTCCGGTGGCTTAACACATTTTGAGATGTTAATTTTTATAAAGGAATATTTTTATTAAATTGCAATGTATATTTCGCAGATTTGCTTTTATTTAAATATACTTGATATTCACGATCTTTCTCCTACATATAGACTGACAATTTACTTCAGTTTGACTTTATGGTGTCGAATCTTCTCGGCACTATATTTATATTTATGTATTTTTCTGTTATCTGCCTTTTGTATATAAGTATATTATATATTTCCTAGTAATTTTCCATCGTTTGTCATAAATCTATTAATATTCTCTATATTATCAGATAAACCATTTGAGCGATACAGTAAGTACTTTTGCTTCCTAATAGTTTCATTTGTTAATAATAATTCTTGTTCTTATGTTTATTTTTAGGCTGCTGACAAACAGAACTTTTCCCACCTTGAGACTGCAGTTATGCGCGAGACCCTCTTCAAAGCTGAATTCAAGCCTGTAAATGATAAAGATGCAATTCCACTGCCGCTGCCATTCTACATCGAAGAAACAGCAAAAGAAGTGATGGTGAATTACGTTGACGATTTGCGCGGAGATCCTGTAACAACCACTGGAAATCGCGACTGCCTTTTCAACGCCACTTCCTTACTTCTATTCAGGGACGAAAGTAAGTGTGTGAAATTAAGATACCATACATGCTTATATATGGTGGTGAATGCCAGATTCTACCTGAACCACCGTCAAAGGAGTGAATTTCAATGTCTGTCTCCCTCACTAGAGAGTTCATGTCAGGCTGCGGCGACAATTGGAACCCATTCCTCAGCATGGACCATAATGCCATGCATTGAGCGATGTAATTCAGCGTTCTATTAGGATTATTTACCCTCCTTTCAACGGTTCGAATGACCTGGCTCACAACTCTTTAAATACTACTTTTCTATCACTGACGGATGTGCCAGAACACCATTCGACTATTCATATTGTGTGGTACAGACAGGGTAGGTTCTCAGAAGCGGGTATTTGGTATGCTGTGAACTATTTTGGAGCAGTTATAAATGTCCGGCCAAATTCTGCTCAATCAGAATCGAGTACAGAGTTCCATATTCCCACAAACAGAAGGCGCTGTTCGGTATTTTCATTATCATCTCAACAGTCTGTACCAAACACAAGCAATAGATATGATATTGTGTCAGATCGTGATAATGATGAAATGCCTTGTGGTACTGCAATCAGGAGTAGCCGGTATTCTAAGGTATTAAGTGATGACGATGACGAATTACCTTGCGGCGCTTGTGATTTACAAAACACTAGTGGTGAGTGGTGTAGATAGCGCTTGTGAGATAGAGAGCGTTAGTGATGATAATGTTCTCGGTGAGAAAAGTAACACAAGTGAAATTAGCTAAAATACTTCAAGAGACAAGTGCAAAAACACACGTCAATGAGGACAGCGCCAAGTTCAGGCAATTTTATGTCCAACAAATTTTTGTTGGAGTGTCTAATGAACACTGACAAGGGAAGAAATGTATACCACAGGGAGAGAAAAATGACGTGTTTGTTGTCTTGGAAATAGAAAAGAGAGCACTATCCGTGGATAAGAAAGACTTTCCAGACGATTGTGGAATGTGGGACTAGAGAGATGCAACAACAGTGAACCAGACATTTGCAGTTGAGGAAACTCGGGTGAAAAAGGATGTTTATTATGTGAAGAAACAGTGAAAGGACAAGTGACTTACAATAAAATATAACTACAACCTGATCATGTTATGACATTTCACAGACATTATACAAAATTAATGGCAGATCATCGGTACAAGAAACGTGTTACAACAATAATGGCTTTTCCTGATTGTATGGACAAAATACGCTGTTTGCTGTTGTTGAGTGCTGTGGCAAGATGCCTCCAACAAAAAAGCAGCCACACAGGAAATTCAAAATGTTCACAATCTGAGCCGTACACACGCACTGATCCAAGAGTTCTTCAAATAGCCGCACATATGTATAACTCGAAGAAAGTGGCTGATGTATTCAACCAGTTAACAAAGGAGAACAGTTTCTGAACACCCAAATCCACGAAGCAAATAAATACTAAAAGGTCCAGAGAAAAACAAAAATCTCAGACGAATGATTTAGGTTTCAGGAATAACATGGCGGATGACTTTCTGCACACAATAAACAGAGACCCATTCATTCAGTAAGTCATCCTGACTAAGGACAAAAATCCTATTGTTATAGTGTACACAAAACATCAAATGGATGATATGTAAAGTAATTGTGTCGAGGTTTGCTGTAGCTTCCTGGGCGTCCACAGGAGCTTTAATCTAGGGCGCTTTTACGTTACCGCATTCCCCGAATAAAAATAAGTGCGTAGAAAGCAGGCGAACAGGGGATTTCCCCATAATGCTTGGACCCTGTATGGTTCATTTCAATGCAGAGGAACACACATATGGCACATTTTTCAGTCACATTAATGACAAATTGGGTAACGTCACTGTTGTAAATGGAAGTGATGACGAGAAAAATATGATAAATGCACCGCACTGTAAATTTCCGAAGGCAGAATTATTCCTGTGTAGTAAACACATCATAGACAATTTGAGGAGGCATCTGGAAGAACATGGCACTCCCCTTAAAGACAGTGAACACATTGGTGGAATTATTTTCCTCAGTTAAGATGGAATTGTAGATGGACTTGTTGTTTGCAAAATCGGAGGTGGACTTTTAAGACAGTCCGACCCTTTAGAGCCATTTAAAAAAAATATAAACAATTTAAATCGTACTGGGAGAAGTATCTCTGCTCAAAAATAACAAAATATATATATTTTAACCTCTAATCAATGGTACCGTACAAAGTCTATGGACAAACAATAATAGTGAATCCATGAATAATAAACTTAAAACTGCAGTAAACTTGGAAAACAAAAAAAAATACCAGAACTGATAGAAAAAAAATTTGGCCAGATTAGAGATAATCAAATTCTTCATCTCAGGTGTGCCATTTACGGTAAAGGAGATTGTAAATTGACAGGCTCCACGAAAACCTTTTATTGTGAGCTAAGAAAATGGCATGAATTATGCCAAACAGAAAAAAACAATAAGATCAACAAATTTATGTCAGCTAAATCAAAAGACGATTCAAACAAACAATTTGTACATTGTAGACATTTCAATTTCAAATGCCCGAAAACTACAGACAATGTAGGAAAAAAAAAAAAAAAAAAAAAAACAGGACAAAGAAAATGGTGCGCTGCAGAAAAAACTACCTCGTTTAGAAAGAAATTGAAAACGCAACATTAAATTTTCGTATACTAGGTACTCTTTCAGATCACTTTCTTGCAAACAGTTTCATGTCGAGATCTGCTCATAATATGTTTCGTATATTTTCCATATTAAATGTGCTGTTTTATTTTCTGAGTTATGTTCACTATGTATTTCCTATATTTTCCTTATTTACTGTGAGAAACGATCAGAAATTCTCACATGTAGTTTTTATCCTTTAGAAACAACATGAAAATACAACATTAAATACTTGTAAGATACTGTGTACTGTGTAATATCGCTTTACTGTAAGCAAACGTTTTATATTCATAATATGTTTCATATATTTTCTCTCATTAGCATATGACTGTACATGTTCTCATGTGCTTTCTTTTGAATTATGTTTGTTACCTATTTCCTATATTTTTCTTACTACCATGATAAACTAAGTACCATCACTAATTCTCACATGTACTTTTTCTCATGACTACCCTCGCCACCATTTTTAATTTCGTCGGCGAAGAAAAGTGGGTCAAATAATGTCATATATTTAAAATTACGTTATTTTTTTGGGTGAAAATTATGTCTAAATAATATATATTGCATATTGGTATAATCTTGTAGATTTGTTGTTGATTTGGTGTCGATTTGGGGGGGATTTGGTATCGATTTGGGTAGATTTGGGTGTTTGGTAACGCCCGTTTTTGTAAGTCTGAAATTTCTAATTTTACTAATACAGTTAAGAAAGATTATCTGTTATTATATCAACATATGATTTTTCATGGATCCCATCATGTTTTAATTTCAGTGATTCTTGTTCATCCTACGTCTGTGGATGGGTATCAGGGATGAAGCTAGACTTGAATTTTAGGGAGAAGTTACTTCTCCTTTTGGACCGAATAGGGAGAAGTGAGAGCAGAATAGGGAGAAGTGGCAGCAAAGCAAGAAACGCAATATATATATATATATATATATATATATATATATATATATATATATATATATATATATATATATATATATATATATATATATATATATATATATATATGTGTGTGTGTGTGTGTGTGCTCTTCTCTTATTTGAACTGTATCCTGTATTTCTCATTATGCATATTTGCATTTAACATTGGTTGTAAGCGTTCCTTTATCTTCAAGGAGAAAATTCTCTATGTTGTATGTATATTATAAACACATTTTGTAAGTGTATGAATGTATCATTCTCAAATGCAGTGTATTCATACTTGAAAGTGTGTATGTTTAGATGGAGAGAAATAGCAGAAACTATACACTGTAATTAATTTTAACTAACAGGAGGACCTAGATTACAGCATTGTGATTACAAATAGACAAAATATTAATCCAACTGTCACTAAAACAACAAATTTAATTTTTTTTTAGTTTCTTCACTAGTAAATGGCAGTTGACAACATTTCTAAACTAGTTTGAAACAGCCCGTATAACATGTACACGAGAGCATATGTACAGGTGTCTTCAACATCATAGTGTTTATCCATTGAAACCACAGTGGTCACTGATGAGTAATCTCAACTTTACAAATGCATGTTGAGGGAGTTGATTCTAAATTAAACGTGAATCTTTTGACTGTCACTGTTCGGTTAAGTTTCTAAAAGTATCAAAATTAAATTGCTTGTTCTAGTGGCAGTTGATTAACTATTTATACCTATTCATAATTACAATGATGCAATCCAGCTGAAACACTACTTGAGCTATTCATCGAAGTAAATGAATCGGCACACAGCCAAGTACAAATATGATAATATGGCGCGACGCATGCCATGTAGATGCATCTATTTTTAGAAACAAGGATTTTCTTCATGTGACCACTCACTTTCTAGCTTCGTTACAACAATCCCGAGATAGGACTGTAAATGTATGGTTTTTATATCTGTCTATGTACTAGTAATAAAGTTGTGTATTGGTTGGATATTTTTTTCTTTGCTTCTTTTTCTCGTATTTTAACAAAAATGAGTGATGTAAGAAAACAACCTGTCCCTCTAAATATCTGCAATCTTAAATTTGCAAATATAAATTTCCCTCTAAATATATGCAATTTTAAACATGCAAATACAAATTTCCCTCTAAATATATGCAATCTTAAATATGCAAATACAAATTTCCCTCCAAATATATGCAATCTTATATATGAAAATACAAATTACCCTCTAAATATATGCAATCTTAAATATGCAAATACAAATTTCCCTCTAAATATATGCAATTTTAAATATGCAAATAAAAATTTTCCTCTAAATATAAGTAATCTTAAAGTCTTAATTATAAATCTTTTAAGCCTTTTCTTCTGTGTCTCAAGAGAAAGAATTCATTTAAAAAAATCATAACATGTTTTGAGGAAAATATTAATTCATTAGCAATTAACTCCGATGACCATTTTCCACTGAAATGATTCAGTCTTGTTTGAGGTGCTATGCAGATACTGTCAAACCAAGTGACTAAGTTCTTAATTCCGCCTAGATGTTGGTTAGAAAATAAACCAAGTCCGAAATTTCACCCCGAGATGTATTACACAGCAGGAATTTTGGCAAAAGTCCGTGTTAAGTTCCAGGTGGAATCCGCTTAATTATTTAACACGGTCTGTGAACCAATCAGGCATACTCACTACTGTTTACTCTGCATGTTAACATGCACACAAAATTGTGGCACTAAGTTGAAACATATCCTGAAATGAATGACTTGTTGATACCTGTCCTTCAAATTAATTCTACGGACCAGATCAACTTCCGTGCTTATTTCTTACAGAACTAGAAATGTGTCAATTGAACCTGAATGCTCCACCACCATGCCTGAGAACCTGACCTAAATAAGGAACTTAACAAGGGGAATATTGGGATGGACGGATGTACAGACAAAGGTAAAACTGTTACCCCTTAACCACAATTGTACTGAAAAATAAAAATCACATTTAAATTGCTGCACAGTTGTAAACAAAATGAAATCGCATATTTCGATTTGGTCATTTTTGAAGCCAATTGTATAAGCAATATACAGTGAGATATAAGCAATGTGATTACTCCATTCTCTTTTGCACTATTCCAAACTATCACTCCCTGTCCTGATATCAGATGCTAAGGTAATGTCCCCATTTTGCTTCAATTGTTTCTTATGGTCTCCAAATTCACAAACTTGCATTTATTTCAGACCATCAGTTGTTATCACCTTTACTGACTTAAGTATTCAGTTAGAAATCGTAAGATATTCTTAGATTTTGTATGACTTTCTGGCTTAACAAAGCATGATGTAATAATCTTTAACAATAATAAGCTTTCCACACGGCTTAAATTATAAACTCAAGCATCTTGATGACTTGGTGGACTTGCCTAATAGTTATGAAATAGAGCACCAGCCTGCAACACTACAGAGTGCTATTTTTAGTGCGTCTTTTATGCCGCATTGCCGATGTTTATGTGTCCCTTTTTGAATTTTAGTGTGAAAAAAACAAAAAGGCCCACCCTGGAGAAAACACTGATTCTGCCTGCTGTACCTGTAAGGACTAGGAAGCAGGTCTGTACGAGAGGCAAGTCTTGGATTCTCTAGACAGTGGTTTGAAATGTGTCTTATTCAACCACGTCATAACCAACAGAAGATTGCATTTCTGACAATGGGTTAAAGCCTTTAGTTGAGAAAAGTCAAACGTTTGCAAGCAGGTCAGATATGTTTTTGTTTTTGCCTATTTCCTTCCTGTTAGAATACATCCAAAATCATGGAATGGTAGCCCTTGTGATAGAAGCTAGCTTCCTCTCCACAAAGAGTTATAGGAAGTAAGCTGTCTGCGGTACCGAGGCTTTTAAGGATGAGATATGCTCCTTAATGTATTATGACTGGGTATTGTATTTGCAAAAACAAAGCTCAAAACTGACATGCTGGATTTTCCAATATGACAATAAAGTTTGAAATGTAACACAAACATATGGAAGCATTGAGGCAGAATGGATTAACCCTTTCACAAAACTTGATATCTCTTAGACACATGAAAAAAATATTCCACCAAAATCTTAGTTTTTCACAACTCTTCGTTTTCCCCAAACAGGAATTAATAATTAGTTCTATTATATACTCAAGCATAAAGTGGAACAGGCTGTTCTTCGTAATATGACCCAAACCATGTTTAAACTGACAATTGGATGTACAATTTTAACATTATCATCAGTATTCCCAGTAACGACACTGTATTAAGTTGATAGTAGAATACTGTAGTATCAGAAATGTTTGTGGGGGACCAATTTTCATGGATTTCGTTGTTGCTCCGAACCACGAATTTAAATACCCAACGAAAAATTAACCACGTATGATGTTGCCCCCCCCCCCCCATTTTGTTTACTGTGTAATTCCTAGAGATTAACAAAGCTACTAGTATTTGATAAATCAACGTCAATGCTGTAATTTGGTAATAAAATATTAGCTTTTACACATGTTTGGAAAGTATTTTATATTGTTTCGATGCACGCGTATCGATAAGGTATCCGATAGCTGTAATTTCCACACACTGCCTTAAATCGATATGTGAGACGAGTAAAGATAGAGAGAAACGAGAAAAAGCATAAGGTATTCAAACACTAGTAATGCTGAAAATGAAAGAAAAAAAATTAAAAATATCAGTATATTAAAATTAAATTTAATACTTATTCAAATCGATCCTTCACTCGAGTACAACTGTTGCTGAAAAATGTAAATCCTCCTGAAACTACATTTCATTTAATCCATGCATTTTGAATCCAAAAGAACAACAAGCCTGTAAAATACTAGCAATATTGCTTGAAGCACTATTATTAATGAAACACTATGCATATACACTAATGACAGCAGAGTATTAAAGCTCACAATTCACTGATTTTCGGACAAATCCACTGCATCAACATCGTGTCAATCAAGTCTCAAGGTACACACAAATGCTTGTCAGGTAAATAATCCACACATTGCAGAATTAAACAAGTCTAGCTTTCTCAAAATAAACCCCTCATTATTAGGTTCCATCTTTCACTCATTGTCGCATGAGCTGCAATGATCCATTCAGCCCGAATTGGCTTGATTAATAAGGTTGCAATCAGTCATCATCACCAGTAACATCTTCCTTTTATGTGATTGATCTCCATTACACGTTCAGCATACCAGTCGTGAAAGTGTGATTTTAATTCTTCTTTGTACTCTTTATGTATTTTCAAGTCTACTGGCTGAAGTTGGTCTGTACATGCGGCAGGCACAAACAAACGCATGATTCCACTGTCTTTCAATTTAGTTAGCATCTTCTCACATTGATGAGCTTTAAACACATCACATATTGCCACTGCCTGATAATTGCATTGAACAAGGAGAATCCGGTCACGTGTTTTGTTCGCTTTATGGACAGTGGTTTAAGTAAGAGATCATTTAGGTGTACTTTAATAACCGATTGACTTAGTGTTGTTGGCTGCATCAGCTCTCTTTGATGTTGAGCACTCAGACGAAAACACGGTGTAAGTGATTGATCTTGACATGTGTTTTATTTGTGATCTTAGAGGCGGTCGTATTGTTTTAGTGCTGTTGGCTGCGTCTGCTTCCATTGATGTTATTCACTTGGACGAAAACACGGTGTAAGTATTGAACGTGTCATGTCTTTGATTTGTACTCATACCTGTGGTAGTATTGTTTTAAATATTCAAGTGACCGCCGTTTGCGTCGGCAGAGTTTTATTCTGATTTATTCTTTATTTGGGGTATTTGTAGAGGTTAAACCACAAAATTAAACACTTACTAATATGCAAACTTTGACAGGCAAAACCACAAATTACGTGCCTACGAAAATGTTTTTTTTAAATTTTACCAAACTAAGAAAATTGAACCCCACGAAAAAAATGATACTATAGTAAATTTTATGGATAAGTAAGGCAAGGGTTTCAAAGAGTGTGCATGGCAGTATAATGGCACCACTATATGACAACACATGCAACACATACATCCTGTTATATCAGAGTAATACTTTAACAAAGTTTTACTTGAATATCTATAAAAACTTAAAGACAAAACATTCACATCAACAACAACTATGGCATTGCTGCCAGCAGAAAAATTATTTCTATTATTTGTGTGGACACCTCGAGACCTCTAGCTATTGAGAAACTAGCGGGCCTGTGAGGTGACCCCCACTGTTCCAAAATTAAAAGGATTTTATATCTGTCCGTTTACCTCCCGACATGTACCTGTGGGTATATTTTAAAAACAAAATCCAACAGAATTTTTAGTACAAAAAATAAAGATATTTTTGACTGGGATTTTTCTTCCTCTTATCTTTTTTTTTTCTTCAGGCATTACACCCTATGGCTGTTTTCCTCAGCTGTTATGAAACCTATTAGTGATTTTTTGCCTTGAATTGATTTATTGTCCGTTTCATGTTTTGTATTGTGCACGCTATAACTGCTGTAAAAAATGATAGCTATGTCTAACTATCTGCTGAACACATGCTGAACTGCAAGAGTGTACACCAGGTTATGTTAGTATGCTTGATATAACTATGTGCTGAACACAAGATGGACTACAAAAAGTGTATACCAGGTCATGTCAGTGTGTTTGATAGTAACTATCTGCTGAACACGTGCTGGACTACACGAGTGTAAAAAAGGTTATGTCAGTATGCTGGATAACAACTATCTGCAGAACACAAGATGGACTACAAAGAGTGTATACCAGGTCGTGTCAGTATGCCGGATATAACTATCTTCTGAACACAAAATGGACTATAAACTGAGCATGTATGCCAGATTATGTATTATTGATAATAACTATTTGCTGAACACAAGCTAGAGTATAAAAGTGTTCACCAGGTTATGTCAGTATGCGTGATAATAACTATTTGCTGAACACAAGCTAGACTACAAAAAGTGTATATCTGGTCTTGCCAGTATGCTTGATAAAAACTATCTGCTGAACACAAGCTGGACAACAAGAGTGTACACCAGATTATGTTATTATGCTTGATATTAACTATCTGCTGAATTTAAGCTGGGCTCCAAGAGTGTATACCAGGTTATATCAGTATGCTTGTTATAACTATCTGCTGAACAAAAGCTGGATTACAAGAGTGTATACCAGGTTATGTCAGTATGTTTAATAAAATAACTACCGGTAGTACCTGAATTTTGACATAAAAGAGGCAGATTAGTTGACATCTAACATGCCTTGTTTCTCATCTTTCAAGGTCTGCAGGTACAATGGCAGCTTGTTCTTCCTGTTGGCAAACATCAGAAACATGAGAGTTGTGTTCAAACAGCTGACATTCTCCTTAAATATTTAATAAAAGGTAAATTGGAATTCCAATACATTTATATATGAAACATGCTATCCGACTGATTGAATGTCAAAATTTTCAGTAATAAAATCTATGGCAAATGTTAGACCCCATCATAGCGTCATAATACTCATTGTTATGAACAATTTGTACACAACATTTTCTGAAACATGTTAGAAAAAAGAAGAAAAAAACTCACTTTGCATTTAAGAATTTGAAGACATTAATGATGGTTCTGACAGTGCAAATATGCCATTCTTCTATCTGCAACAGTAAAACTGCATTAACATTCGCACAGCCTCAAATATAAGATCACTGTCCTCTAAAAGACTCGAGTATCTTTTATGAAACTGGGCTGTTGATCATCAAGAAGGTTGGTTGGTTGGTCTTTAACAGCACTTTCAACAAATTATTGAATACATTTTGCTTAGTAAATGGGGTTAAGCACCTTTCCCAAGGATATAGTGAAGAATGCAAACGCAGGCTGGCCTAGGCAGGTATCAAACCTTGGATTACAAGTCTGATGCTCAACAAAACATTTTGACATATAGTACAATAGACCCATTCTGGTAAAATGTACTCAGATGTCACCCCTCCTGCTTCTCTGGTTTCCTCGACCTTAAAAACCACATTACACCAACATCTGCCCTGTCAACAACATATTATATAGTAAGTCTGTAGAACATGGCTTATCTATCCTGCCATTTTGTGCAAGTCTTTCTTCCATACAGCTTTAATGTATCAAGTTCAAAGACTTTTTAAGGATTTTCAAAGATGCATGTAATAATTTTCAAGAACTTAAATCACGACAGATCATGAGGCAGTATAAAGTTTTCTTTTTCTTTTTTGTTCATATACTTCTAAAACAACAAATTATGGATCAATTATCAACCTGTTTATCTTCACAGCACTTTAAGAAAAACATATTTTGCTTAGAATATGGGCTTTTTCTTTTTCAGTCAATGTGAATAATCAAATGACTACAGCAGTTTTAGAAAATCATGCAAGTGACATCTGATCTTACTCTAAACATTTAAGGAGATTCAAGCACTTTTAGATAATATGGTAATTTTCAAGCAATTTAAATCATTGCATTTTGCCATCTTAGAATTCCAGTATTCACAAAGTTTTCAAGAAACATTAGAACCATGTACATTATTTCATTCAATATTTCCTTTTAAGTTATCAAAGCCTCTGTCTGAACCCTCCTTTGAATACAATATTTTCTCACACATGATGTACACATAACTACAAACAGCACAGATCCAAATATATCTGACAATGCATAATATAGCAGCACATCAGAGTCTATCCTTAAGAGCTCTAGATAATAATTTAATTGGGTATTTTACTCCCTGGTTTGGAACCAACTGTCTTTTTACAATTTGAAGGGGTATTTTATAAACACCAACAAAAAAAAAAAAAAAAGAAAGAAACACAAACCTGGGATACCAGACTGAGCCTTAATCATTAAGACATTATTCATGCCTTTTAGACCATGTCAAATGGTTTAGTGATCGAATGCACCATCAAACAATACTGATTTTGTTCAGGCCAGGAACAATATGCTGACAACTTTGGACCAAATGCTTAAGATTAAATTATGTTGTGTAATTTGAATGCATTGAAAAAATGTGTTTTTAATTGATTTGCTTGTGTATAATACACAAATACATTACTTTTCTAGAGCTCTGATCTACTGATAATTTTACTTAAGATTTTAAGCAAAAAGAAAATTTTCGAGTAAATAATGTTTCTCTGGAAATATATACCTCATCACATTAACATTAGACAAATAAATTCTGCTACCTCCCAAATCCAACCCTCGGGGAAAAGATGAAAAATTTGTCTTTCCGTCAAAATATTATATAGATAAAGGGAGGTAGCTCCTACAAAAGACCTCCAATTACACACACAGGGTGGTCACCCATATACTCGATGTTTACCAGTTTAAGCTGGATCAAAACCAACAACAGTATGTTCACATTTGCAGGGGTTTAACAGCAATGTGATGAAGTATACTATGAGAAACATAATTTACTAAATAATTTCCTTTCTCCATTGAACATATTATTCAATCACATTAACATTAGCAACACAAAAAAAGAGACAGAGGAAATGCAACAACATCCAACCTCTACCATAGTCACTCTTCAGGGAGAAATATGATTGTGCCCTCAGAATAGGATGAGCTTTTCTCTAATGTGAAGGTAGCTCAACTGGAATAGTATGAACTTAATAAACGTGAAATCCAACCCTTGTGGGATTCTGCACATGAGTGTACCCTTATGGACAAAAGTTTCCACGGCGAATCCAGCAAATGCTACAAACCCCATGCCTGGAACGAAGGTTGTACTGTCATTAACAGGGCTTGGTGATTGTCTGGGCATCAAGCAGAGGCCGAACAAGGTTCAACTCTTGTCTTTGCGATGCCATATTGTGTAGATAAAAACCAGAGAAAATAGACAATGCATGCCAGCCAAACGACTCCACAATGCCTTGTGTGGAAACATTACATTTAAATGTGCAACTCTATAAAATTGCTTGAATTTCATTAGCTGAGATCTTCACGAAGCATACCTCACCATGAGAGACAGCTCAGAATACACGCAATGAATAACACACTTCAGCAATGAGGCCAGTGCTGGAAAATATTGTCTCTTGCTTTCCATACACTGAGTGCATGAACCAGATCCCATAGCTTTACTTCTCTCGATGGAGCAATCAAAGAGAGAGACATCAAATTATTTTGTTCTGATTGCTCATAGACGGTAACCTGTTCTTTGAGACAATACCAGGTTGCATCATCAGGACAATTGAACCATCAGATCGGAACTGGAAGTAATTCGGGTCCACAGACATGGCTTGCAGTTCACTCACACTGCACTCTGAAGCTAGAGCTATTCGGAAGCAAGTTGTATATGATACAATCTTCAGGGAAGCTGAAGACAGGGACTGAAATTAAGGAGAACTGAGCCACGTCAAGACCCAGGATAGGTTCCATTTGGAAAACAAGGTCAGTGTGCGGGGCCTGGACAGGTAGAAATTGGACAACCGGGTGGAAAGATCCTTGTTGTGACCAATATCTTCTCTCCCATTTCTAACATGTCAGAAATCATGGCATGATACTCTTTGATAGTGACTGGGGTTAATTTCTTCTACTGAAAGAGGAAAAAGGATGAAGGTAGTCAATTGAGGAATTGAAGGTTGGAGGGGGAGGTGACGTCACTGACACTAGTTAATCAAAATGCGCCACATTCTATCGAATGTCTTCAATGTGGATGGCCTTCTTACTGTTGAGATCCTCTCCATGACTTAAGTACTGAAATCTTTTACATGCAAGCCTCACTTAACAAGTGCCAGGCGTGAAGAAGTAGCTTGTCTATACATGGATGGAAGACTGGCGACCTAGCTTCTTTGAGCGTCGCCATAATCTTCCTGAGGATGTCTATGAGAAGATGGTTGACCCAGGAATTATCCCATTGGAGAAGAGCAATCAGAACTAGCCTGCAAATATGACCCATTACCTTTTGAACTACCTTTAAGATCAGGACTGCCATGGGGAAGGCAAAAACCCTCCCCCCCAGCTGATCCACGGGGCTAAGATCAGGACTGCTATGGGGAAGGCATAAGCCCCCCCCCCCCACCCACCCACACACACACACCCGCTGATCCACGGGGCATCAAATGCCCAGGCTTCTGATCTAGGAATGGACAGACAATGCTGGACATTTTGCAGTTTCATCTTGGCACAAAAGGTCTATCATCAGGTAATAGCACTTAAAGCAAACTTGACGAAAGATAGGCAAATGGAGAGATCACTTCATATCAAACATTTGGCCTCTCCTTGATAACGAATCGGTCAGGACACTGAACCAGCCTGGTATGAGCAAGACTTGTATAGAGATATGACATCGCGTACACCAATGGAGGAACTCGCATACAATGACACAAAATTCCAGTGATTTCATTGTTACTTGCCTAAGGAGATAGTTCACCACCATAAAATTGTCCGACATTATCAGTACAGTCTTATCGTGTGTCCGATCCTTCCAAGCACATAAAACATGGAGAACGGCCCACATTTTTAAGAGGTTAATACAAGGTGCCTTGTCCTGTACAATCATCTCGCCGCTGACTGTCGTGAAGCAGGCCAGTAAGTGGACCCCCCAACCTGACAAACTAGTGTCTGTGCAGATTGTGACATTTGTTTGGGAAACTTGCAGGAATATTCCCAATGCTAACCACTCCCAGTATTGCCATTGGCGCCGGAGGCAGTGAATTTTGATGGAGATCATAAACTGATGATCTAAACAAGTCAAGATAGGGCACCACTGTGCTAGGAGTGCCGTATACAAGGGGTGCATGTAGAGGTGGCCAAGACATAGCAAGTCTGTTGCTGCATGGAGAAGGCAGAAGAGTTGAAGAAAAACCCTTGCCAAAATAGAAGTCTTGGCAGAAATCGACTCTGACTCACCCATGATCCAATCAATGAGCTTCGGATAAGTCGAACAAGGTTGATACACGTTGGAAACTCAATACTGAGATGCGCAAAATGCTGAGAAGGGACAAGATATGACTTTGTCCCCGTTTACTATCCATCCTAAACTGCAAAAAAGGAAAGCAGGTATTTCATGTAATAAAATAAAATGAAACTAACCAAATCATCCAGGTACATCAGCTTCATTGTGGAGGTGTAGAGGACATCCTGAAGTAGATCATGTAGTCCAGAGCAAGCATTGGTGAAGGTCCATGGGCTGTGACTCAAACTAGATGGAAGGGCGTGCAATTGGTACACCAATCCAAGGTAACAGAAGCGAAGAAACTTTTGAGATACTGGGCATATGAAAAGAAACAAATTTGTGTTGGTCAGATTGAGGCTTATTGCATATTGATTGTGCTGCACTGCCAGTCGTACCAACTTTGCCATCTCCATTTTGAACTTTGCAGCAGCAATTTAACCAGCTTAAGCCTACAACCGGTCTCAATTTCCCATTGGTTTTTGGGACCAGAAAGAGTCTGGAGTAAAGTCCTGGAGAGTTCAGCTTCCAAACTATTTCCACTGTCCGCTTTGAGAGAAAATGTTCCATCGTGATGCAACCGTCATAAAAGGGGATGACAAAATGGGTGTGGGCTGGACAAATGAGATCCGCAGCTCCTCCAAAAGACTTGGATCACCCAGTGATTGTTTGCAAAGAAGCTGATCCGAGTCTGTCGAAACCTAAGAAATCTGGTGCCCGCAGGGAGGTTGGAGCTTTGGCTGCAAAAGAACTGATGCTGTTTAGGCAAACTTATTTTTCCCTTTTTCTGATGATCGTCCCTTCTCTGGTACTGCCCCTGATGCAGCCGAAATGAGGAAACAGCGGGCAAGGAGAGCGCAAGCCGTAACTCTTGTGCTGCCTGCTTTCTAATCTCCTTAATGTGCCCTCCCCCCCTCCCCACGACTGAAATGATCAGTCAAAAGGCAGAGAGCACAAAGCTGCCGTGTGATGTGGTTTGAGTGAATAGTTCAAGAAGGCATCTTTTCTCACCAAATCCAAATTGCTGGAAACCATGATGGCATTAGCCATTGTGTAATGCACAGCCTTTAACGACCTTGGCTATATGGCACGCTTACTCCCATGCATGATTGCTTTCTGCTTTTTCTGCCATATGGAAAATGGTCAATAATGATGCCAAGTCTTGCAGAGAGGAAGTCTCCACAACATTCTTCATCAGCTTAGATGTGGTGTTAAATACTTGTCTGTCAATCTTATAAGGCTGAGGGACAGACATATATATATATATATATATATATATATATATATATATATATATATATATATATATATATATATATATATATATATATATATCACTGTAATCCTTATCCAGATTCGGAACTTGAAATGTCCAAATGGTATGTGTCCAAGTGGATCAGTAACAATGTAGTGAGAATATCACCAGCAGATGGCTCACCGACGAAAAGGCTGAGGTATTACTGGGGTCTCGGATTTTATCATGAAGGTGCCTAGTAATTTCTGCGATCTTCAATGTTTGCGGAATAACTGGACAACGGGTGCTCGTCATCAAGAGCCATGACTTTATATCCCTCAGTCACCGCAGATGGGAAAGGGCAATCAAATGGTGACAAGATGCAGTAAATCAGTAAAGTTCTTTGATTGCTGCCTTGAAACTAAACTCTGTCCATTTCCTAGTCTGGCTGAGGTGTGGTGGCAATTCGAGGTTGTCCCCATCCTAAACAAAGCGTTTATCCTCATCTTGTATGCCTTCCATGTTTGGATACAGCATGCTACAAGGGCGCAACAACGCTGTAACATCACTACGAGTAATGTTGAACCTTGTAATTGGATAAGCCACCAAAGCCAGCCCAGCTGTCTCCAAAACGGAATGTAGTCCAGACAATGAGTGCTGAGCTGGGCGGCAAGTATATTGTGAATGGTTGGCAAGTTGTGTTGAATAGGTATGGCACGCTGGACAGACTGGACGGTCAAAAGTGTAAGCGACCATTGCAGATGGAACTGTCAAATGGTTTGACAGTCTGATATCACTGACTTCTGATCAATATACAATAAAACTTGTCCTAATGGTCACTTGTATTCAGCGATCACCTGGTCACAATGGTCATTCTAATTTTCCCTCAGAAAATATCTTATATAAATGCCCTGTATTTAACAGTCACCTGCTTTCAGCGGTCAGCGACCATGTGTTTCCTAACCAAATACGGGTTTCACCCTGCCTTCAGCGGTCACTGGAGCGTATGAGCAGTGACCGCTCCAAGCATTTCATAGCTCGATTGTACTTACTGTAGTCCAGTCACGCTGTCAGTCAAACTCAAAGGTGTCAACATATCGGCTACGCAGGCAAGGCCGATTTTGTCCTTACATGAGAGAATCGAAGCAATTTGTTTCCTGGATAGTGGACAAAGTAGTCGTGTAGTTGCAGCAGAAATGAGAGTCGGACGAACTCAGATCCAAGGGATTATTAAGCGTAAGCGAGATATTATGACCGATTTTGAGAACAGCATTAATCTGGAGTGTAAGAGATTACGTACAATCACACCAAATGAGTAGAGATACACGTACAATTGTGATATCCCTTAAAGTTTATATGCTACTAACAATAGCCGCAGGAAGCTTCTTTTCATTCCCTAATCATCATAGGTCTCTAACAAAAGCTGACTGTCTTTTGATCTCAGTGAGTTTGAGCAACTGCTTAATCTATCAATTGCTTGAAGTGTGAACACCTGTTTTCATGTCTAATTATACCAGCTGGCCTAACAAAAAGTCAGTCCTGTGTTTGACAGTCACTGGTAAGCTGTCAGTTTGAAATTTTATTTTGACGCTGTTTCTACTGATAAGTGATGATTTAATGTACATGATGGATTAAAGTGGAACTTTTTATTTTATTATTTTGTTATTTTTCCTTTTGCTAAATATCTAAACTAAATATATGTAGCCTGATAGCATACTACTACTAACAATAATAATGTTAATGCTATTCAGTGCATAGTACATGTATTTGTGATGAACCAAGTTTGAGAGCTGAACCTGCCTTCAGAGGTCACCTGTCTAAAGCGGCCACTTTGGTCTTTTCTCATGGATGGACGCTATAGATAGGTTTGACTGTATCTGTAGCTGGGTCAGCTGGACAGACCAGTTGACTGCCAGGACAGCACAGGACAGCTTGTATGGGTCTTGCAAGTTGTAATGGCTGGATAAGTCAAATTGCAACCCCATGCACACAGTCTTAGTTGGAGTGGGGGTGGGGGGCAGGGGCAGGGGCAGGAGAATTTATATGAGTAATTTATTTTCACCTATATGATATATAGACAGAATTTTCGTCTTTTCAGGAGGGCTGGATTCCAGGAAATGAAGATGGCACCATTTCTTCCTTTTAACCATGTCTATCATTTTGAATGATGAAAACACGTGGTTTCGCATCATTTCATTCATGCTGCAATATGGTGGCCAGGTAAACAATTGCTTAGAAGTACTTTGTCAAACTCAGTGAATATCATATGATTATTAATTCATCTAGGATTTATTCATCATGTATAGTGTTCATCTAAGTACATAAATTCTGTTGGTAATCCTCAATGTGACTGATGCTCTTAAAAGTTGTTTTATTTTTTGAAAATACATACCGGAGTTCTGCATACAAAAAAAATGGTGGTAACTCTAACAATGTCAATACTGTAGACAATTTTCAATGGATCCAGTCTAAAAGAAAAGTAATCCCAGATTGTATCCACATCAAAGAAATTCAAGACACTATCCCTATCCATGTCAGGAATAACTCATCACTGAAGCAGATGAATGAGCATAGGACTAATTTCCTACTCTACAAATACTCATAGCAACATGGGTATGTGTCCAAAATCATAATTTCACATGCAAATAAAGTTACATGTACTGTATTCCCATCAACAAATACCATTTTCTTTCAGGGCAGTGGATGCGTGGCTTGGACTTGTAATGGATTTTTTGAACCGTGTTAAAACATAAACAATAGATCTAACACCAGCACTCTGTCACCACGGCCATCCTCAGCATGGCCCAAAACCTCCACTCCTATCAGTGCAAGGCCATAATTAATTACAAAATCACTCGCTCAAGTAGACACAAGCTAAACAGGGCCTAATTACTTAACACATCTCTCTTTCCTAGCCCTGGTAGACCCAGATACATTCATCAAATTGTAGAAGACAATGCCACAATCAAGATAATGAAAATCCAATTACATGTAGTGCTAGCCAAGCACGACCCCACTTCTTTACACATTCACATGCACAGGCAGGCACATAGTGCCTAAATATATAAGACCTCTAACACCTCTAACAACTTCTTCTCTTCAAGCCCAGGTAAACCCAGATATAATTCATCAAAGTATAGAAGGCAATGACACTAATCATGATGAGACCTCTTTCAAACACAATGCAAGTCACAGTTCACTGTGTAATGGAAAATCATATTCTAAGTGACTTGATAGTTATGATAAGGGATCAAACATATCAGCACCATTTTCATTTAGGACTAAGTAGACATGATAAGAAGTCTTTTAGTGAAAACCATATGTTGATATGCATATCCATTCTGACGGAATAACGATAAGAAAGATTTTGAAGATTTGTTTACAAGAGTTAACAAGAGGTAACGGCAGCGACGGTAGCAGAGGTGGCAGCAAGGCTGGTTCATTCATTGATAAATTTACAAAAGGTATGAAAAATATTGCTGACTATTTCTTTAAGTTTGCTAACAAAGCAGAAGAAACATTGCCCCGTAGCATTGGTAGTGTAAAAGGTTGGCTTTTAACATTAGCCGGAAAAGTTATTTCTTCAGTAACTGATAATGCGACTTTGTTAATTCTTGCATTAATTAGTTTGCTTTCTGCAATTGTACTAAAATATTTATCGGTATTAATAGAAATGATTATACATTAACTAGCTAGAAATTTTTAAAGGTTAATTTCACCAGCACCTGCAACCATATACATAATTATGAACGCCTGTTTATTTATTTTATAATAAATATCGTTTACATAATGATTTATATTAGTTGTAAGTGTGACCGTAGATACAAGAATGACATAATTTTTAACCTTAATTATTACTAACCTTTGCTTGATTTATTCTAGTTACTGCGTAATCTGTTTTCTGTCCAGCTGTTGTAGACTTTATAACAGCTGATGTTATTATATTCTTTACCACAACGTTTATTTATAGTGTCATTTATTTATTTATAGTCCAAATGAAACTGATGAATTTTATTATAATTATAATTATGCTACTAAGTTTCATCACAATATCATTTGGTATCAAAATTACACCATCCCCATCAACTACATATTCTTGTCTAACTTTGGAATCTGAAATATATTGTTGAAATCTTTTTATAATGTGATAACCTTGTTCACTTAAACTAATTTTTCAAATAACTTTCTAACAGTAGTACTTGAGCACCTAAAATACATATCACATACGACCTAATACTCTGGTTTGGACGCGCTATTCATTTACCTTTTAGTCCCAAATTATCTAGTAGAAAGAAGTAAATCCATCCTGTTCTTTCATCTAATATAGTTTGAGAGTTATATTCATCTTAACTTTATAGTATCCACTATTCTTCATTCCACCATTAGTCTAGTTCATATCTTTCCCATCTAAGAAGAATAATAAAGGTTTTACATATTATGTTACATTTCTTGAGATTTTGTGTATTTCTACGATAAACAGATTGACTCAAGGGAAGTAACAAAAAGTGCTTAACTGACTTGCAATTAGGTGACATTTTACATATCACTGTCTTCATTGCAGAGAGGGCAATTTTAACAATCTATACAGTTTTGTAAACTTTGAGGTCAATCCTTTTATTATCAACATCTCTTGTAACATTTCAAATCAAGTCAGCTGTGAAATACACCATTGTACTTGGTACTTTTTCGGAATATCTTCCTGGTTTTGCTTATATTCGGAGGAACTAACTGTGGTCTGAGGCCTACTGTCATCATGGACGGAAGTTGCACAGAAGAAGGTATTATTTTATCTCAGGTGCCTTAACATTTTGAGCGATCGTACTTTGCCACTTTTGACGAAGACCAATTTCTTTAGCAGGCCGCCGATAGAATGGAGAACACTTTCCTTTTTGCTTTCGGAAGTAATATGGACATCTCGGAGACGGTAGAGGAGTTTCTTTACAAGGATTATAAAATCTCGGACTTGTTCGAAAATCAGAAAAACCCATGCACGGTAACAAACACAAAATGGCGAGCAATGTATTTATTGCATTGCATGAAGTACGCGTAAGAACGTGCCTGATTTGATTTTTTGCTTGTCAAGATTTGTTCTTGAATCTAGCACACAAGATGGAACGAAGCACACTCCGAAATCATTATATTATCTTGTGTGTGGACTATTGTGCAAAATTGCGATACAATGGGATTTACGACTTGAAGTTTCTAGCAATGAATTATACCAGACTTGCTGAGTTAAGGAAGGTCTTAGACTGTCGAATGCAAGAACTTCAAAAGGCATTGGGTACCAAAAATAAGCAGTCTGATCCAGTTTTAGCAGAAGACGAGGATAAATTGTAGGAATCGGAGACTTTACGCAAAGACTCAACAGTGTCCTTGCAGCACACCATCTTTTTATATGCTTGTAAAGTGTTCGGCTTATGATGAATACAGGTCGTTGGAATCCACTCGCTTTGAAATGGCGAAGACGAGCTTGGCTATACATTTTATTAGGCGAAATTGCAAAAATTACCTGGAAGGACTCGGAAACTTGAGATTTGTCAAAAACATATTAATCATTATTGCTCCCAAGGAAAATTGTTTTAATTTGTAGATAGGGTGAACTGAAACAATCATTTTATGCAGTTGTTTTCAGCTTGGTTAATTTGAGGGTTTTTTTTTGTTCTTCTTGGACAAACTATTTTGTTTTTCTGCTTTCAATGCATTTTAATTATTGTGTGGTCAGATAAAATATAGTTTTAGGATGGCAATCATATTTTAAAAATTCATTTAATTTTGTATATCATGTCATATTGTAATCTAATTTCTCCTGTTTAAAATTGGTTGAGGAATCAGACCCCGAATTATTAATTTAGCAGGATACCAGTCTCAGAGGAGGGAGGGAGACACTGGATACCGTAATTAATACTTGGAGATCAGGCTATTGGCTGTAATATCAGTATGGAATTCTTTTGAAATTTTCCGATACTTGTATCAGTGCTTTCAGCTTCTACACAGATTCTGTGTGTGCACGGACAGGATTTAAGTTCTTCCGGCAAGCTAAACATTTTGTGTGCAAACCCGGTGAGAAACTGATGATTCAGGTTGTTCATGTCGGTACCTCACTTTAGGCACACTTATCTATAGAAAATGCCGCGAAGCACGTATTTTTGTTCATCTGAAAATGTGCACTTACCTCAATCAAGAAGTACATGTGTTGTGTACTGGGCCATCTAGTGCACAAAATTAGCTTTATTTTCTCAAACGTTAACATTGATGTCTACGGACAATGCATTGGTGGTCTGATCCCTATATTTCTATACTGAAAGTAAAATCTATCAGATAAGTTCTGGTAATGAATAAGTTTTTAAAGCAATCACGTCTGGCTTCACATTTGTGTTATTAGATTTGAAATAAATGTTTTCATTGTTACAATTTTTGACGTTGTGTTTATTTTTTTCTGCTTACAGGACCAGGCTGCCTGACACATTTCTTAGAGGAATACCTTGCCTTCCTAGGAAAAAGAGGTAACTTCTACCGTCGATCCCTACCGCGCTATCCATTAAGATATGGAGAAGATTTTGTTAGAATAAAGGACTAGGTACAACAAGGGTCAAATTTGACCCAACAACCAAAAAGCTCTAAGTTTTGTACAAAGACTCTTTAGGATGCATTTTGTGCAGAATAATAAAAATTTTGTTGAATTCAATCAAATTATGTATGCTGGAGGCACCAAAAGTTTATCTACATAAAATGATGTTACTTCTGGTTCCATTACGTTATTGTGATTTTAATGACGTCATGCATGCAAATTTTAATTTTTAAAGACTTGTTGAAGATATATATATATATATATATATATATATATATATATATATATATATATATATATATATATATGATATATGATATATATATGCAAATCACGTGGACTATAGGATTTTGAAAAAAAGACTTCTGCAAATATCAACAAAACATAAAAAAATCCATAAGAAAAAATATTTATTTTATGCTAGGCAGTGAATTACTGGATTTTCCGAGTGAAATAATTGTGATATTTCACTGCAGTGAAAAATATGATATTTTTTCACTGACCGTCAATAGAGATGGATAACATTATGGGTAAGAAATTTCAATCCTTTTTGTAAGATCCTTGCCTGTGTGTAAAGGTTAAGGTGGCTGCTTTGCATCCAAGTGAAACGAGTTCAAATCCAGGATGTTATAAAAAAAAATTAATTTTTGTTTTGTCTTCTGTTATACCTTCAATTGGGATATCTACTGATATTTTATGTGCAAATAATGCAAAAAAAAAAAACAGAGCAGAACATAAACGGTAAACCGCTGACATTATCGCGCGGGATGCAGCAAGAAAACAGCTACTTCAGTGTGTTATTCAAATTGCTAGACAATACGCTTGAGCATAAAATAAAAAGAATATTTGCTTGCTTCGAGTGAAAAACGGATATATTTCATCTCGTGAAAATACTGAGTTTTTCACCCACTCGATAAAATATATCCGTTATTCACTCGTTTCAAGTAAATATCCTCTCTATATTCAACTTCACTGCGTTAATTTATTTATTTATTTTTTATCCAAGATAACAGTACTTACCCTAAAAACAAACATATGGTGTGACATGTACATGCATAATGTATGGTAAGAAGAATATTGACATCAAGTCCCTTGTCGATAACAATTCCAATACAAATGAGCTAACAACATAGCAAATACATGAGTATTTCGCCATACAATTATCGTCACAAAAAAATCTAAAAATTGTACATCATCACTGTATGTTTAGAAGAACTGATTATGTACACATGTATAACTAGAACACATACAGTATATAATTTGACTGGAATGTACAAGGCAATACTATTGGTTATTATTCTAAGTTTTAATAAAAATATTAAGCAAGCAAATACATGTTCTCGTAATGACCTATTCACAATTAATTTTGTGTCAAATTTACACAGTCCAAAACAGTATGTACTTAGATCTTTCAAAATTATATATATTATTTAAACTACAGAGAAATCTGACATAACAATATTTACTGTTTTTTTTTTCTCACCTGGACTAATTACTTCACAAGCAACTTGTAACTTATTTTTTATTGATTTATTACTCTTCGATGTCAGCTGTATCATCATCATCACCACCGTTATCATCATCATCATCATCATTCAACTGAGGTTCAGGAAGGTATTGCGCATCATTCAAATAAGAACTGCAGTCAGACATCGAATTAAAAGGTGCATTTTGATGACGTGCATATCCAAGGTACCAGATGACGTCTGCTATGTGCGCACACGTACCAACAACACGGGCTCTGGCTCGACATTGGCAGTACCAACCTCTGACTGAATATTGATCATAATCAAGCGAGATTTTGTAGGCTCTAATGGACACATGCCGGCTCGGAATTTTTGCCATTAGAAGTCCATTCTGGTCTTTATGCACTAATAAATCATAACCTCCATCCTCACTAAGGTGCTCACGGGTGTAAGATTTTGCTAACTTCAGTTGATATACTCCAAAAGTAATATTTCGCAAGTCTTCCTCGTCAAGCCTTGGAAAGTCACGAATTATGGTATCTGAGGCATCTATCTTTTCCCAAGGATTTCTCATCCTGTCTAGACCCTCACGTTCCACCTTCTGCATGAGCAAATAAATTTCTACTTTTCTGGGAATCGTACACAGGTCGGCTCTGCATGTAAGCGGACATTGGACCACGAAACTATGTATACGTGATTTGTATTTATATGAGCTATATAAAGTTTTTTGTATTCTGTAGCAGGCACATGGATTCTCTTTCTATTAAATATTTATGGTGTTTAGCAGACTGTTTATTAGGGTGAAACGATACACATCTCTCACGCATCGATACGATTCTCGATACACAGCCTACGATACGATACATTATCGATACACATATCAAATTGAACGTCTTTTCATCTTTAGAAGGTCTGTCAATGGTAGGGTGGTGCCATTTTTTATGTGTTGACATATTGGGTGTATTTCCAGTATGCAGATTACAAGCAAACATAGACTTATCAGCTGTTCATATGCCATTCTTATCCTTTACAAGATTTTAAAAAAAAAATACTTCCAAACAGACTAGCTGTTGGTGACTTTTATTTACCCTTTTAGGCCATTTCAGGCTGCTCCATTCGATCATATGCATGACTCATTCTGGTCACCACGCCCTTTATTTTACATTGAATGAATATTTTTAAAAAATCTTATTACCAATTTCATGTCTTCACTTAAATTTTGAAGGAATTACGGTGTTATCTTCAAAACAGAGGAAACAGTGCAATTTCCTCGTGCAAGAAAATTCTTATCTAGAACAAGTCCGAGTGTGGGAGTGGAGATAACTAATAGCCAAATCCTTTACATTGTATTTCCTGCAGATATAAATCAACTGCCGCGCCCAAGGACATTTGTTTCTGTCAGTGAAAAAGGAAATTATTGATAACACCCACTCCCTTTCTACAAACTGACGAGGTGGCTAAACCTCATGCGGTTTGGAATCTCCCCTCTTGCCGATTCTGTGCGATTTGTATTTTTTTTATCCGGTCGCTGATTACATATATCAACGTAAAAGGAGATATTCCAAACTTTTTCCCCATGTACGATTTAAGTACTTTACATATTATTTAATAGTCACTTTTGTGTGAAGTTTCTATGTTGCTTTGTATATATTTGGAGAGAGTTTGGATGGCCAATATTTCAGTTTGTCACGTAGTGAACACGCTACAGTTAGTTATGATTGGTGGTTATTATTTTACCCTGGACTTGAACAAACAATAACTACTAATCAGAATTGCATGTAACCTATTTCACTGCGTGACACACCGGATGTGTAGCCTTCAGTTCGATCCAAGTAGACAAGATGCGATGCAACATATAAATTTCGCGTAAAAGTGGTTATCAAATGATCAGTAAAGGACATGGGGAAGAAATCTACAATGTCTTCTTTCCGTTGATATATGTTATCAGTGGCTGAAGATGCTGACAGGATAAACTAATTAGCATGGAATTGGGGCGGGAGAAGGGGGCATATTTCGAACCACGTGAGTTAGTCACCTTGTGTTAATTTGTAGACGGCGAGTGGCTATTCTCAATAGCTTTTTTTTGTACTGACAAAAATGAGTGCACGTACTTGCTACGGCTGTCTCAGATGAATTCTCAATTTTATGAATGAAAAGGCAAATGACTAATAATTATTCACGACTGCTGAAGATTAAAGTAAATTGCATAGAGTAAGTATCGTTTTGTATCGATTCTTTCCCTCTTGTATCGATATTGGTATCGATATAGAAAAAGTATCGATACATCGATATATCGATTAATCGTTTCACACCTACTGTTTATATAAGATATGGTATTATACATGTTTCCAAATCAATATAAATACTCTTTTCATAGTGCGTTTCCTCACTAACCCTTCCAGTTATAAACATAGTGGGTTTGGAACTAGAGTCCCCTAAAGAATCTGGCACCAGTTAACGCACTGTCGTTAATTCTCATGGATTATCTTTATTATTGATGAAACAAAATGTACCTTATATTGAATGTTAATTATTTATTCTGCCATTTCAAATTGTACCACAATGAGTCTTCAATAAGTGATGAACGTGAGGTAGGCCTGACTGGTTCCGTACGGAAACTGCATAGACCCTCAATCGCTTTCTATGATTGGAATTTTTTTTAACAAAATATTCAAAACGGATTAACAAAAGTTTCACAGTATTGCATACCACTGTATATAATGCTCTTATAGAGAAATATTTGTCCAAAATACCAGTCTGATACAAATATTTTATAAACCAAGCTGGATTTGCTTATTTCTTCATAACACTCGTCGTCTGCAAATCAACACCGCCTGGAAATATTTTTCAACTCTGAAGATTTTCCTTAATTTCTAAGAATATTGGTGTCTGATAAAGTAAAACTGCATTTAATTTCATACTTTACTCATTTATTGTGACATAATATTTGTAAAACGAAAGTTACATACCTTGTAAACTGCTGCTGCGATAAAAACGTCACTGTTGCCTGCCATATTATCTAACCATTTTCTTTAAAATTGGCGTATCTCACATGAGTGAAACAACATAAAATTTTCTGAGGTTACAACTTCTCTAATAAGGGAAACGTCTTGAAAGTTTCCCGTTGTTTCATGACTGCGGGAATAGTTTAATATATATAAATACATTATAGTCAGACGAATTTTTCACATTTTCTGCATTCTACGACTCACGCGCGGCTGCAGATGACATCATCGCACGCGATAAATATGAAAAATAAAACGTATTATTAAAGACAAAGCTATATCTATACAAAATAAATAAAACAGCTTTTAAAATAACGAAAATACATTTTGGACATTTTCTGAGGCCATTACAGTGATCTAGAGTCCCTAGTCCTTTGAAACTATGATGAGAGAAATATCTGCTAAAACAGGATTCAAAGAGTAATTTCAGTAACCACTCTGGTCAAAGAACGTGTGCATCTGTTCTATTGAAAACTGGAGTTGGTGAACAAGAAATCATGTTAAGAATCGGTGACCGTTCTGAGAAAGCCGTACGGTAGTGCAAGCGTACTTTCCTATCTATAATACAGCATACATCCACAGTCTTGACCCCTCCACATCCTGATAAAAGAATGAAAACTGAGGAAAATGTTCATGAAGCCCTAAATGATCTGACCAATCGCGGATGTACTTTTAACGGATGTACCGTTATCTTTAACTGACACCTTAAATACAGTTCGTTAAGCCCTAGTCAAATGAATCCAAGCTATACGTATTGTCTGGTACACAATTTGGATATTTTTAGTGTATTCCTGCTTGCACTGAACCTTTTAACTTTCGGATTTAAATGTAATTTCCTTCAATTTGGTGTTTGAATTCATATATTGTGTTATTCCAACCATGATGTAAGCTTAAATGTATCTTTTTTTTATGTCTATTCTGCATTTGTTTAGGACTGGATTAGTATTTACCATTTTTGGTGTACCTTCATATTCATCTAAAGTCAACAATTATCTACACGGAAAAAAATTCAACTCGAAATTTCGAAATGTGAGGAAAATAATATAATTCAGAAATGTTTTAGTCCTTTTTAACGTGTTCGTTTTCTTTTTATCCAGTATACATACATGCAGTTTTGTAGTCAATGTCTTATCTAACGCATACACGCGCTTTGATTTAACTTCCAGAACAGGGTAGTGTCACTGACCTTGCCGAGGTAAAAGTACTCGTGCACTGTATCGTCTAACAGGCGTCAGGGGTGGAACTCAGCTGTACTATTCGTTCCAAAACCTGGATGTTATGGTATGGATTATAGGCTCAACCTCCTCAATTATTCCCAATTTAAGCGATTTAAAGCGGTGTCATCATCTATGGAAATTTCAACCGCAAGTAATACAAGATAAATAAAGACCACTAAAGTACCTCATCTTCGGCGACGATGTTCCTATTGCCAAGGTCTATAAATTCTATCCAACTTGGGTATACAAATTGCACTTTCGGTGTATGTTGTCTCTCCCACAATGACACACTCAAATTAAGAAATGCCAAAAAGCAACATTATCACTAAATATAAAAACAATCATTCATAATGATAATTATGGTTGTATAAACTGCTAAATTTGTATTGTTTAAAAATAGCTTACAAACCACCGACTTTGCTAGATGCTTGATTTACACCTTAGACAAAAAATGCACAATACAAACTAACACAAAAACAAATGAAATAAACGGCATGTTCAGTATCGGCACCATATAGTCATTATTCCTCCGTTAAGCCCTAAAAGAGACATATTCAGCAAGGAAAGACTTTTCCAGCACTTCTAAGCCACAAGCTTATCACAACCTACCAATAATTCTGATCTTTGTTACTGTTGCTTGTTTGTTTAATCCAAACAAATAAATTGGCAACATTTTTTATTTTCTTAAAAGTATTATTCACTTGAAGGAGAAGAATGCGAAGAATGAGGCGGAGTAGGAGCAACGGCAAGAAAAACAACACTGTTCACAGCATTAGTTATAGACAGATACTCTCATTGCTACCACTGTAGCTATAGTATCAATTGAGTGTCTCTGCGAGATAAAGTTTACTTCTTATCATTTCCCTAATTTTTTCATATTGATCTTGTAGACATTTTGAAATGTTACGATATTTACAATTAATTCTAACCTCATAAAGTTAATTTATTTCTGGTTAATTTTGTTGTCATCTTCCATAAATTTTCTCTCAAGTATTTTATCAGTTCGTCATGCTGTTTGATTTGTATTTTAAAAGCTTTCATTGTTTAGGCTGCAATTTAAACAGCTACTTTTTAATGTCTTATCTCTGTTTCCTCTTGTGTGTTTAAAAACAATCATACAATCTTATCCGTTTTATCAATGGAAGACACCCTGCTGAAAGCTTCGTCTAATTTACCAATTATTTTATAAATATTAGTATTTTTCTTTAGAATACAAAGTTAATTCATTCGCATCAGTACAAAGGTCTTCCAGTAATAGTATATCTCTATTTGTTTGTGTTTGTTGCTTTTGATTATTAAGTTTCTGTCTTTTCTATCCGACCTTCTCCAGGCTCAACCTTTCCATCTGTGTATCTAAGTCTATTTAATACATCCCGAAATTCATCGGCTATGGTAAAAAATGGGTACTAGATGTCAGATTGATAAATCCTCAGTATTTAATTCTTTCATCTTTCAAAAAAACTAGATCATCCGCAAACCAGCTTGCAAGATTTACAGTATCATCGTCTTGAATTTGATCTTGTGTTGGTCTCGTCATACCATCATCATCAACATCATCATCATCATCATCATCATCATCATCATCATCATCATCATCGCAAACAGGATTTTAAATTCACCACCCTGGGCGATGTTTCATTATTTGCATAGCAGAGAAAAGGAACAAGGCGCAAGTTGATAAAGAATTTGGATTTATCAAAGACAAAATGCGTAATAACTCTATTTATTCATAAAATGAAGAGTACAAACGGGAACTGAGCTTCAAAAGTTGCAAAAATAAAAGATTCCAAGAGATAACTGGTAAAACTTAAACTGAAAAAGAGTTAGAAAAATGGACGAGACACAAATAAAGAAGACATACGAAATCTATGTAAACGCTAGATCTGTTAAAATTTCAAATCGTTGTCAAATATTTACACTTTGACATTAATAATAAGCAAATATCTTCTAATCGGCAGCTTAGAAGTGGGTTTTCTATTGATTACACAAGGTTGTTTAAGTTTTTTGACCACCAATTTGTATGATCCTTAGATCAAATGCACCAACAGAAGTGCTTCGGATATATTATATATTTCACCATTAGTATTTCTATATACCCATGCATGTTTGCATGCAAAGTTCAAGCTACATCTTTATGGCTAGAATCTACGAAAAGTTTATTTAATTTAATTTTATTTTGTGTCATACGTTCTTGTGCAGCATGCAATTGTTCTACACTTTGTTTTGCAAAACAGCTTGAAAGATTTACAGTATCATCAACTTGAACTTGTTCTTGTGTTGATCTTGTCTCATCGTCATCTCGTCATCATCATCATCATAATCATCATCGCAAACAGGATGTTTAATTTTCGTTATTATTATTTAAATAGGAAAGAAAAGAGACAAGGCTGAAATTAATAAAGAATTGGGATTTGTTAAAGAAAAAACGAGCAATAACTCATTTCTTCATAAGCTGAAGAGTATAAACGAAAATTGAACATAGATTTTCAAAATAGAATATACTACGAGATAGCCTGTAAAAATGAAACTGAAAAAGAGCTAGAAAAAATGGACGAGGCGCAAATTAAGAAGACGTACGAAATCTATGTAAATGCTAGGTCTGTTAAAATTTCAAATTATTGCTAAATGCCGTAATTTACTCTGTGATGTGAATAATAATCAAAAATCTTCCAATCAACAGCTTAGACAGCCTACAAAATAAGCTGAAAGGTGACTACATGACATCAGATAGAACTAGATATTTCATTGGATGTTTCTCATTTAAGCTAGGTTTGCATCCATCTGCATTTAGTGCTAATTTGATATCCTTAAAAAAAGTCAGTTTAGAAAAGTGAACAAAAGAAATAAAGAATCTGACAATGTTGAAATGATACCTATTTAAATTTGCACCGGTAGATTTCTTGCTGGTGAATTTGTGCATTAAACCAATAGTTGCAATCATATGAGTATCTGCTTACCAAGCAACAAAGTATTGCAGATTAAATAGATTAGACAATACTGTTTAAAACCTGCCCATTGATGAGGTTAGTAATGCTTCTGCTCTTCTATCTATTGCCATTTCTTATGTTTTTGACCTACTATTTCTACTACATCAACGACAACAATGAAGAATAAGTTGATTTGTACAACCTTGATTTGCAGATAAATACATTCAAAGAGTGAATCACTGTAAATGGTGGCAAAGTGGAAAGTAACGATGTTGAATGTTCGAAACACAACTTGACAGTTAATATTGTTTCGAGTAACAATTGCACAGGGTACATAATCGACAACAATGCTAAATAGCAGAATTCAATAACCAGATGGATACACATGTTACTGTATTTTAAACCGCTTCAGAAAACAATTTATAAAGAAGTCACACTCGACAACTGTAGAACAATGGTGATTCACAATGTGGGGAAATATTTTAGCATGAACATTTCAACTTAAATATCTCGCTAACCGTTGATCACATCTAGTCGAAATTGTCCTCTATTGCATAAATCATCAGACTGAATAAATTCAGAGGTAAGTGTTATGGCGGTCTCCGATACCTTTTATTGTTTTTTGAATGTACACAACAATTTTTATATAGTTTGTTTTTTACCGTTGGAATCATTTATCAATTTCTTTTGCCACTCTGATACATCAGTTTCACATGGTACAAATTATTTTTTCAGAAGCTGATCGATAGTCCTTGAAATGGTTACACAGATGTAAATGAATTTCTAAGGCTACTTCACATATGCAACCAGTGTCACTATCAGCCGTTATTTTTCAATAGATTGTCTTCTACCAATCTAACTGACTCGCCGTTGCCCATCTAAAGCTTTGTACCTGCAGGGCATGGATCACTTCCTGCAAGGGTCCTGATGAACAGATGACTGTCATAACCGAGCATAAGCAGATTATGAATGAATAGGGAGAGGGGGTAGTTTGGATATTTTGTTATTCATATTATAGACAATTTGAGCAGGAGCTTTTAACATTTCAGTGAAATGATCAAAGTCCCGAACTTTGTCTTAAATATTTTTCTCACACGTATGACATTCTTCGCCGGGAACACAGGGGATTGTATATTTTTAAGTCCTAATTTGTCTTACACATTTTGCTATCTTACTCAATCATTTGTGAAATATTTGAATGCAGTCAGGGCTGTAATATGTTTCTCACTTGCCTTGTGATTGGTTGATCGATAACAGAAGATGTCGTTATTTGATTTATTTAAAAAGCAATACTGAGTGCACCTGGCACGCTGCAGCGACAGGATTCATCGCCCTGTCTTACATTGAATTGGAAGATTATTTCCATGGTTTAATGCGTCAAATCAAATCATATCAAATCAAGTTTCTTAATCGCTTCAATTACACAGCTGAATTTGGCCACCACTGGAACCTATAGGTAGAAACGGAAGGCTAGAAGCTCCAAAAGCAAGTCAACATGTAGTTATAGTGAAACTTCTCCAGAGAATTTTCATGTGCTCCTAGTTTCACGTGTCCTGACATACTTCCTTTGACTATGACCAATCAACCCAATCCACTGTCCATACTTGAACGAATGAATCGCCTAGAGAAAACAGGTCTACTCCAATATGTAAAATATGATAATTCGAGAGCAAGAGTCGCACCATCAACCTCTAGCTTTGAAATAAAACTCTTTTATCTTTATACTATTGAACTCACTAACAACATATAATCAAACGTTTACGTATTGTAGCGACTTTGTATGTCCTCCCGTTACATTAAGCATTTATGTACGTAAATGTCCATCAGTTCCTTTTCTCTTTCGTTTCAGTACTTTTAGATTTTTCTGCGTGTCTTTACATGAACAGACTTACTAATCAGTCTAGCTGGTCCGGGCTTTTTAATCTAGTGGTATGTGCACCCTACTAAGGGAAAGACGAAATGGTTTCGATTCCCGATCGCGACAGTTAGATATTGTCTCCCCTCACGTTACAGTTGGGGGCTTGTCCGATTAAGAGTAACTGGTAACCCGGTTGAGAATAGTTTCCACCACTTTGAGAGGTGGATCTGGGTGACATTCTAAGACGAATGTCAAAGTAAGGGGTGAGGAAAGTATTGGTTTAGGTACACGGCGTCACACACGAACCAGCCTATCTGGTTCGGACCTTTCAGTCTCGTGGTATGTGTACCCGACTGTGGGACAGACACAACTTTCTATTCCATCTCGTTACAGTATGTATTTATGTATGCAAATGTCTGTCAGTTTCTTTACTCATTCTTTTCGACATTTACAGATTTCCGTTTCTTTCCCTGCACGTTTTTA
The DNA here is from genome assembly GCA_029931535.1 of Margaritifera margaritifera. Taxonomy (NCBI): domain Eukaryota; kingdom Metazoa; phylum Mollusca; class Bivalvia; order Unionida; family Margaritiferidae; genus Margaritifera; species Margaritifera margaritifera. The sequence goes on along the minus strand of JAQPZY010001694.1, from coordinate 2,726,191 downwards.
CATAAATAAATGATCGTACATCTATTTCTGAACCTACAAGAAACCAATAATTCAAGGTTAAAATAATGTCGAGAATACGATTTGAAGCAAATTGTTATTTTTATTATGATTTCCATGTATATTTGAGAGATGCAATTGATTATCACTTCTGTTATCTATATTTCCGTTACATTTCTCAAGCACTTTAGCATTTCTTTTCTGACTGTAAGTACTGAAACCACACATGAATACATGCATATAACAAACATTAGAAAAAAATTTCATTATGTGGTCTTATTATACAGGGTCTTTGAAGGTATAAAATATGGTATGAATCAGATGTTACATATTCTATTTTAACGAGGCTTACAAGACTCCGGATGCTGACTGTACCGTGATCATTGTATCAGTTTCAGTTGATTAATATCATCTTGATAGAAGATGGAAGAGGACATCCTTTCATTGCTTGAACGGTTTATGTAGACATTAAACACTTTATTTCAGTTGTAAATTTTATCTAATGCGAAAACAGACGGACGTAACAGTTGTACATGCACATACGGGAATATGTCTTTCTTACATATTGTATTCTGCTGCTTAACAATCTATAATATCTCTGAAGGAAAAATCATACAAGGCATAATTGGGCGAAATGTATCTTTTTCATGGACGTTCAAAAACATAATAAGGAATGATGATGTCTTTATCCTGCATAACGAGTCACGTGTCCATCAGGTATCGTCCAATAACATTTTGTTTCTTGATCGTAAACTACCAGATCGAGTGAGAGTTTCGGAAAGTTACCCTCCACCTGACAATGTAAAGGTGACTGTAGAATTTTTGCACATCGCCGAAAATGATGCTGGGAAGTACAGAGTGATACAACGATATAAGTCACAGGATTTGGACGACAGTGTTCATCTAAAAACAATTGGTATGTAGCTATAAAATTATATACATACATACGTACATACATACATACATACATACATACATACATACATACATACATACATACATACATACATACATACATACATACATACATACATACATACATACATACATACATACATACAGTTACAGTCACGTCACCCCAAATCGTAACCATTAACGTAAAATGGGATTAAATGAGGTTTACCTGCTGATAAATGAAAAACAATGCTAAAAGCGGCCCGTTATATTTTGCTTTAACCTAAATTGTCATTATGGATGCAAAATCTATTTGTCGGGTGCTTTTAGAGAAGATAGGGTATTATTTTCAAGTATCAGTGCGTTCGAGCGTACGAGAGCTAGTAATATATAGAGTAATATATAGTATTATTTTACCATTTAATTTCTAAATATTAAAAATATTCTGATATAAATATGTTTGAATATGTGTACAACAGCGTTAGAAAGTCGATCCCAAATTTTTACGCTCATCTTAAATGGTGGATCTGTATGTGTGTTTGTGTTTCGGGAATTGAACAACAACACGCACTACCTCATACATATAGGCACACGCACGCACAGAAAGAAGGAATGGATCACATAATGTCCACAAATTTTCCTTGTGAAACTGTAACAATTATCGGAACTTTTCAGTAAAGCAAAGCTCCATACCCCATCTGTCACCCTTCATACCGACAGTCTGAGTTCGAGAGATCTGTATGAAATATGGCAAATATATAATTGAAATTCTAGATCTGTCATCATTGGTTCATATATATAATGTACGCGAGGAAACATCGCCTTTTTTAATCATTTTAAAGCAATGAACAAATTACTTAGATTTTCACAGTATGCATTTAGCACCATCTTTTGAATAAAGTAAGGAAAATATCTCACGATCTCTTCGTTCAATATCATAAATAAGCATGCACCTGAGGGACCATAAAGCACTTAGTTAACAAAATTGCACTCTTCACTTCCGGAAAAGGTTAGAAACCATTTACATCGGTAGGTTTACCAATATAAGTAATGGGAAGGTTTGAAATATTTCCTTTGATAGATTTAATTACCAGGAATTTAGAAACACGGTTCATAACCACGATTTATTGTTTGAGGCAGAAAAACAAGAAGAAATAAAATTTTGCAATTATATTTGCTATCATTCTTTTGTAAGCAGAACAAAAGTATTCTTCATTAAAAGTCAAATGCGCAATAATGTATACCGGGTACACATTTTCTTATTAGTAATGCTTAAATCAAAAAACATTCGGAATATGCCATGGTAACATCGGAAAATACCAGATTCAGACATTGACAATTGCAAAGACAAGCGCTGCCAAATCTGCACACATATGCCCAAGACCAATTCATTTCGAAATGTGGCGATAGTAGTTAGTTTTACTCTCAACCATAAATTATAATGTAGAGCCAAAAAATGTAATCTGTATCCTGGCATTTTAAGTCTCCGCCATCAATATGTTGGCAAAACAGTTGGTTGCATAAAACATATAAATTACCACAGAGGCCACCTTTGCAACAAATGAACACGAAATAAGCCAACCAGTACAACTTAATTGGACCGTCAGTAGAGTCCCTCAAGATTTTACCGATTTAATCTAAAACGGAGTAGACCGATATAAAACACATACATAAGGAATGATATTGGACAGTGCTATTAAGAACATTTGGCATAAATGAACCAAATTTAATCTTCTCAAGGCAAACGTTTATAAAATTTCGGTCAGGCGTCAGTTGATAACACGTACGTTAATCTTGTAACAATATTTACCCAAATATTTCTTAACTCTTTAAATGAATTATTATTATTATTATTATTATTATTATTATTATTATTTGTAGAGCGTCCGCAACAACATTTTCAAGATATTTTTCCTTGATTACCTCCACGCATAACTTCTTTACCGGTATATACTATCTTTAGTACATGTTGCATCTGTTGTTACATGGCGATAATTTTTGAGCGCTTCTGTCCTTTGTCCTTAGTCTGAAATTAGGTTAAAACAATTTGGGTCTCTGTACAATAAAAACAAAATTACACAGATCAACCCATCCGATATTATTCTTATAACATTTTGCTATTCTGACAACAACACAAAATAGGCATATATATGACTTAATGTAAGACAGTTTTTCAACAGTTTCTTATTTCTTTTTTCCGCCATTTAAATCTTGCTTCTAGATTCTTCCTGTCATTCAAGCATATTATCGTCCAGGTTTTATATCGCCTTTTGTGCTAAGTGTCTGATTTGTTGATATAAGTTGTTTCTTATCCTGCCGAAGAGGTTGATTAGTTCGAAATGTTGGGAAACTGTTTTGTTTGGTAGATGGGCCATTATCGGTATTAAAAATTAACTGTCTACGAACAGTGCAAAACCATTTTATTTTTCCAGCTTAAGCGTATTGGACTCTCACTAGTCTTTGTCAAAGATAAAAGAGAGACAAACAAGACAAGCAATAGGCGCAAAAGAAAACGCTGAATTTATAAGACTTTGCATGACTATGGATGTAATAGAAGTATTATATAAAAACTGTGCTTATCGCACCTGTTTGTTTTGAACTTTGATGATAACATGGCAACCTAGTTGGCATTGACCTACAACAAAATCGGGGGGGGGGGGGGGGCATGCTATGGGAGATGGGAATCGGGGACTTAGTGATGTGGTATGATAGAACAGTGACCAGATTATTCCTATTATTTCACGACACAACTCTAGCTTTTGATTGCATATAGTAGTAGTGGTAGATGTAGCAACGGTTTTTGTTGAGGTCGTGATGTTAATATACATGAGTAGTCGAAGCAGCAACAAAAGAAGAAATAATAATGATGATGATGATGATAATTATAGTTACTTACATATATGAACGCGTCAAAACCGAATCCTTTATAACCTTTATAAACCGAAAATGATGATATTAAAGACGGAAAACTTTGAACATCCCATCCCTGGCCAAACGTTACGTGTTGGCCCGGGTTATCGACCATGACTTAAATATGGCATCGGAATCAGCTTTGCCGACCGATCTGTCGCCCAGTATTATCGCGAGCGGCGGCGAATACTTGCCAACACGTCCGTGAGGAAAAAACCCGACGATATTTTGAAGGATCATAGCGCTTGCTGTTTATGATCCTGATACTTTATGAAAAAGTTTATTGGTAAATAACCAATTAGACAATGTGTTTATATTATATATGGGCATGCCGACTGTGAATCAACTCAAGCAATGTGCGCGAAACCATATAACAAGAATACCAAACGGTATTAGAAAGACAGGTATACTTTCACTATTAGAACTTCTTAGATGAACCACGGCTGGCTGTGAGGCAACTTCCCCAGATGAACCACGGCTGGATGCAACGGCGGCGCCTACTGTAAATCAACTCATGCAATCCGCTCGAGACCACGAAATAAGGATACCGAGAGGCATAGCAAAGGTAGGTATACTTACACTATTCGGACTTCCTGCGGATTAGTCGCGTCCGACTGTGAGACAACTTCGTGCAACAACAGCGCAGTTACATATCAAGATTCCTTCACGGGCCAGGCGGACTGAAATTGCACGTGTGGTAAATGATGAGGAAAACCGCAGCCGCCATATCACAGCTAATATTGCCGCTGAGGCTGCCGCACAAGATCGACAAGTCCCATTTGCAGAGTTTATGTTGTACCTGCGTACTGGTGATCTCAAAGATTACCGGGCAATTGTTCCAATCGAATACGAGCAAGGCAGCGAAGCTGTGAAGCTCCTTTCAAACATGAGTCTGGGAATCATATCAATATAAACATTACTCTTGTTGCGGGATTTACTATACCACTTCCCGACAAGAGCACTGAAGGTTCCAACGACGGGTTTAAAAAACATCCGCGCGTTCTTTCGCAGTGGTACCCGTGTAGTTTTAAAACCGTGGAGATATCAGGGCCATCAATGACAAAATTGACAAATGTTTTCCATCGATGTTCAGAAAAGTTGATAATTACACCTAAAAAGGTTCAGGATGGATTCTTTCCGCATGCGTAGAAGTTCACGTTAGTGTTTCCTCAAACATACCTTTTCGCGGGCTGAGTTATATTCCAACACTAGCGTGTATTCTACTTAGGCAATAATAAATGTGGAAAGCAGTGATAATCGTTTTGTATGCGCGACTTTATTCGCACTGTATCCTGCGGGCGATCATTCAGATCTAAAATACTAACAGCATCTGGGTGAACTAGAGTTTGATAACATATAATTTCCTGCGCAGGTTACTGACATCAGTAAGTTTGAACAACTTAATCCTGATATCGTCGGTAATGTGTTTACTTTGAATAGTGGTGTTCAACCGATTCGACTATCCTCCATCAGAAGCAAAGCTTTCACGCGCGAGCAGACTACACGTATTGATCTGCTGTTGTTGAGCAAAATGTATGGCAATGACGTGGACAACTGGACAACAAGGCGTGGTACCACTATCAGCGGATAACAGATTTTCCACAGAAATCATGATGGGAGAAAGTTTTCGTGTCGACGCTGCATGCATGTATTAGCACACAACAGTTGCTTGGTGACCATGAATTGTACTGCGGGGGAGTCAGCGAATAGCCGCAACGTACAATTATGTCGGATCCAACCAAAGACATTCTGAAATTGAGCGCTGTTGAAAGGAAGCTGAAAGTTCCATATGTCATTTATGCAGACTTTGACTGCTTGAACGTTCCTTTGGAAGCTTCGCTTCCCGAATCCCCACGGTTCAATCAAATACTACGCAAATTACTGAACAAGTCCCATGCGGGTTTTGCTACACAATGCCGTTCATGTGCGCAAATACTTACAATTGTTTCTGCTGTTCTGGATGCGTGTTTCACTGATCCATCAGGTGCTGCGATTTTGTCAGCGCGCGTGGATGGCTCCTTGCTTCCAGATGAATACATATCTGCAACCGGCCGCCACAAATGAATTTGAAAAGGACTTTTTCAAGTTGATGAATAATGCCGTGTTCGGGAAAACCATGTAAACTCTATGAAAACGAGTTCGCGTTGATCTTGTCCGGGGCAGTGAATAACGACAAATTTACAGGTTGATTGCTGACCCAGCATGAGAGTCACGTAAAATATTCAATTCCAGACTCGTTGCCGGCCGTATACTGCAAGAAATCTCGGATAAAGTTGACAAAACCCATTTACTTTGGCGCGTCCGTTTTGGATTTCTCAAAGCTGCTCATGTACGAGTTCTACTACTATCGATCAAGCCGTCAAGGTGTTGTGCAGGGCTATGGACTCATTGCTGATGCACATTATCACCAATGATGTCTACACCGACACGGACGCGACATCGCTTGCGTGCGAGTTTGATATCAGCGAGTATCGGAAGGATCATCCACTGTTCAGCAACGTCAACAAGAAAGTCGTGGACAAATTCAAAGACGAGTGTGCGGGTCATCCCCTCGAAGAATACGCGGGAATGTGACCTAAAATGTATTCGATTGTGGTTGGTATTGGTCAGAATATTAAGAAGGATACAGGAGTCCCCCGGATTGTGGTCGGGAAAGATCTTAAGCGTAGCATGTACGTGGAGTGTCTTGAACAATGATGTGACTTCACACACGCAGCAAATCTTATTCGGTCGAAGAAACATCGCATGGGTGTATATCGTTGCACCAAGGTAAGTTTGTCCCTGATGGCTACCAGGCGATAGATGTTCCCTGATTGAATCATCACTTATGGGTACGGGACACGCGCAGATCGGGCGACAGAGTAGCCTAAAAGAAATCTTGCCTGTAATTGTGTATTCCCTTGAACGACTTGTAATTACTCTCGCCCAAATGCCCTACTCGGTGGGCGGGCCGCTCGTTCGACTTTTGGCACCAGATTGCAGTGCGTTGGTTGACCTGCAATATCAATCCTGTCCAAGATCGTAACACGTCGACGGACCAAACCGAGTCAGTAGTATGACTTTTTCCGCCTTCTAACTCTCCCGGGGCAAACAGATATCGAATCAGATTGCCCTCAGCCAAGCCTAACGCGGGGGGTTGAGGGTGGGAGGGGAGGATGTGGCGGCGAAGGGTCTCGTGTTACCGCTTGCCGGTTCCTGGTCACGGTTTCTCCCGAATCGCAACCCAATCGTACGTGTAATTTCTTTATTCAAGGGTGCTATGACCGATCGTAGCCACGCCACCGATTCGCGAGATCACTCATGAATACAAAATTCCTGCGCATGCTGGTGCCCGAATCATCGTTCCGCAAGTGTGCGGTTAAATCGTTCCACAATGGCTTCATGACGATGTACGTCGACATGTAAGCGGCGAATCCGCACATAGTATTTCACCAACAACGCAGCAACAGCTTTCGGAAATGCTTTGCCTGGATCCACCTGCAGAAGCCGCGGCTATGCTAGCGGTCCACGTGCGTAAATACTTATGAACGCATGTGCAACACATACGGTTTTCGCGAGCAGTTTCGCTGGAATGGTTTGCATACCTAGGCCTTGACTCCAAATAGTGCTCTAGCGACCATGAGAGGATCTAAGATCCTCCAGGTGTAATCTTGGCCCCGATGCCTCCTTTCACAACCAATCTGGCGATTCTTTCCCCGACAGCCGGTCCCGCAATCGCATTCAAGTCATGGATAAGATCCACGTGGGAGCGTTGACACGGATGTTTATCGCTTGATCTTTTATATGCCAGATCGTGTCGGTAACATACAGCATCGAAGCGGTTTACAGGTTCTTCTCCAGGCACGCAGTAATTGTATTTGATACCAAGATGCTAAGCTTTACACGTGGATATTTACTCCACGGTATCCCGGGGAGTTTCGTTAACGCAGCAGTCATATCACTGCCGCTAAGGCCTTTTTAAGACCCATGCCATCTGATCACGAAGTAAACTTCTTTGTCCCACACCTGGAACAAGTTCCAGCGATTGCAGCTCTGCCATTACGTTGGACCTCGAGTTGCATTTGCAGTACTAGTTTTCATGCGGCATTGGACATAATATGAATTCATGATGATAAGTTATATAACAATTAACATTCAACATGGCATCACGAAAGAGAAAAACCTAAGATTTGAAAAACCCTGTTTCAAGAAAAATAAAAGATTTTTCTGTCATTGACTTCTCTGCGTTAGTAAAACCTCGACTACCCAAGCATCCGTGTTTCAAAACTTGGTTCGCGTGTTGACTTTTGCCCCCGCCGGATCCGGGAAAACCCAGTTGTTGCTGAATCAAATCATATGATGGTTAATGTGGGATTGTTTGTATGGGATTGCTACATCCGCGGAGGATCAGTCGTGTTATGACGTACTTAGTGATTTTACGGAAGCGCTTGCATCGTCAAAGACGTCATCGTCCATCTTTCAGTTCTTTTCCACAATTGATGACGCCCCTGCGATTGACAACCTTGACCCGGAAAACAATAATCTTGCCGTGTACAGTGATGTGATGCTTGACCGGCAAGACAAATCCGAGAGAATATTTTCCTGGGCCGGCACTAAAACACAGACGTGATCTATATGACACAACGATACGTACATATGCTGATTATATTTCGTGGGGTTGACGCGCGTGGCCTTGCAAACATTCATCGGACCTGCTGTGAGTAATTTCGGAATATGTTCGCGGAGGACATCAGGGACCTATATGGTATCCTCATGGTCGACTAAAGTGGTGGACAGCGCAAGTATCGCGCGAGTTTGAACATGGATTTGTGCAGTAATTTAACGACCATGACGAAATCTGCCAGGGATGCCATTAGCAGAGTGTGCTGACCACAAAGTTGCCCGCGAACACGTGGAACTTCTCCACGATGTCATAGGTGCCCGCGAATGTGTCAAAGATATGCTTCAGTCGCAACAGACCTCACAGCAGGCATCGAACAAAACGTTTGCACCACCGATCAAGACCGCACAAATCTGCAGAAGAAGTATCAAAGATGATGGGAACAGAAACGCAACCAAGTCCGATTGTCAAAACAGCCAAACGCGACAATTATATCAAGAAAGCCACAAGAGCAACCGCGGCGACCATCAAACATTTGCCAGAGCAGATTGCGAGAACCGAAGAAGGCCTCGAAAACATTGGAACGTAAGTTGATGTGGTCGCAAAAGGCACCCATGAAATTGGCGAAGACGTTAGAGATGCACTTGCAAATATTTCACGACTACCTCCCGAGTAGAAGTTGGAGATGAAAACAAAGCTCAGTTATTTAAGGACGAAAGTCGCCAGTGTATTCCTGAAAATCCTATGTATGCAGCTCTTAACGTACCCACCAACTTGGAAGAACTCGTGTTAAAAGTACCAATGAGGTCAAGTGATTTAGATATGAACAAAGTTTGGTCCAGATGGGTATTTAGGTAGTTTACTGGAAAAAAGCGGTAAAGAGTATGATCTTTTAAAAAGTATAATTATTATAATTGGCCTAATATCCGATCGACACCGTTTGGGGGTCTCGACGAGAATAACTCACTCGTGTTTACATCAAATGTTAACGCCACCTGGAATGTTATTGGACTTTCCACGGTTGCGTAAGACACTGAATCAATCAACAATGATATCTGACGAAGGATTTCGTTGGTGACCGAAAAAGACGAGGTTGACATCGGACAGTCGTCGTTGAGAACGGTTCTTGGATGGCATGAAGATATTAATGAGATTCCCGCGGACCAAAGAATTTTGCATGCAGGACCCGATGTTACCAGTTATGATATCGCGCTAGACATTGTCAGGATCACCTCGGCAATTCAAGTTAATCTAAACTCTGACGTCCTCAATGGCAGTTACAGAGCATCCGGCTCCAGCATGGACTCTCAGCGTTACATATTCTTCGGGGTCTCCCCGAATGCACCCCGGGTTATTTCCTCTTCATTACTCCGACGGCGCTCGTGCATCTTTCATGTAACATTGCCTGATCGACGTACCTTCGTTTCACCCCTGTCGATCAGGATAGGCACGCATTAGACCTCCACGGGGAAACCCTGACGATACAACTGTACATTAGAGATCAACCTGATATTTAATAAAACAAAAGTCGTACGCAGACTTGTGGGACTCGGGAAGACCCGTTTACTCGACATATTATGGAAATGGTATTGTTAGTGTTGTCCGGGGATTGTTCACGGGAGCCCCAAAGATTCTCGCGGGCCTGGCCTCGCACGCTGCACCGATCGCTAAACAAGTTGCAAAGTGAGTCGTTGATGGCATCAAAAGTTCCGCTGCCGATCGGTTGAAAAACCTGGGATCGCACGCTGTTCAATCAATTCGAGCTCGACTACGACGATTAGTGAGTCGACGACCAAAGGTTCCAGTTACACTTCCATTAACAGCGACAATGCCAGTCCCGGTTAGTAAAATCCTCAGTGAAGCTGCTCAACAGTGTCTGGCACAAGCCAATACAGATTCGATGATTGCAAATATGGTAATGGGAAGCGCAGCTTACCGAAGCGGCCCTGGAGGAAATAAAAGGTATTAGACAAAACCGATACTTATACAGTTTCAAAGATGTGTCTGATCCTGGGACATGGAGGTACCTTTATTGCGAGATAAAAGCGACCAAGATTTCCAATATTTCGCGCAACAGGCTAGGTGCCAGACGAGCGTGGGCAAATATAACGTCAGGTTCAGGACACATCTCAGTATTTTCTTCCGTGCAAGGCATTTTTGGAAGTCAAAAAGAAGCTTCTACGCGCCGACAACAATGCTGAATATGGAGGAAACGACAAAGCCGGATTTTTTAAGAATGGCATTGTGGCGTTGTTCAACAGTGTACTTTATCCAATCAACGGAAACGAAATCAAAACATGTTTAAACAACGCTGACGTGGCCACGACAATTCTAGGACGCTTCTGCAACGATTATGTGAGTTTTGCTGGCCTATCTATGATATTCACTATGGACGCAAACGAACATGCTGATCATATCAAATACAACGGAGACATTCCCGATTTCAACTTACGCTTTGCAGCTCGACGAGCCCAGATTTGTGCTAACGGAATTTTTTCCTACGCGATTCCACTCACACACATATTTGGATTGTGCAGAGACCAAACACGCAGTTATGTTAACCGGTAAAAACACAACGACAATGATACAATTTTGCATGATGCTGCCTTTGCCGACGGTATATTTGTGTTATCCAAATTTACATTTTGGATGCCCTCATCGAATCCATATCTAGCCACAGATGGACATTTGACAACATCATTTATGTAGTCTGGCGGAAATCTACGATTTTATTCCTCAAAATGACTACAGACTTGGTGCAAAGCGGCGTCCGAGGAGAGGTATCACGGCAAATAAGTACCGAACAAATTGTCAGCGCACTTCGTCGGCATTTCAAACCAGGGACAATCTGGGCAACCAATTGGAAAGTCCAATCATATTTTCAAAACTGGCAGTGACTGAGGTCTCTCTGAGGTTAAACGGCCATCAAGGACCTGCCTAAGACATTTTGCTCAACTTCGAAAACAATCATGTCGCTCGTGTGTATCATCAGTTATTAAGATACGTGGACCGAGACCAGAAGATTGACCCAGGCTTGCAGATTTCCCCAAAAGACCTCATCACAGTGTACCCGATTTATTTCTTTTCTCTAGAACATCTAGACATGGTTAAACAGTCCCTTTGTAGACATGTACTTCAAAGCACGTGTAGGAGGAAATGCCGGTGACCGGATTATATATGCATTGTTGTGATCCTCTCTGATTAGATTATTTTGCTGGCGGGCACACAGGGGCTCGTATTGTTGCTTACAACTTACCTATCAGTCATACATGTACTATATAAATACAACAAGGGAGGTCACTTCTCTCCATTCTCGCTCGACCTATTTAAGAATCGTAGCTGATATTTCAAGCTACACTTCGCGTGACGTAATAAATTTGATACCGATATTTAGCTAAGGCATTCGACTTTGTATGCCTACATAAAGTTTGACTTACTACCACACCTTTAAGGAATCCCAGACTATTTTCCCACGCTACCGGTCGACATGGCCATGATCGCGCCCGCTTAATATGCAGCTGCAACGCTCTGAATGGAATTCTGCCCCCTTATTGGTTGACTGAGATTCAGATAAACAGTAGGCGTAGTTCGTCATTTTCCGTCGACCAATGAGAGGGCCGTATTCCATTCAGCTCGTTGCACTTGCATATTAAGCGGGCGCGATCATGGCTATATCGACCGGTGGCGTGGGAAAATGGTCTGGCATTCCTTAAAGTTGTGGTAGTAAGTCTCTGATAATACTTACCCGATCACATTACTAAAAGTCCCTTCCACCCTTCTCCGCAATGCGAGCATCCTGTTAAATGTTTCTCTCAAGTTAAAGCTGGTTACATCCGAGATACCGGCAACCACCTGCTTGTAAGAGTTGCATCCCTTCGTCTAAATGTTACGTAGACGGAAGTACGTTTTTCATAGACGGAAGTACGTTTTTCCTCTTTCAGGAAGGGCTGGATTCGGAGGTAGCAGAGTAATGTTATACGGTTATATAACGAAACTACTCATGACTGATGAAGATTCATAATATATTAATGTTGAGAAAAAAAAAGAAAATAAAAACAAACAAAAGGTATAATGACATGAAGGATAATATCAAAATTTAAGACACTAGTGACTTTCCAAAGAAGAACATGCTTTGGTTTACCACAAATGAAAACGAAGTCCAGGGACTTTTCAATGATGAATTCAACGGTATTCCAATTAGAGAGCATAGTGAATTCAGGTTGCAACTTTCCTTGCTCAAGGCAAAGTTCAAAAGAATGTCCGCAAGGGAAAAATAAATTTTTTGATGATAGAGAATTTAAATTGGAAATGTGCAAAGATTGCTAACTGATTCGAATTGAAAATAACACGGAAATGAACATAATCAAATCTTATAGCCTAGAATTTCACATGAGAATGAGCACAATTGCATTTAGTATTTATGAAGAATAGTGGCATTTCGTTGACAATAAAAATACATTCACATACAGATATTACAATCAAGTAATAATGGATATGAAAACATTTAGCACGTGCACATAAATTAAGAAAAATGGTCAAGTTTAAGGAAAGTCAAAATTATTCACAGTGTCTGAGAAACTACAGCAAAGGCTATTACCATGTAAAGAAACACAGAGAGGGAGTGTACATGGGAGAATACTGCCTTATTCATATGGAAGAAATAAGACAACACGTTACGGAACATTATTTGGAAATGTAGAACAAATGATACAAACTGTTCAAATATTGAGACAGATACAAGATAAATAAAAACAACATAATTTTTTTTCAATACCAATGCAAACATTATGGAAAGTTTAAGATGGAATGAATACGTTGCGGTACAATTTACCAAGCTCCAAAGTTAATTACAAGTCAAGTAAGAGTCCTAAACATTTAGGAGTTTCTTCTGTAAAGTGTTTGACAGAATGATTATAGATCATCAGGTACCCAGTGCTGACAAATCTCAGAAACAGATGCAACGATTTTTGTTGAAAACATCTAAGGTTGATAGATGCTAGGGTCAATCTGTAAAACTGTTATAAAATGCTATCAAACATTGAGATAAAAATACATACAATTTTAGCGAATGAATTAGAAGAGTTATGGAATATTTAATAATTTTATATTTTCCTTATTTTGTATTCTTTTTTTACCGACGTTCTAAAAAATGTTCGCACAAATTTCTCAGCAGCCTAGTTTTGACTCTAAATCTTAAGTCACCCCCATTCCCGTCCTCAGTTTTGTTTTTGAAATTGGAAACCCAAGGTCACTGGCCTATATTTTACAAAGGATTAGACTTTTTCTGTAACTAAATTTGTACACATATTTTGCAGTTTATTTCAGACACTGTTTATCAGGATCAAGGACTTAGAAATGACGCCAAATGATATTCAATAATAAAGATTACAAAACATCATAATTCCTCAAATATAGTTCATATCTTTGAAAAGAAGATTTCTACGGAAAACGGCAAAACCTATCCAGGTATAGACGAAGTTGAAAATAAAGTTGATGATGAAGGAGAACGTCAGGGCTCTTTAAGAGACTCTGCCGTGGATGGGGCTACTTCCCCCATCAATCACAACGTACGAGAAAATGATGAACGAGCTGAAAAATACAGAGGTCTTGCATATCTAAGGTGTAATTTAATTTATAAATAGCCGTCGTCCCTGTGGCTTATATACAATTTTCGCAAGTTGTCCATGGCTTATATACAATTTTCGCAAGTTGTCCATGGCGCCGGAATGAGCCCTGCAGGCCAGCGTGGACTCGCGGCGCCTCGTTATCGAATGTTTTTCGAAGGAAATGGTCGGGAAACCGTCCGTAATGGTAATGGGACGGCCCTACTCGTAGCCGGGCCTATACCGGTGCCTCCCCGAGGCATATCGCAAAAACATTGCTCGTCACACCAATCAGAGTGATAGACCCACTTAGGTATACACCGTACACATCAGCCGTTAAGAAGCTTCGCGGAACAAATGCGTATGCCTGGCTTAAGCTGGGTAGTACTAAGCCATGTGGGAAATCACGCCTCACCGTGTACTGTGGCACACATACTTAAACATATCGACAGGTGAGGGAAGTGAAACCATGTAGGGCGTGTGGGTTGGTACGAAGTCAGACTATACCATATGTTTCAGCTGTGCAGGTTGTTATTGAGCTCTTTACAGATGTGGATGAGCTGGGCTGGTTAGATATCATTCATTGTCTCGAGTCTGATGTTCGTATTGTCGTCCTGCGAGTTGCGAACAAGCAAGAGTCCCCGCTTGATTGGCCAAAAATGGTGCTACGCGAGGGCGACATAGACTAACCCTCTATCTTTTTTCGATGGAGGGACAGCTCACAGTCACTCTGGGATATCCCGGACTTTCGATCCAATCACTGCTTGCTCAATGCATATTTTGGCCGGTATAAGCAGATTCTTGAGAAGTACCGCCTAACGGTCAATTCCAACCTTACATACACAGGTCTGTGGGAGCTTGCCAGCCCCAAGCAATCTCTCCGTGACGACTACAACGAGTCCTGAGAGACGTGCTGGGATAACGCCGAGGTTTCGTTGCGCAAGCGACGCCTATCTGGTATTCATATTGACCTTCACTGCAACGCGGTATGCCGGCTTGAGCCAGAGCGGCGCAACACATACGTCAAGACGCCCATTGCGCTACTCCTGTATAAAAGCCACGCTTGGATTGTCAACAAGGGCGCCAAAGTTTTCGAGCAGCTTTACGCCAATAAGCCTGTCCCGGAAAAGACTTCACCACCAAAGACCAGCGACTATCTCAGCAGCAAGTGGCCTTGCCCAAGAAACGCCGAAGAGACGGTTATCCCGGTGGACTCGGTCAACGGCATCTAGAAATCTCTCTATCACGAAGAAGACGAACCAGCTAGACGACTGCAAGAGATGGGCAGAAAAACGGTAAAAGGTAGGTCATGGTATGGGTCGAAAATCTCTCTAACGAAGTGACCCCCTGTGTGCACTCTCACACTACAACCAAGATGCACTTTGTCTCTTTTGTCGATGCAACCTGATTTTGTCTCCGGCACGGCCCTTGTGAATGCTGAGGAGCTTCATGGTTCTCGGAGAGCTTACCACCCACAAGACAGGTTCCTGTCTCAGCTGCAGGGCAGATAGGTCAGCGAATTCGATAAAAAGTACCTAGTTAACCTCTTTCTACTGACTTGCGTGAAGGCGTTACAAGACAGCCTGGGGACAGCCTGGAGATTGAACGAGGTCAGACGCCTCCGTTTTGACACCAACGCCCGTTTACCGGAAAACCTGCAATAACAGATGACCTGGGCCTGGATATACACCCGCACACGTCTGCCATCGAGAGCCAGCAGTAATTCACCATGGATGCCGAATGGAACGACAAAGCGGCTGCACGACTGATAGAAACAGACCCACTGCGGAAGTGGATCTCGATGCAAATAGACTACTATCTGGCACGTCTGCTAGATATCAAAAGGTGAACTAGAGTCTGTCGCAGACAAATTCGTAGCCGAGCTGCATTCTGGAGATCACGCGCCGCTCCCAAGGCCCTCTTCTAAGCACAGGATACAGGCAAAAGGCCGCTTGCACTCGCCCCTCGGAGTGATCTGTGTGACAAGTTAGTCGAGCAAGGTTTTGATGTGGGTGAAGAAGACGACACCACTTTTACTTTCTAAGATGCCGACGTCTACCACGCCATTCTCTTTAACAAGATTTACTTTTACACTACGCACCAACTCGAGTACCTGCTGATTTTGTCCAAAAACACTAGGACACGCACGTCATCCTTGCCAACGTCGATCCGACCCAGAATGAGCCCATTTTGCATTTGCTTGATGTTCACATTGACGAGTACTATGCCTTCTCCTTTGAAACCCTGATCGCAACGCAGAAGAATATCATCCACGAATTGCGGCGCTCCACTGTGACCTCACGACCTGGCCTTCGCGGTGTTCATACACCACGGCCTTCAACAATTGATGTGGGAAGAGCTGCATCAGTACGTCTAACGAAAGGACGGAAAGACTCTGCTTGTTCCTTACAACATTTACCAACGACAGTGTGGACCGCATGAACGCCTAGGTACAAGACATGCGATACAACACAGATGAAAGGCAGACAAGAGGAAGATTAAATAAAACGCCTAGTATACCGTGCCAAAGGTCATCGAGGCTCTCCTGACCATCCAAGGTAGCAAATGCATGAACCAAACGCTGACGAGAAATAGTGCCCCCAAGCTCCTTCGTAGACAGTGGTGTCACGCAAGCCACGTAGTGCAGTGGCAGACAGTCGACAACCAGCTCTACATCCATGATGCTAACAGACTCCTGGGCACGACCCGATGGCACCACGCCGCAATTACCATTTCTTCTATTATAGTGGTCATCCTATTCAGCCCGTGCGCCTCTCCCGCTGCGTCATCGAGCAGCGCATCCTAAGGCACAAAACACCGCATGCAGAAGGTACAGCCAAGCACAAAAACACGGCTTCAGAGCAGCGAACGTGGGAGAAGTGGGATGGGGTGGGAGGAGTAAATCCTAAAGAGTTCTAAGAGAATGTTCTTTGACGATCTGAATCGGCTCATCCACGCCTACAAAAGCATTTTCACGGCAATCTACTCCAACAGCCGTTATGTCTACAATGGCCCGGATTCTGACTCAAGCTGGGCAGTGAGACCCAGTCTGCAAGTTATGGGCAGACAGCAGGATTGCGTTCACATCTCGACCCTTTGCGGCCCTAATGAAGCCAACGCTTTTGACCAGCACATCGCCAAGTCAAAGGACCATGCGCCACTCGCGCATATTGACCACTTCCAATTCATTTTCTGAACCATGCTTGAGCGCTGATTGTTAACACTTGCAATAATAACAGGGTGGACGCCCTTTCCCAAATTACTGAGGCGTATAATGGCCATAAGCACCGAGATACGTTGGGCAACGTTGGCGCCATAAACATTGATCGAATACGAGCGAACTACCGGGTACGTGCAATGCGTGTGGCTTTTCGTGTAGACAGAGGCTCCTTAGCCCGCGCAGAGAGCAAGTACTGGTGCTTTTCCGACTCTGTGGTCTAGAAAAATGTAACAGAAAGAAAGTGAAACCAACAAATCAAGTAAAAATCAACAAGCAATTTATTTCTAGATAATTACAATGAAAAATCAAAAAAGATACTTACAGTAATGTGTATTAAAATCCAAATAATCCAATAAGAATTAGTGTTCTAATCACAAGTCCTAATATAGAATGTTCCGAATGCACGGGTATCCTTGAATGTTGTGATATGCCAATGGTCTTCAAAGTCCTGATGTACTAGTAGTCTTTAATGTGCTGATGTCAAAATGAAGTACTCCAAAATATATCTGAATAAGTTCACATAAATTCCCAAATCATCAATTAAAAATCCAAAATCCAAAAGTTTATGAGCACTGTTATAATCCAATGAATATTTAAAATAATTCCTCTCTTAGAATTTGGAATGACTTTCCACAACTGTAATAGCTCTTTACAAGACTGATAGTAATGTCGAAACTGAAAAACTGTCCACTAAACATGGTATTTATAAAGATTGGTCACATGACATAATGTTCTAGAATATGTGTCATCTTAATGGAATTTTACTTGTGTGGACATGACTTTTTTATCTGTAAACAAAATCAACCTTGACCACAAATTTAGAAAATATTTTGTTTATCAAAACTATGCTTGAACTTAAATTTGATGTAAACAACCTAATTCAAGGACACTAGTTAAACATGTTTTTCCTGATAAATAACATTAGGATTTAAGCCAATATTAAAGTCAAGAAACATTTATAATTTCCTAAAATATCTATAATATTGTATAAGCATCATACATAATAGTGCGCATTAAACCAAACTGAGTAGGGTTTACCAAAGAAGGTGCTCCTCGGTGATCAGTGGGCATCCACTCGATTGAGACTCGGCGTAGAGTGTCCGAAACATTTAAGGATGACGAGCAGAGCCGTGCCCGCACCAGCCAGCGCGCCGCCTGCACAAGTCCGACAAGTTATGAAGAACAAAGCCAGATCGAGGTTCAACGAGCAATCCTCCGGGAATGTTTGGCGCCTCGCAAACCCTTACCACGACTTTTGTGCAGCGACGTGCGCCGTTAGGTCTGCCAATCCCTGTTGTCTCCACAATTTTTGCAGTTTGGAGTGCTAGCACCGGCCACAACGTCAACATGCAACCCACGCATCGGCTAGGTACCTAGTGTTTCGCACATTGGCTCATAGCCGACCACTAGGACGACGAGGAAAGGCATACAAACAATCCAGCACTGCTGCGGTCTTATGAAATTCAGTGTCATGTACTGCGGTCACCCGGTTTTTGCGGAACTAGTGGTAGTATTTGCTCCGGAAAACAAAACAACCGTGCGGACTTGTCGGTCATGTCGCGCCAGCTATCGTGAAAGCGGTGGGCGATATGTTTAAAGTCACCAATCGGGCGGTGTGCCGCCACATTCACCCCGTGCATGCGTGTACAACGTGTACAAAACTTCTCTGGTATGACCATTTTATGTCCTTTAATGCTTGCGTAGAACATACGAAAGAACAAAACACCGGGCGCAGAAAATATTTGCACTCTGGCGAAACGCACTACTCGCATCCCGCGTGTCGCACGCTGTGCGTACAAAAGCAAGGCATTGCCTGTCCCTCGGAGTCCGTTCAGATGCTGGGGACCAGCGAGACCTGCGCATGTGCTTGGTTAGAGATATTTATCGGCAATATAACCAATGGTAGTGAGTCCTCACCCCCGGCGACAAACAACATCTTATACTTCTGCTGCTCGGGCGAGAGCGTATAGTAGTCAGAAAGCTTAGTCATGTCGTCAGTCGTCTGGTTTCCTGCGGTCACGAGGTTACTCGTACATGGCGCTATCGACATCGTCGTAAATCTTTTGGGCATGCTGATTTGCACTAAGCATCTCATTAAGGTAACTAATATGTTTGGTGTGCTTGCAGAAGTACTTGGTTTGCGCAGCTTGGGATTCTTCCGGCGCCTTGTCGTGGCGGATCAGTTCGTTGTTGGCATTTTGGGAATTTAACGTAGAAAATTGGTAGTTTCAGTCGGTGAACCCTAGGATGTTAACAACAGCCCAGCCAAGCATGATAGCAACAAAGGCCATAATGTTAACTTGATGATATTTGGAGGAAGGATGCCTTGCTTAATTTGCATGTGCTGTGTCCAGAAGCTTAGCTCAACGGTACCCACGATTTTTGATCGAGTCGGCCCAGGTCGTCTGATATCATCTTGATCGCTATTTTTTAGCAATCATTGAATACCCCACAGTAAGACCACTGAGTACGGATCTGTGCTAAACGCGGTTTTTCGTGTCCTTGACGTACGATTGTGTAGACATCTTCCACAGTCTTTGACAAGTTTATGTTTGCACACACTATTATTCTATATGAAAGGGGTCAGGCGTATGTTTAATAGATGTTGAGGGCATATGAGGTTCTATCTTATCCTCAGACGTTGCTTTTTTGGGCTGCTCTTACATTCGAACCTGTGCTGCTAGCGCGCTAGTTGATTGTGAAAAGAAGGCCAGCTATCAAGTCCAGGCCGCTACAGAGAATAAATGATGGCATCGACTCCTGGTGCCCTGCCGTAGCGGCGTGCGTGTCGGCAATAACCGCTCTTTTCACAGCCTGGAGAAATTTCATCATTTCACCAAGTACGATCCGGACTCGCAGATCTTTAAGATGTGTGATTTATGTGTATCAAGACCATCCCCAATTTATAACATCGAAAGGAAGTCGACCATTTACTACGCCGTCAGTTTTTTCGTCTGCTTCAATGGTTAATATTCCTTTGATGGATCCCCTTACTTCATCTCAGCACTGGCATCATCGACGTAATTTTTTAAATTCCACTGACACACCAGAGTTCTCGGTAATTTTGGCCAGGTTTTTCGCGACGGCGCCTCGCGGCTTTCGAACAACGTCTTTGATGTCTACGTTGAATGTTTGCAGTTTTCCAGTTAGATTTTGAAAAATCACAAACTAGCCAGGTTCGACACCGACGACAACCCGGTTCTTCAACTCAACCAAATCTGCTTTGGTGACAAATCTGGTCAGATCTACATCAGCGCCGCGTCGGGTTGTTCGCTTGCGCGTCCGTAAATGTCAACAGGCATTGCATACTATCAAGCGTAGTTTCTAAGTGACAACGCAGCGTCTATAAATCCTTGTGGTGTCGGTGAACGCACGATAAAAAAATCCCGATAAAATATTAAATTGCAAGAACTTGTGCGAAGAAAAAAAACTCGTTAGAGAACAATTTGTTTGACATATAACATATATCAAAATTAACTTTAGTGAAAGTATCAACAAAAAATCTCAAAACTAAAGAAAAGTTACCATTTGCAGTAAAAAAAACTTCTGTTCAAAGAAAGAAAGAGGTGTAACAACTGTTACTATTTTACAGCTATTGTCATGATATCAGCAACTTTTGCTCTAAACCTTAACGCATTTTGTACAAGGATTAACTGTAGGAAGCGTAGATAATACGGTTTTGTTAATTCTTGCATTAATTAGCTTGTTCTTTGCAATTTGTGTTAAAAGGTTTATTTGTAGTAACAGAAAGGATTAAAATTAACCAGTTAATATATTGACTAGCTAGCTATTTGAAAAAAATAATTGCTCCAGCTCCTGCTGCCATAAACATAATTATCAATGCTCATTATTTGTTCCATTATCTATATCTTTAAATAATGACTTATATTTGTTGTAGGTGTGACTGTGGGTAGAAGAATATCATCATTGTTAACCTTATTTTATACGTAATTATTACTACCTTTTCCTTAATTTATTCTGGTTACTGCGTAGTCCGTTTTCTAACTAACCGTAGTAGACTTCTTAATAGCTGCTGGCATTATATTCTTTATCACGATTGTATTTATATTGTCATTTATTTCTAGTCCAAATGAGTCTAATTAATTTTGTAAATTTTGATTATAACTTACTATGCTACCTACTTTCATCACAATATCACTCAAAACACCACCAACCACATAGTCTAGTCTAACTTTTTGAATCTGAAATATATTGTTGAAATCTTATTATAATGTTTTCATCTGAGTCATAATCTTGTTCAACTAAAATTAATTTTTGAAATAAGTAACATTGTGTTGTACAGTAGAAAAAACAGTCTATAATAGTTGTTCTATTTTTTACTTGAGCAAATAAAATACATATCACCTACGACTTAATACGTGTATTTGGAAGCGCGCTATTCCTCTATCGTTTAGTCCCTTACTATCTGCTGAAAAGAAGTAAGTCCATCCTATTCTTTCATCTAATACTCTTTGAAAGTTATATTGCTCATAACAGTACCGTATCCACTGTTCTTTATTCCACCGTTTGTCTAGTTAATATCTTTCCTATCTACATATATCAGCATTTATCATTTCCCTCTCTATTAAATAGAAGGTTCTTGGACGATTAATAAAATTATATGTTTCCCTTTTTGATATTCCAATCATGATTTCGAGGAATATGACAGTTATTGCAAATTATGCTAAAGTGTGAAAGATTTACGTTTTTATTTGCTGAATTAAATGATTGATCATCGGGTAATGTTATTGAGCACCGAGACAGCAGTTTTCGAGGCTGAAAATATATATGAAACGTATATATTGACTTAACTAAGTGCGGTATATTTTTATATGTTAACTGTCAGTAAGATATTCCACATTCTGATGCTGCCATCTATACAGCCCAAGTTAATTGACTTCTGTGCGTTGTATCTGTTCATTGAATCATCACTATTTAAATTTAAAATGCATTAATTGCAGTTTGTGCTTGAATGTGATATCCATTATTCATTTATATAAAATTGTTCATTGTTGTTTAAATTTACGGATTTTTTTAATAACTAAAATTGGGGTAAACGCTAGCTTTTTATCGTATGTTTTGTTGTATAGTAGTAAGTAGCCTAGGGTTTTTAATAAAAATGTTAAGATCAGTGGTCTAAGGCAAAGATCAATGGCATAGGGGTTAGGGGTTTGTCATAACATGTTAAGGTCAGTGGTCTAGGGTAAAGATCAGTGGCATAGGGGTTTGTCATAACGTGTTAAGGTCAGTGGTCTAGGGTAAAGATCAATGGCATAGGGGTTTGTCATAACGTGTTAAGGTCAGTGGTCTAGGGTAAAGATCAATGGCATAGGGGTTTGTCATAACATGTTAAGGTCAGTGGTCTAGGGTAAAGATCAATGGCATAGGGGTTTTTCATAAAAATGTTAAGGTCAGTGGTCTAGGATAAAGATCAATGGCATACGGTTTTGTTATAAACTTTAAAGATCTTCAGCCTAGAATTTTTCATAAAATTTTAAAGGTCTATGGCGTATGTTTTTGGTTTTTTAAATTTGTATGTCGTTGGACTAGGCTTTTTCATAAAATGGTACCAATGACATTAAAGATGAGTGAATAGCTAGAGAGAATCAAAGTATAAGATTGTAAGTAATATACATATTGGATGCATACATCGTAATATCTATCACAGTCTGTTGCTACAGTATCAGACACAGATAAAAGGTTAATGGACCTATTAATTCTAGGAGTGCAATGTTATAACATAAGTGAATTAATTGTGACCAACTTTTAGCAATGCATAGAAGATTTAAAAGTGAAACTGGACTACGCTGTTGGTGGTTACGGTGTAGTTTTGTTACAGAATGACATGGTAGTTAAAACGAGTAGTATCATCGGACGCAACAACAACACACAGCTCTAGTGATCTGTTTAAACTTGGAATAAACCATATCATCAATACTAAGGTGGTAAAGCACGGTAGTCCAAAAGCTGATAATCAATCTGTGACATTACGGCAAGAAATTTTATTGGACAAAGAGAAGACAAAGTACATTTACGTAGAGAAGAAGGATTATGCTATATATATATATATATGTATATATATATATGTATATATATATATATATATATATATATATATATATATATATATATATATATATATGTATATATATATATAGAACACAAACCACTAACCAATTTAATCACATGTCGTGTTAAATTGGATTCTGCGCGTTACTGTTCCCCATACGATTCGTATCATTGGCCTGTATTTTTCCAGAATACTCCAACCTCACCCGTCCAGTGCATCAAGCAATGTCATTGCTCTGTACACGACTGGTCGGGTGACTTTTCCCGGAAATAAGGGTAAATAACCCCTGCATTTTCCCGCTCTTTGTCATTTTCTCACAGTGTTGTCATCATGGACGGAAGTTGCATAGAAGAACGTATTATATCATCCTGAGTGGCGAAAAATATCGAGCAATTGTACTTTGCCACTTTCAAAGAAGAAAAATCGCTTTTACATGCCGCCAAGAGAAGAAAAAATACTTATCTAACTGCTTTGAAAAGTGACATTGACGTCTAGGAGACGGAAGAGGAGTTCCTGTAGGAAGATTTTAAAATTTCGGACCAGCTCGAAATTTAGGGAAATCCAAGTACGATGAAAAACATGAAATGGGTGAACAATGTAATTTGTGCACGAAGTACGGTAGACCACGCCTGATTTGCTTACAATGGATGCAAATAATTTTTTTTTTGGCCCACAAGATTTGTTCTTTAAGTCCGCAAGCAACATGGACTATTGCGCATATTGCTATACAGTGGGATATACGGCTTTAATTTTCTTGCAAAGACCGATCCCAGATTTGCAGACTTTAGGAAGGTTTACGACTGCAGAATTAAAGAACTTCTTGGAAATAGATTAAGTACCAAAACTAAGTAGACTGCTCCAGTTTTACGAGAAGACGAGGATAAATTGTGGTCACTGGGGACTTTGTGTAAAGATTCGGCAATGTCCTTGCAGCATACTGACTTTTTATATGGTTGCAAAGGTGTTATTTTATAAATAAATTTAATTGTGCGCATCATTTTAATTTTTCTGTAATTACTCCCGTTTATAACTGGTAGAGGAATCGGACCACTAATTATTAACTGAACAGGGAACCAATCTCAGAGTGAGGAGAACATTTTATACCCTACTTAATACTTGGAAATCGGACCACTGGCAGTAATATCAGCATTGAATTTGTCTTTTAAAGTGTCCCATACTTGTCTCAGTGCTTTCGACTTCTATATAGATTCTGCTTTTGCACGTACAGGATTTAGATTATTCTGGCATGCTAAAATTATCTTGTGCGTACATATAATAAAGGTAACTTTTGTCGGTACCCCGCTAGAGGCACATTTATCTAGAGAAAATGCTTCGAAGCAAATATTTGGGATTGCTCTGAAAGTTTGCGCTTACTTCAGTCAGTAAGTACATGTGTTGTGTTCTAGGTCATCTAATACACTAACCAGCTTTATTTTCTCCAACGTTAACACTGAAGTCTATGGAAAATGAATTGGTGATCTGATTCGTAGGTCTATCTACTAAAATAAAATTGTATCAGGTAAATTCTGGTAATAAACAAGCTGTTAAAGCAATACACTTCTGGCTCCAAATTTGTGTTATAAGATTTGAAATAGATGTTTTTGATTGGTATAATGTTTGACGTTGTGTTTATTCTTGCTACTGATAGGATTACACTGTCTGAAACGTTTCTTCGATTAATATCTTTCCTACCTAGAAAAAAGGGGAATTTTCTACGGTTGACCTCTACCAGGATATCCAATAAGATATGAAGAAGATGTTGTTGGAGGAAATAAATTGAAAATTATGATGAGAGAAATATATGCTAAAACAGAATTAAAAGGGCATTATCATAGACTACTCCGAGAAGAGAACGTGTGGATCTGTTTTATTCAAAGCTGGAGTTGGTGAACAAAACCTCATGTAAGAATCCGTTACCGTTCTGAGAAAGCTGTTTAGTAGTACAAGCATACCTCCCCAGCTATAATACTTTGTACATCTACTGTCTTGGACCATCCACATCTCGATAACAGGATGAAAACTGAGGAAAATGTTTGTCAAGCCCTAAATGATCTGAACAATCGCGGAGCTACTTTCAACTGACGTAGCGTAATCTTTAGCTGACATCTTAATCACAGCTCGTACAGCCTCTAGTCAAATTGATACAAGTTTAACTTTTATCTAAGACAACACCATCTGGGCACTTTAATTGTATTTCTAATTGCATTCAAACCTTTTTCGCTCGGTATTTATTTGCAATTGCCTTCAATTTGTAAGTTGGATTGATATATTTTTTATTGTTTGTGGACTTTTTTGTTTTAACATTTAGAGATCGTCTTAGATGACAAAAATGGACTTATTCCAACTACAATGTAAGTTAAAATTCTCTTTATTATTCCTATTCTGCATTGGATTACTACTGGATTAGTATTTACCATTTTTGGTGCACCTTCATGGTGATGTAAAGTCAACAATTATCAATACGAAAAATGTTTAAGTCATAATTTCCGGATCTGTTTGTTGAGGAAAATAATATATCTAATAAATATTTGTGTCCATATTTTTTAAATATTTTAAACGTGTTCATTTTCCTTGTATCCAGTGTAGATGCATGCAGTTTTGTGGTGAATTTCTGACATAATGCATACGTGCTTTGATCTAACTCCAGAACAAGGTACTCTCACTAATCTTGCCGAGGTAACAATTACACTTGCACTGGATCGGATAACTGACAGTAGAGGTGGGCCTTAGCTGTACTGTTTTGATGAGGTGGAGTGGGGTATTTACAATTGATTGATTGAACGGCATAGAAAAACTCACTTATCATTCGTATTTTGTACGATTATACAAGCTTGTAAGTTATTGACCAGTTCAGAAAATCCATATATGAGTTTCCTCTGATACATGGATAGTTATCTGTGGTCGGTGTGAAATATTCAATCCTGTCAAACATCCATATTGCATTTTGGCTCTTTTCCCAATCCAAATTTGATAAACAAAATGTTAATAAATGTTCAATGACATCATCCATTTCAGCTATACTCACTTTGTGTGTGTGTGTGTGTGTGTGTGTATCTGTATATATATATATATATATATAGTAATCTTTGTTAAATATGGTTTAATATTATTAGAATATTCATAAAAATGTTGACTGCTGCTACCGTAAAATCTATACTCATTAACATTTCCTTTAAATTACTCTCAGAGTCTTTTAAATTCTAATTCTGCTAAAATTGTTTGCGTTCTTGCGTTTCAGTTCTTTTCTGATTTGAATGCCTATTAAAGATAGTTGTAATATATTCCTCACTTGTTTTGGAATTGATTGATCGATTACAAAAGTCTTCATCATTCAATTTATTTATAAAGCAATACTGAGTGTAACTGACAATCTGCAGGGACGAGATTCAATATGGTATCTTACGGTGAATTGGAAGGTTATTTCCTTGGTTTCGCGCGTAAAATCAAACGAGGGTGTCTTTTAATTGCTTCAGTTATACAGCTGAATTTTGCCCCCCCCACCCCCCACCCCTGCTCCTCCGAAGCATTTAGTTCGAAACTAAAGGCTACAAGCTACGAAAGCAATTTGACATGTAGTCATGGTGAAACCTCTCCAGAGACTTTTCAAGTACTCTTAGTTTCACGTACCCTGATACACTTCTTTTAACTCAGACCAATCAACCCAATCCACTGGCATACATGAACGAATAAATCGACTAGCGAGAAAATGTCTGCTCATGTATATACAATATGACTATTCGAGAGCAAGAGTCGAACCGCCAACATCTGACTTTGAAATATATACTATCGAACTTACTTACTAACAGCACAGAATCAAACTTTCACGTATCGTAGTAACTTTGTATTCCCTCCCGTTACTGTATGTATACATGCATGCAAATGAGTTCCTTTTGTCTTTCGTTTCTATATTTATCCAGTTATTGACGTGCTTTTTAATGAATAGATTTACTACCCAGCCTAGCTGGTCCGGATCTTTTAGTCTAGTGGTATGTACGCCCTACTTTGGAAACAGTGAACCGGGTTCAATTCCGAGCACGACAGGTAGACTTTGTCTCCCCTCCCATTACATTTGGAGGCTCGTCCGATTCTTATTAGATGGTATCCCGGTTGAGAATTGGTTTCCACCACTCTGAAAGGTGAACCTGGTTGCATACTAAGACGAATGTCAAAGTTAAGGGTGAGGAATGTGGCAGTTTAGGTACACGAGGTCACATACTAACCAGCCTGTCTGGTCAGAAACTTTCAGTCTAGTGATATGCGTACCATGCTGTGGGACAGACAAACCGGGTTCGATTCCCGTCCGCGACGGTTAGACTGTGTATCCCATCCCGTTATAAGATGTATTTATGTACGCAAACGTATGTCAGATTCTGCATTCTTTCTTTTCAATGTCAATAGATTTCTGTTTCTTTCCCTGGGTGTTTTTACATGAATAGACAATGGTAAATCTATTTCCGACCCTACAGGGTCCGGATGCTGACATTAGTCGGTTGAATTATATAGTGATGATCATGATGGAGATTGGAATGGACATCCTTTCATTGTTTGAACAGCTTATATGGACAGTAAATACTTTATTGCAGTTGTAAATGTGGTCTAATGCGAAATTAGCCAGACGTAAACATTTTACACGCACAGACGGGAAAATGTTTTTCGTATATCTTATATTCTGTTGCCTAACAGTCTATAATATCTCTAAAGGAAAAATCGTACATGGTATTATTGGGCGAAATGTTTCTTTTTCATGGACGTTTGAAAATATAAGGAATGATATTATCTATATACTGCATAACGATTCAAATTTCTATGAGGTATCGGAGCCTAAATTTCTTTTTGATCCACTTATACTACCGGATCGGGTGAGAGTTTTGGTAAATGACACTACACGTGGCCATGTAATGGTGACTGTAAACTTTTTGAACATCACCGATAATGATGCTGGGATGTACAGGGTGGTACGAAATTGGATGTCACAGGATTTGGACGAAAGTGTTCATCTAAAAACTATTGGTATGTAGCTATATATATATATATATATATATATATATATATATATATATATATATATATATATATATATATATATATATATATATATAAATTACATTTGCGTCAACCCATATCATAGCCATTAACGCAAAGTTGAATCAAAATGAGATTTACCTGCGACAAAATGTAAACTAATGTTAAATGTGTCGCGGTTCTACTTTGATTTGTCGTTATGGATGCAACATAAGGAGTTATGGTATTTTTAAAGCGTTGATGTGTTCGAACGTACGTGCCTTAGGAATACAAAGAATCTCATATTACAATTTAACTCTAAATATTTAAAACATTCTGATATAAATATTGTGAATATATGCAAAACAGCATTAGAATGTTAGTCCCAAATTGTAGGCCCATCTTAAATGGTGGGTTTGTGTGTGTCTATTTCTCGTGGAATTGAACAGTTACATAAAATCATACACCATCTATCATACGTAGAGGCACACGCACCCATGGAAGGACGGGCTGGATTGAATATTGTCTACATATTTTGTTAGCGAAACTGTGAGAATAACTGGAACTTTTCAGACAAGGCAAAGCTGACATCCCCAGCAATAAACCCTATCCCTCATCCTCCAAACATGTAGCCCAAGCTCGAGAGATTTTAATTAAATTCTATGCCTTTTTATCTTAAATGGTGTATGTGTGTACGAGCTGGTGTGTGTGTGTGTGTGTGTGTGTGTTTGTGAGGAACGATATCCCGCACTCACTCACTATCATGCATAAAGAAACAAAACGCACGGAAGGACGGACTGGGTCATATAGTCTTACAGTTTATTGCGAAACCATGAGAACAACTGCCAGTCTGCAGTAAAGCATTCTGCCCCCCCCCCCCCTCAACAAGCACGATTTTGGTGGATGCAAATGTTAAGAAATACAATAACCCATATATTCAGTAAATGATATATAAGTACTTAACATTTCATATTAGTTTTGCCTATAGTTTGTATCCGTCTACCTACGCAAGAATAATCTGATCAGGTTATTTTAGCCTTGATTTTAAAAATGTCATTTTTGTCTCCTTGCAGAGGAAACAATGATTCCAAAGATAGCAATAGCTCGACAGACTATGTTGAACTCAACCTTAGTCTTAGAATGTAGATTATCCAATCCGTCCATCGAGGAGTTCTTCTGGAGTGTCAACGAATCTATGATAGGAAACCACGGAAGATATTATCAAAACAACACATTCCTGTCCATAAGCAATTTGACAGTCGACGACCAGTACAATGTATACAAGTGTAACGAGTCAGGAAGTGGACTTGAGAGTGATCCGTACAGAATAAAAATGTGTAAGCTTATCTTTTCAGTATTCGTGTAATCGTTCTGTATCATGGTTTGGGTTTTAACGTCTGATTTTAAGCAGGACAGCTAATACATCCTATGTGCCTGCAGTCCTATAGATTAAAATCTCTACCAATGTCTCCTTTGATATGTCAGTTATGAAAACATGGCAGACATATAACTGAAAACCTAGTTATGTCATCATTTGTCCATATATGTATATAATGTACACGAAACCTTTCACTACGAGCGAGAAAAATGTATTGACAATGGAGAAAGGTTCCATGTCACAATTCTGGAGATATGATCTGTACAACCAATCCCAGTCTGGAGTGACTGTGTACTTAGATGAGAATAATTTACTGTGTCGATAATCAGGTGTGTCAGCTACGCACGAATGCCTCTATCAGCGACTTTGTACCATCCTTTTTGGGGGATGTGTGTTTCGTCGAGGGGGTATGGGGGTTGGTATGTGCAGACAAGGAGGTTGGTGCCGTAACCCGCGGACCCGAGTTCTAATCTCAGTAGAATAGGACCGTACGAAAATATACATATTCCAGTAGCCTTGAATGTCCTGATGTGTCAGTAGTCTTGCATGTCCTGATGTGCCGGTAGTCTTGAATGTCTTGATATGCCGAATGATGTAATCCAGAATATCTTTGAATGAATTCACAAAAATGACAAAGTCATGTGTGAATCCAAAATGAGAATGAGCACTTTAGTAATCCAATGAATATTTTAAAATCAATAATTCTTCTCTCTAATTTCAACTCAACTGTAAACTCTGATTACTTATATATATTCTTTATAGTCTGATTTTCAGAACAAGACTGAAATTTGTTTACCAAAATCTGTACATAAATACAATGCCTACATATATAGTCAGGTCAGGTCAACGCAAACATGTAGCTAGTCTTGTTCTTATTTGTGACATTTATGGTGATATTATTAGATATTATTACTAGCATCATGCATACTAACTTCCCATCAGAACAGTCGAAGTTGCAACAAATAAAGACGAAGTTGCCACAAACATGACCGATATCTGATACTCAGGTATATTCCGATTGCTTTTAAATTATTATATTGATAAATTCTCGTTGTTTTATTCCATTTACATTTAGAGCTGAAATGATCAAATTAAATAAATTTAAGGTGATGTTATTAAAGAAAGATAAATTAATTATTAGCTTTATAACTTAACTGTTTGGTTAATTAATGTTGGATGATATCTTACAGTCATTGTGTGTTTCAAGGAAGATTTTTAATTACTTCCATCTTGTTGAGGAAGCATTGACGAATTCCGATGATGCAGTCGATATAATTATGTGTTCAAGCCCATTCCAAGATATAATTTGTCTTATTAATTGAACATATCCGTTTTTGCAAGTATGGCACCAAATTGGTTGTACGGGTATGAGTTGAAATTTATTCGAATTAAGTGATGCGAAGCCCCAGTGTACTGTTTCACCTAAGGGGATAGTTTGCAATCACTTATAGCTTGACGAACTTCTGGAGATCCTAGCATATTGTTTCGCCTAGAATCTCCAATAGGGTTATAGTCAAGTGCATAATTGAATCCATATAGGCATCATCCCGACCAATTTGACGTAAGAAATCAAAATGAATCATGTCACTGAGACCGGCCAGGTTTCCGTTCGCAGAGATTGTCTGAAAAGAATGGGCAGGTGGGTTTATGCAAAAAGTCTAAATAACAGTCACTGGTCAATGGTTAAATATACAACGTTAAATCATTATTAAATGACCGCAAAGACAGAAGGCAACAAAGAAGTGTATTCAAGATATCCTACGATCCAGAAAGTCCAGTTGCTTTCATAAATATCAATCAATTGTTAGGACAAGTAAAACATGACACAATTTAAATATAATATTCTTAACTAACAGAAAGGTTACGAGAATAATCGTCATACAGAGTACACAATCAAGCTAGACAAATATTTCCGTAATGAAGGGTTTATAGCAGTCATGTAGATCATCAGTTCCACGCAGAAATTGTTGACATGCAAGCTTATCAAATATATAACAGTGAATGCAAATACATTTCGGCAGTGATAGGTGCCTTGCCAAAATATGTCTGGGCTAAAAAAAATCGAAAACAAACAAGGAAATCGACATTTACGACGCTGTATGAGAAAAAACAGAAAGATGCGGTTCGATGAAGGAAAATAATTTTACATCGAAACTGTTAAAGACCTTCTAGAGAAAGGAAATATCGAATACTTTTCCAATTGCTCAGACAAAAAAGTGTATGTAGTGAAAAGATTTAATCGAACTTTAAAGACTCAAGAAGTATTTCAATTAAAATGAAATAATAAAATAGCTATATATGTAGGTTCACCTTGTTGATGGGTATCATATTTATATTACAGATCAAAAGGACATTTCACCAATTAAAGCCAGTTACCCTATAGATAGGTTTAGAGTATGGATTAACCCATTTGGTTATCTGACAACTAGTGCCTATCAAACAACTAAATATAAAATTTTCGAGAAAAGAGAATTAGAACATACAAATATAAATCTAGTTTGCTACAGTCTAACTTCCTAATTTAAAAGAAGAAACTTTTATAATCATAACAGCTAAGTTTAAGAGACCCTGTAGTATATAGATTGGAAGAATATTGCGTGAATATTTTACAATGAGCTGTTATCACAAACAAGATGACGTGCTTAAAGTTGACAAATTTTGAAGTAAAAAGAAATATGAATGACAAAAGATATATGCTGGTAAAATGAAGAGGATACGCTGAATCTTTAAAGAATTGGAAACCAGAAGAAAATATTGCGTCACGAAAGTTCTTTTTGAACTGATTTTAGGACCTTCCGTCCTTAATAACTGTGTACAATCTATGTGCACAAATTGTATTTTACATGAATATAATAAATTACATGTTTTATGCATGCTAAAATTAAACCTGAATGGAACATTAAAATACACACTTCAAACGATATTTAATTGTACAAATATAGTTAAATCTAACTGATATTATAATGGAGGAAATTAAAAATGAAAGAATATAGCAAATAATAATTACCTGTGAATGTGGAAAAACTGTAAAAACACAGCAAATGTTCAGTCACAAAACAGTAGATTTACTGCAAAATAGTGCAATACAAGGTTTCAAAATGTGACTTACATCACTAATACCAATATAAAAGAAAAAACACAATAATTAAATTAGTCTCCTTTAATCTGACTTCCAACGAGAAGAGAAATTAAAAGAATTGTTAGTCAAACTTAAGATAAAATGATTACTAGAAAACTACCTTAAATGAATATAGGTGTGAAGCTGAAGTAGAAGCTGACCAGGAGTTTGTTTTAAATTTTGAAACGTCTGAACCATTTTGGATATAACGTAATTAGTAGAAAAGCTAAAGATTTAGGTTATGTTAAAACACAGATCAATTTTAATCGGAGAGAAAAGGGCTGAAGAACATTTTTAGTTACTATCGCATAACATTTCCAACCAAAATACTGAACACAAAATAAGCGAGTAAATAGCGTGTAAGAATTGTTTGATGCTTTAGAAACAACTTTGGTCATAAAGCAAGCCAGGACACGAAATAATGATCTGTACGAATAAATTATTGAATCTGCATATTTACAGATTTAGATCAAAAGGATAACATTCAGGCATAGATTTACCTATTTGGATAAAATATAAAACAGACCAGCCTTAAAGTAGAAAACGTGTAGAAAATAGAAATAAAAACATTTTATAGTGTTAAATTTTGATTTGTTTTTCTTTCTTTCGTTTTGCAACAGAATATAATAAAGCCTACCAAGAGACAACCTGCATAGGCCTCAGAGATATAATCTTGAATAATAGAAACATTGGTTTAATAAACAGCCAGTACATATACAAGTTAAGGTAAACTTTGAAACTGAATTTAATATTTCTGTTAATATCTACGAAACAGTAGACAAGCTTTTAAGAGCAGTTATAGTAACAGAAAGAGAAAGAAACAGTCAAGTAGATCTGCTGAAGAAAAGTAAGACAAGTATAATTATTGTTGAGTATAAATTTTGTCAAAATTGATATAATCCCAAATAAACAAAGGCATAAAAAAAAGTTTGCAAAGAGTGCCTAAATTCGTTTCATTCGAAAATTGTATTATTTGAATATAAAAGATTATGTAACCAAAAAATAATAGCTAACACAATAGACTTAATACAAGAGAATGGTTCGGTCGTTAAATGTATAAACTACCTCCAATAACTACAGCTTCCTTTTATTCTATATTGTGATTTCGAAAATATTAAAATGCATGCCATTATGAATTTGACTTTACCTTAAATCAATAACCATGTCATGTAAGGCTATAGTTTACAGAGGAGCAGACTGCATGAATAAATCTTATGAATATTAGGAATAAATTGGAGAAATTGTTTGAGGAAGTACTGAGACCAAGAAACGCTGCTGAAATGGTATTAACTAACAAAGGTTTAAAACTTTATTATTCTGCCAATATTATAATTACAATTCTGTCAATATATGTCATATTGGTATAAAGCATATTATTGAAGAAAAAGGGAAAACTACTATGTAGGATCCCAATGATCACTTAACTGGAAAATCCAAAGGTCCACTATATGATGAGTGTAATTTTAAAAATAAATGTCCAAAATATATTCCACTTTTTAGTCATAGCTTTCTGGATATGATTCTCATCTGATTATGAAGGCGATAACTAAACAGGATTCAGATCAAGATGCAGCAATTATATGAAATAATGATGAAAAATATATCTCGTTGAGTTAGGATTTCATAGTAGATAAATTTGAAAAAGACGGCAAAGAAGTTTTGTAACAGAGACAAGAAGATGTTTAGATAGTTACCGTTTTATAGGCCGATCCCTAGAGCATGTTGCAAAAGATATGAACGATCTTACATTTACAGGAAAAAAGTTAAAAGCTTGGAGGGAAATGCAGGCGGACGAATGGAGTCAAGCCATTTGAAGAAAGATATTTATCTTCACGAATACATGGATTCCTCTGCAAGATTTAATGACACTAAACTACCAACAATAGAAAAAATCTGATTAAACTCTTCGTAGACCAGGAATTTGCGAAGAGTATTACCTGAATGTTAAAGGCGTCATAAAATATTTCCAATTGAAGTCTCTTGGTGATCTTCCTGACTACTACATTGAGAAAGATACGTTAATGTTCTGTGACAATTCTTTTGAAGAATTCCGATCAGCGTGTTTCATTAATTGCAAACTAGACCCAGCACATTATTTTAGTGCACCTGGACGAGCTAGGTTTGCTAGTTGGAAAATAAGCTAGATCGAATTATAATTGAACACAGATTATTATACGATTCTAATGATTGAAAATGTAATAAATGCTGGAATCAACATGATGCTGAATAAATATGCTAAAGCAAATC
This sequence comes from Margaritifera margaritifera, assembly GCA_029931535.1. NCBI lineage: Eukaryota > Metazoa > Mollusca > Bivalvia > Unionida > Margaritiferidae > Margaritifera > Margaritifera margaritifera. The sequence continues at coordinate 2,691,153 of JAQPZY010001694.1, read as the reverse complement.
ATGTATACTATATTACCAATGAAGACCATAACAAGCGAGACAACCTAATAAGTTCTGAATAACGGAGAATATGATACATCAAGGTCAGGATCATTCATTATATATCAAAGAATCAATAAATACTATGACTGTGCTATGTTTCAACTTTAGATGGACAACTACACAACAAATAAACGTAATTCGAACAAGATGTAATCTCTTGGAAGGATGATGAAAGCTTTGATGGAACTCTAGATTTAGATTAAAAAGTACCAACCCATTTGCACGATTATTTTAATAACTATCTCTTAGCACCAGAAACAACTAATGCGAAATGAGACTAATTTATCACCGTTCTAGAAGATAGTGATAGAAGATAAAAAGGGTAGAACATTTTTGGAGCTAAATTATTGTGCATGTAAAAAACAAAGAGAAATATATTATTCAGTGTCGTAATGTAAAATAGCATATTAAGTTGGGGTTAAAACTAAACAAGCTACATAGAGCAGATTTATCCTACTAAGGCACATGGTTAAAATCATATAAAGACCTAAATGCATCATTTAGACAAAAAGCAGCTAATGACTTTGAGCACTATATCTTTAAATTGATGAATATTGTTGCCTTCAGAAAACAAATGGAAAATGTAAGATTGAGAACAAATGTCAAAACATATACTGACTGTAAAGAGAACACTACTCGATAACGATATGACATTAGTTTAAAGAAGAAAAAAAAACATGAAATTAATCAACCCAATTTACAGTGCTTTACAGTGCTTAACGTAAGTGGGTTGCATATGGATCCCTTCTACTACAATAAGCTGAAGAAAAAAATAACAATTTGGTGATAGAATGAAAAGCTTAGTCATCACTGATACAGAAGCGTTATGTATTAATGATGAAACAGATAATGTATGTTTAAATATTGAAACAGATAACCTCTTCAATGATATGATGGAAAATATTAAGTTTGACAACAATTGTGATTACAAAAAATATAATGTTTCTGGTGGTCCTCGGATGAATAAAAGATAGAAAACAAAGTATGCAAGTTTAACACAAAAATCGTAATGACAAAGAATCTAAAAATGAATAGTTACATAGGTTGTTAGTTTAATCAACCTATAACCTATGAAGAGATGAATTTAAGTATAAAATTAGATGAAGTAAGACTGCCAGACTATGATGATGAACGGTATTTAGTGGACAGCAAGAACGGTATTTAGTGGACAGCAAAAATACTTTGCCTAATGACTATAATATATGCTTCAAACACAGTTCTTTGACCATAGGGAGTCGATATTTCTTGCAACCAAATAATAAGGATACCTGAGTCGCAAATATTATTTCGTATAATTACTCCGAATTTATTTATTTATTTATTTATTTATTTATTTATTTATTTATTTATTTATTTATTTATTTATTTATTTATTTCGCAAACAGTGTCTACTTTTACTTCAACTTGTATCATGTGATTATCGTAAAAATACATTCTACATCATTGTTGTCTTGGCTGTAAAATATAACAATAACAAACTAGTTTTGTCACGAGTGTCACAAGCAATATTACATTTCATTTTTGTGTTATCACCCACACCGATATTCTGTTATGCATACCACTGAATGCTAACTTGGTTAGATTTGTTTCTTTCCTTTTTGAATCACAGATGTTATTGCAATCGCCTATCACAAAAATATTATTAGGTTTCTGGTATATACTCAAAAGTAATTGAAACCATTTATCTAATTTATCACCATCATCTATTACAGTTACATCATTATCTCTTGAAAGCTATTTTAATGGTTTTATCTGGATGTGCTCAATATTTATATGAGCGTCCAAAGCAAGATAAACATAGAATATGTGTGCATTTAAGTTTGATTGCTTCTTTGTTTCTTTGTTTCTTTGTTTTGTTGGTTTTTTTGTTTGTTTGTTTGTTTGTTTGTTTGTTTGGGGGATTTTTGTTTATTTTTTATTTATTTATTTTTCTTTTATCTGCTGGTGCATTACTTCCTGAACATTAACATTAGCTAATGTATGTCCCTTTCCACGTAACCTGAGTACCATGTATCCTTCTTAAGTGAAGTAAAAAAAATGGTGATCAGTAAAATAAAATTTTCGCACTAATATTACTAAGCTCAGTGTATTTTCGTTGTTCATCAACAAATTATAAGTTGCTTATGTGCACTTTTGTATCATTTTCTACCCTGTGAATAAAACATAGGATAAACCTTCCACAATAATCATTAACGTTGTTATTGCTGAATTGAAATACTTTTCAGGATCACTTTCTCTGTCCTTTTTTGCACAGTATAAATACTCCTTTTAAATCATTCTTGGTGAATGAAGTATGACATTTGTGTAGGCCCTATTAGACCCCATTAATAATTCTCTCACTTTGGATGTAATCATACAAGAAAGAAATTCCTATAATTTTCATTTGCAGAATTAACCATTAGATCAGACGATATTGTATCGTACTCGAAACAAATATTCTCAAGCTCATTATCTTGTTTTGCACGTTCTACCACCTCAGCTGCTTTTGTCAATGTACATGTAAATTTCAAATCCTGCGGAAGAAAGAAAGAACACAATGTGCAAATGATCTGTCTGTATCTGCATCTTTCTGCACACATCACATTTATATGCACCTGTGTTTTGTGCATTACCCACGCCCGATCTTACATTTTTCAGTTGTTTGGTCGTCATATCGTGCTCTATTTTATTGGTTCTCACAGACTTCGGCAACCATATACATATCATAACGTCAGGAAATGTTTTAAAATAAGCACTAGCACTCATTACAATTCCGATAATGCATACCCATACGTTGACTGTTTATAAGAAGGCTGGAAAAAAATCATTAAGTTTAGGCTGCCTAGGATTCTCTAAAACAGAAGCAATACGAGTATAAGTATAGAGAAAAAAAGCATCAACCAAATTATTTAAATACTGTGTAAGCAAGCCTTGTTCTCTTAATTTTTCATTAGGTAACCTAGTGACTTTGATCGGTTTTCATTGAACTCGCTAGTTTTCTCTGCCTTTTCTCAATGAAACTATTGTGTTTTATTCTCTCTTCAACAGTACCATTAGTGTCAAATAACTTGAACGAAGATGACTTCCTGTGACTGCTAAATTGTTTACAATTGCTCCTTCCTCTATGTATTACTACTGCTGTAGCCATCTCATGTTATTTAGTATCAATATCTTTGTATATTGTGTCCATTATCAAATAAGAATGTTATTAAATCAGTCTTAGTGCATACAACTCTTCTCATTGAAAACAAATATTGTGTTCTTGAAAAAAAATACTTTTCGTTATTGTATTATATTCATTTAACTTTTAGTTATGACGATCCAACCTATTACAAAAATCATTTAACATATTGTTAATCTTATCAACGGTAGCATTTATTAAAATGCTCTTTGATCCATGGCTTTATTTAATTCCTTTATTAATGTCTATGTATCTCCTATTACTGTTTAAACTATATGAATTTTTTCACCTAATGCTTAGTTTTTTTTGCTAACTTCATTTTTAATATAAGTTTTATTACGTCTAGTTGTTTTGAATTGCATCTGTTTCTGTTGTTAACTTTTGTTCTATATCGTTAAAATCTTTTCTTAATCGTTTTAATGTTTATCTAAGTTGTCGATACTTCTTTCCACGACACCAATATTATTATCCAGTTTAAGATGTGTATATATTTTGCTATCTGTTAAAACTTGTTCACTACTTTCTATTCAAGCAGACAGCACATTATTTAGAGTTACGGAATCCTGATCTCTGAGATCTTTTTAAGTCAAGTAATAATAAATCCTAGGTCGTTTTCATAGTTCTAATAATACTTTAACTCACATTTATGTTGTTTTTGTTTGTATTTATATGTTTGGTTATTTAAGTCCATTCTCTACTTGCAAATGCAACAAAGTATTTTTTCTTTCAATTAAGTAAGTTTAAATTTCTTGATCGTTTTGATGTGTTTTATTATTTAAACCTTTCTTTAATTGTTCCAACTGTGACTGTAAAGTACTATAACCATCTAGTGCTTTCTTATGCGTCTACCTCTGAGTTTATCGTTTGTTTAATTGGTTGCAATTATTGCGGAATATCATCTGGTCCGTTAACCTACCTCACCGTTTGCAATACGTGTATAACATTAGACAGGATACTAAGGTCCTGGCTAAACAAGTCCATTACAGTTAAAATATTGACTGTTGCCGTCATTTGAGGATTTTTAAAATTGCTAGCTTCATTTATTGGCGAAAGTTTAAATCATACATTTAGCTTACTTTATCATTATTTCCAATGTGTTTATTTCAACGTTTGGCTTTACATAGCTTTTGGAATGATGTTTTTCCTCTAATATTGTTTTTTGAATTAATGTATTTTAAAAGTTATTAAGCTAACATTTATTGCTGAAATTGGTAATCCTGTCCTAAAAGGTAAAACCCTGTAAAGTATCTAATTCCGTTTGTTTAGTAATCTTCTGTTTGTTAAGCTATCTTCTTTGAACTCTATATTTAATTAATTTAAATGGCCACTTGGAAGAACTTACTTAGCAAAGATGTTATTCCTAGTACATCTAACGATGACTTTGATATTGTACCTGATCTAGAAGTTACAAAAGTTTTCTACGTTTTTTTTCTTCACTTATTTTAAAAATTTTTTATATCTGTTAAATATTTGCCAGTTATTGCATTGCATGCGCTGTTTGCTAAATTTTCAATTCCTTTTTGGAAGATTGTTCATGTAAGTAAGCTGTATGATCATCGATTCTGTCGTTGCTAGCTTCGCTTATCTCTTCGGAGAAAACTAATTTTTTATTAAGTTGTTTTGATCAATTTAAATATCGTAAACATGTCAGAAGGTGATTCTGCTCAAGAGTGATAATGCGTTTACGATGAATATTATTTTGATGATAATGAAATTATAAATGAAAATCCTGTTACAGACAATCTTGTTATAGAACATTCATCAAACGTGGAATTAAAACTCCTGAACAAACAGTTCAATATAAAATATACAAGTAGATGATGAGTACAAAAAAGTTATCAAGCATAGTTTCGAGACAGATTAAACACAGTATAATGTAATTAAACCTCATTTAATTATTATGAAAAACAGTGTATTACTAAGAAATATGTATAAAAGAAAATAATATAATATAAAGTTTGAATTACAATGTTCGCACCTAACTCCAAGCAAAGAGGTGGAAGTAATTTATTGGCTTCATTAAGTTGGACAAAATAAGCTAATATCTGGTGTCAACAAAATTCGTAATTATTGCAACAACCTATTAAGCAGACAAGTAAACCTAGTAGGTATCCAACTCAAATAGTGAGGAAATAGAATTAAATTAAATGAAATGAACTATTAGAACCAGTAGTTACAATCAGACAACCGATGCAAATTTATGATTTGGCAGTTTGGGTTATAAATAATGCAATAGAATAACGTAATTGTTTTAAGCAAGAAAATATTGATTTAGAAAATCAACTAAAATGACTACATAAAGCTTCAAGAAGAGATTATTCTCAATCAGGAATGCTATCCAGAAGAAGAAAGAGAACTAACGTGTCATGAACATTCTATGGAAGTGGTTAATTAAAACAATAAATAAATGAAATTTGACTTTGAAATGAACGGCAGAGAAACTGCGGACATAAAATAGATATTGGCAAAGTTAAAGATGCAACAAAAGGTGATAAATTGCAAAATCTTTTGCAAAATAAGGAAAGTTACAGAGTACCAATAATTGGACATTTAACATATTTAGAAAATAACTTTAGAAAACATATTATTAACATCGAGTGTAAAGTTAAAGACAAGTTACTATTATGTGAAAGCTTAAAGCAACTGTTTAAAGAATAAAGTGTAACAATTGCTACTGTTGTATGACTGTTGCAAATCTTAGACTAGCCATAACAGCTTTTGAAAACATTTGACAGTAGACGGATGTGGTGGTAGTGATGCTGGTGGTGGAGACAGTGGTGGTGATTCATTCATTGATAAACTTAAAAGATGTATGAAGCTAATAAGGTAGCAGCAGCATTATTTGGTATCATTGGTAGTGTAATTTTACATTATCTTGAAAAATTATTTCTTTATTGGCTGATTATGTCAATTTGCTAATTCTTGCATAAATTGTCCTAAATGTTTACTTTTGGTAATCAAAAGAATGAAAAGAGAAAATATCTCAGAGAAAGTTTTAATAAATACTAGTAAAAATTAATAGTCTATTAGTATTCTACTCAATTGATTACCTATTCAGTTAATCTCTTTACAATTCCAGTAAATCTATGAACAATTCAGTTGACCTACTTAAAAAGTAAATTCTGCCGGCTCCTACAAGCATCAACATAATAATAAATGCTGTTTATTTGTCTGATGATTTATATCTTAAAGGTAGCATGCTCGGTAGGTGTCACACTCAGAATCCAAAAGTCAAATTTCGCCCAGGCAAGCATGGATCGGCCGTTCTTGAGAAAGGCACTTAGATCCATTTTACAGTCATGTGTGAAAAATACGTCTTATTAATTCTTCTTGTGTTGTTTGAGAGTTGCATTGCTCACGACTGTATCGTATCCACGATCCTCTGTTCCACCATTTATCTGCTTTATATCTTTTCTGTCTACTGGTTTCATCATCAGACCTTTCTCTCCCTCCCTGTTTTGTAATAGGTTTTATTGATAACAATAATAATTAATAACAATTAAAGTCTTCTCTTTTAAGGATTAAGAGCTTGATCATCGTCAAGTGGAACTTAGTATCTAAACAGTTTTTGAAAGTGAAAGTATGTGTGAAATTTGTGTACTTTGATCCTACAAATGCCAATAAGATACTCCCCATCATGATGTTGCCATTCATACAGCCCAGTTTAATTGATTTTGCCACAATTTCATATCACACTGGGATATGTGTCTATTATCTGATATTTTAAAATGTTTCTAACTGCATTGTAAAATTGGTTTGCAGTAAAAACAAATAAAGTCAACATCTTGTTAGTTTTTAATCTTAAATCCCTTATTTATTTCTTTTGATATTTTTGTCAGCTATATGCACTGACTATCAATATTTTCGGCTATATTACATCTTTATGAAAGTTTAAAATTATAAAGTAAAACGCGGTTACTGTTAGACTTTATCTTTACAATATTATAACTTCATTAGGTATTTCATTATAATTTTTATTGATCTCATGATGTAAGAAACCTTATGATTCTGACAGAAGACCTACTTAGATGAGGTTTTGATTTGAAATTACTGACTTTATCTGTCTGCTTTATTACAGAATATAGGGACATCTGTCTGGCTTAAGAACAAACTGTTACTTCAGGGTTGGTGGCACATGATTTTTTAAAGTTTGAGGGTTGGTGAGTTAGGGCTTTTTAAATTTTGAGGTTTTTGTTTTTACATTTGAAGTTTGGTAGTCTATGGGTTTTTTTTGTTTGTTTGTTTGTTTGTTTTTTTTTGTTTTAATTTTTGGGCTTCCACCAACATTGAGATTTGTTTTAATTTTGAGAATTGGTGGCTTGTAGTTTTTTATTATTTTAAATTGTTGAATGGGGGAATGGCCTTGATCTTTACTTTTACCAAGAAAAAATGTTTACATCGTGTAATGGGTAGAGTATTGTATTTGCGAATAAAGAAAAGAATAGGCGGATGGTGGTCCTATGATTTTGTAAAATGGGGTATATGAGGGTGAATGTCATATCGTTAAAAATAAACAAAAAGAATAAGCGGGTCGGAGCCCTAGGACATACATTTTGTATACTACTCCTGATGACAAGAAACGAATGGTCCATCTTAAAGTAATTCATTATCTACCTAAATGCAAACAATCTTTATAGAACGGTAATTTTGTATCGGAAGGTTTGCCCATCGTGACGTATCATGGTGACTGAGTGAGCCAATCAGATTATCGATCTCAATCACTGTCAGTTATCGATCGAAAAGAGTTCACTTTCGTTGATGTATAAGAGCCAGGTTCACTGCTCGTTAATGCCGTGTTATTGTGTACAAATCTATGGGAAACGAGGAGAGTTTACCTCGTGTTGCCACTGGTGAAAAGAGAGCTTAGCTGATTTTTTCCCGTGGCTTGCCACGATACAAAACACCCTTTAAACTCGTTTTGGGAAAATCTAGTGTCTGCATTTTCTAAACGTGTATTCTCTCTCTCTCTCTCTCTCTCTCTCTCTCTCTCTCTCTCTCTCTCTCTCTCTCTCTCTCTCTCTCTCTCTCTCTCTCTCTGGTATATCAATCGCAAATGAAAGCAATTGCATTGCTGCATTTGTCATTAACCGGTTGTGGTATTCTAAATATCTTACCATATACCACAAATTATGTAGCCTCCGTACCAGTATTTTTCTACATTTCATGCCCCTGACCTCAATTGTTCATTTATTATTCCTTGTTAAATCCAAGTTTTGCTAACATTATCATTAACGGCAAATATGTTCATGACATGAAAATGCTGTAATTGTTCAACTTGAACAAATCATCACTGTCATAGGATATGGTGATGCCTTTAAGCATTATTCAATCTAAGTTATTTACTGCTTCATTGTTGGTATTTCTTTTGAATTTTAATCTCAAACAACACAAATAAACTTTCTCTTGCAGTCAATATATTTGGTCTTAACTTTGGCATTACTATCTCTAAAGTTTGTTTGGGTTTAATATTGCTCAGGATGTATGTGATACAGTAATGGATTGGATTGAGGTATTTAACTCTTTGCGGTATCCCTGCCTACTCATACTATATCTTTGCGGTATCCCTACCTACTCATACTATATCTTTGCGGTATTTCTACCTACTCATACTATATCTTTGCGGTATCCCTACCTACTCATACTATATCGTTGCGGTATCCCTACCTACTCATACTATATCTTTGCGGTATCCCTACCTACTCATACTATATCTTTGCGGTATCCCTACCTACTCATACTATATCTTTGCGGTATCCCTACCTACTCATACTATATCTTTGCGGTATCCCTACCTACTCATACTATATCTTTGCGGTACGTGGCCATAACTATGCTTTTAATATGATACAAAAGCTTGTAATCAATAAACACACTAACACCCATTACATACAATGAATATGCACTCCATGTTTACCTATTGATCGGGAAGGTTAGTAGAAATCACCAAGTTAAGATTGTCTTGAATTTTCCACATGGGTTTCAGGATGAATATATGCATATAGAGTAAAGGCACCCAAACACTGTTTCTTTGTATTTTGTTTTCTTTTCAGGGGTTCTCTCTGTGCCAAATTCTCTAAAAGCCTTGTGTCCTCTCCATTTATCGTTCACTTTTCAGCTCTAAAAATATATCACCATCTAAATGTATTTCTATCCACTGTTGTCTTTTCATATGTTTCCATGACACCAATGTCTATCCGCCACTGGTCGTCGCTGTAACTTAAATAAACTACTTGTTTTCCGCGTCAACGGGTAACAAACGCTGCAATGCACACTGGATTTTATAAAGATCTTCAATATGTGTTATTAAATTATAAGCTTTTGTATTTTTGCAAACTTAACCTATGCTTCTTCTTATCTATTATAAAGAAAACAAGATTGAGTTATTAAATCACTCAACTTTAGTGGTGCAAACTATTTGTTGCGTAAATATCTATGATCATTTCCACTTTTAAATAGAATTAAAAATAACGACCGTTCTTGGCCACATAAGAAGGTACACAAAACAAAGATAAACAACTACTCACATGCACACACGCACAAAGATCCTCAAAATGGAGTAAAATATTATGTTTTCTTTTTTCGTTCCATTCCTGGTCAGCCTTGCTTATTCATGTTGATTGTGAGACGTTTGCAAGGATAAGTTGTACTTGAAACTGTAAACATTCTAATGTGACTATATTCTAAACTTGAAAGATAAATTAATGGTTCATCAAAAGATATATTGCAATAGCAATGCTTTGATATGAATTGGAATTCCACGATAACACTGTCATAGGAGGATGTAATTTACACGTTGTTTATATAGTACAAAATATTGATAGACCCTGCTTAGTTTGCAAAGATTTTTCTGTCAAATCTCTTCTTGAATATATATTCTGTAAGCATTCTCATAGTATTCATAGTATTAATTACGATTCAAACATTTAGGAACCGCAATAGAATGCCACACAATCGGCACGTTGATTACGTTTTAGTGTAGTTTAGAAATCCATAATCACAGCCGCAAATGAATTTCGTAAGGAAATTTTTGGGGTTGAAAGGTGTGCTTTTTATTAATTGATACAACACAGCAAACTACCAACATATAGTACAAATAAATCACTTTTCTTTATATCCTCCTCAAGTGGCTATCTGAGTGCAGATATGACAGCTAGTAAATAGTCACGTGAGTCGATTCCGGCGCGATTATGACGAACAGACCGAGTTATCACTAGAACAGATGGCACATTCTCTGTAACAAAATGAAATGTATCTGATGTCTATTATAATATGAAACACAAGTGTCCAAATCATATTCAAAGTCTGCTTACAGTGTTGATTTTGCTTGAATTCTGGAAAAAGCAAATATTTACAAATATTAAAGACTTAGATTGTTTTGGTTGATTTTCAAATATCAGGCAATGAATTCGATTCGTAGGTCGCTGCTTTGTTTAGTTTATTTTATATAAATGAAACATATTTTACAGAACAACAGGGTACATTATTACTAATACTTTATTTAAAATGTATATAATTTGAGGAATTGAACTTTGGTTCAAAACAGCTGTCTGTGATTTAGGGATATTTCTAGCATTAACGTTATAATGTCCCTGAACCAAGTCACATAAAAGTCATATTTTCATTGTTCTTCGGTCGGTCAAATTTAGACCTTCACGCCATCGTTTTTCCGATTTTTTTTCATGGTTAGTTTTAATCGAAGGTATCTTATATACCCCAATGTCGTTTTACTTTAATATCCATCATTGAATATGCACAAGGAATAAAAGGGAAAATAATGCCAATAATACATCGCAGACTGGAAAGTACTGAAAATCCTATCCTAACAGACACCTTCTTCGACAGAGCCATGACTATAAGGAACAGATTTTTCAGAGTACGAGTACCATTTTTCCTCATTTAAATTCCAATTATTTTCTATTGTTGCTTTTACAGAAACTTGTATTACGCGCACAGTGGATACATATTTAATCCCAATTTCTTGTAAATTAAGTGTAATTACTTGAAATTAGCTAAAAGAAGAAGTAAACACTCTCCGAACCTGTCCAATTACATTACATTTGGTACACCATTAATTACTGTGCAAATCTTTTATTGTCATTTGATGGGCGAATTTTGTTGCTTATTTCATTGACAATGAACAACGTTCTTTTGCGACTCAGGGCCCAGCTACCTGGAACGATTTGCCTCTTAAACTTAAACACATTGACACTGTGATCTCATCTAAGAGTGCTCTAAAAACTCACCTATTTCGACTGCAAGAACAGACTTAAGACTTAGCAATGTTTCCTTATCCTTAATTATTTTCAAAATACTTTTGTTGGGAATTTCACGGTGTTTTAACTGATATTGTAAAGCGACTGGAGATTTTAAAGATTAAATGCTGTACTAAGTGCACATTATTATTATTATTATTATTATTATTATTATATGTAGGTTTTATATTTATTAAACAGATCATTGTTATAATTGGATCTATAAAGATCATTCTGTATTTAATCGTTGCAGATGGACCAAATGCCATCAAGTTTGCACCAAACATTACAATGGTTCAAGAACATTCTGGGTTAAATTTGTCCTGCCTTGCAGACTGTCAACCGATTTGTTCATGGAAGTGGTCAAAATCGGACCTTTTCTTGCAACAAGATAAAATTATCTCAACAGAAAAAACATTACATGTTCAAAATATTACACGACAGGACGCTGGGACGTACTCATGCAGAGTTCGGAATAATATCACTGGTATATCACTTGAAAACTTTACATCGATACACATCGTATGTGAGTATAATAATGTTAATGCTATCATCATCATCATCATCATCATCATCATCATCATCATCATCATCATCATCATCATCTCTAATAACAATATTTAACATGCAGATCAACACATACAATCATGGAGTATAATTGTTTGATATGCGGCCTATGCCAATTTAATTTAGTTTACAAGTTTAATTTGTCTAGTAATTATATCTGAGTACGATTTGAAAATAAAATCTTTTTTCTACTGGTGGTACATATTCGTATCTCTGTACTAAGTCCACATTATTATTATTATTATTATTATTATATGTAGGTTTTATATTTATTAAACAGATCATTGTTATATTTGGATCTTTAAAGATCATTCTGTATTTAATCGTTGCAGATGGACCAAATGCCATCAAGTTTGCACCAAACATTACAATGGTTCAAGAACATTCTGGGTTAAATTTGTCCTGCCTTGCAGACTGTCAACCGATTTGTTCATGGAAGTGGTCAAAATCCGATCTTTCCTTGCATCAAGATAAAATTATCTCAACAGAAAAAACATTACATGTTCAAAATATTACACGACAGGACGCTGGGACGTACTCATGCAGAGTTCGGAATAATATCACTGGTATATCACTTGAAAACTTTACATCGATACACATCGTATGTGAGTATAATAATGTTAATGCTATCATCATCATCATCATCATCATCATCATCATCATCATCATCATCTCTAATAACAATATTTAACATGCAGATCAACACATACAATCATGGAGTATAATTGTTTGATATGCGGCTTATGCCAATTTAATTTAGTTTACAAGTTTAATTTGTCTAGTAATTATATCTGAGTACGATTTGAAAATAAAATCTTTTTTCTACTGGTGGTACATATTCGTATCTCTGTACTAAGTCCACATTATTATTATTATTATTATTATTATTATATGCAGGTTTTATATTTATTAAACAGATCATTGTTATATTTGGATCTTTAAAGATCATTCTGTATTTAATCGTTGCAGATGGACCAAATGCCATCAAGTTTGCACCAAACGTTACAATGGTTCAAGAACATTCTGGGTTAAATTTGTCCTGCCTTGCAGACTGTCATCCGATTTGTTCATGGAAGTGGTCAAAATCCGATCTTTCCTTGCATCAAGATAAAATTATCTCAACAGAAAAAACATTACATGTTCAAAATATTACACGACAGGACGCTGGGACGTACTCATGCAGAGTTCGGAATAATATCACTGGTATATCACATGAAAACTTTACATCGATACACATCGTATGTGAGTATAATAATGTTAATGCTATCATCATCATCATCATCATCATCTCTAATAACAATATTTAACATGCAGATCAACACATACAATCATGGAGTATAATTGTTTGATATGCGGCTTATGCCAATTTAATTTAGTTTACAAGTTCAATTTGTCTAGTAATTATGTCAGAGTACGATTTGAAAATAAAATCTTTTTTCTACTGGTGGTACATATTCGCATCTCTTTTCATACAGCAGATTCCTATTGGACGAAGATCTTTATGTTGCATTTAGAAAACAAACTAAAACAACTGCAAAAAAGAAAGAAAACTAGTGTACAATTTGTCTCAATGTTGAACTTTACAATATTCGTCTTAAATGAAGGGGTAAATTACCAGATTTCGAATTCATTATATGTTGTGTAATATTTTAGTAGTAGTAGTAGTAGTAGTAGTATTTACAAACGAAATAACTTCTGTTTAGAAAGAAATATTACTCAAATATAGCAGCATCTCTTTGTCAAGATGTAAATACCTTTTTGGATTATGCTGTGGTATATTTTCCCTTGACACAAAACGTGTTTCGTTTTGAGATTTGACATTCAATTTCTCTCTTCACTGTCTCTTTTAGATGGTCCTGACATACTTTCATTTAATTCATCAGACAGAATTATTCATTTGAATGAAAAGGATTCCAAAACAATATCTTGCTCTGCCGACTGCTTCCCACCATGTCAGATAGGCTGGACGGAAACAAATGCGGACATTCGGATACCTGATGCAGAACTGAAGCTTGTCAGTGTAAACAGAAATTCTAACTACACATGTCACGCGACAAATGCAAGAAAGAACAACGCCACAATTTCAGATACTATCTATGTAATTGTGAAATCAGGTATGAAACACCTCTGTGACTAATATCCTTATTTAGCGTCAATCTAGATTTTTTCACCATGCCATCGTATGCCAGAAACACAGTCCGTTCTTTTATCTGCAGAGTCAACGTACATTTGATTACTATGGAGCATATGATCTTGTTTTGTGTATAAGATCTCATTATCATTAAAAATTTTGTTTGTTTTGGGCTCCTCCGCATTCGGGCTGATCAAATAAGAAAAACATATTTTAATTTTTGTTTTACATCAATTGCTTCTTTTTGCTTTCATTTTTCTCTTTTCTATATGTAGGTATTTTAATAGATATATCCGCAGCTTTATGAAAAGATATAATTATTTTATTAGGGTGAATAAAAACAGATGTGATATTTTCAGAAACAAAAGGTAGAGGGCTACTTAAACTGCGAGAACTTATGTCTAATCCCATTGTGTATTTAAATAAACTATGCATAATCTAAGCCCATCCACAGTCAACTGTACGACTGGTGTTTTATTGACTACAGATTTTTTTTTTTTTTTTTTTTTTCTTGCAACGAGAATCATGCAAAAATTAGAATTTTGCAAATTCTGTTTGAAACTAATTCTCGTTACTTTGCAATAATATAGATATCCCCGTCTCGAACTCAGTAAATTTAGTACATATTAGGTCGTGGGAGATAAATATAATAATTATATATAACTATATAAGAGCTCTTGAAGGATATAATATGAATTTTCTCACTCAATATCTTCGATCTCTTAACCAAATACAGACTTAGTTCTCTTTATCTCAGGCCATCTTATTTGTACTGTAACAGTCCTACATGTATACAAATGTAATCATGTGCATCACGGGCGGCCGCAAGCAATGTGAAATTTAAATTTGTTTATAGTAGAAAGACCAAGATTTAAAAAGCAATGAGTTTCGTTTGCTTATCTTAAGGATTTCAGCTTTGAAATGAAAGTACATAGGAACTAATACAGCATTTACCCATTGCCAGATCATCGTATGGTGCTATGCGATTTTTACATACCATTCAATTAATGCATTCGATCTTTTCAGTATTTAAGAGTCTTTGAGTGCGGGGTCGTTATTTGCCGTAATTCCAAATACAATTTATCATTTATTATTATGAATGTTAATAAATACAATAGTGATTTTTAGATATGTGGTTCATGTATCAATCATTTAGTAGTATTGTTGACTGCTGTGTACATCTGCTTGCAAGAAAGTAGGTAACTATTGCACGAGTTCTATGCTACTCATCAGTTGATAACTATATTATTACATGCTTCCTCTTCCAGGAAATAGTATTTCAATATTCAATAACCTGCAGTCGAGTATTCAGATATGGCAATTTTATATTGCGATATCTTTTCTTGTTTAATAAAACATTTGCGAAATATATATATATATATATATATATATATATATATATATATATATATATATATATATATATATACGTAGAGCTGTATGTTTGGCCTCTGCCATTACCACTACATACCATATTACGCAAAAACAATGTAGTTAGCTTTGATTAATTTACATTAAGTATGCTATCCATATGGAATTCACGTTACGTTTTTTTTACAGGAATCAGTCAGTATATCACCACAGCGATGACATCAGAAGAGGATGTTCTTCTCGGAATTGGAATTCTCTTACCTGTTGCTGTGCTGATCTGTCTTCTGCGCAAAAATAGGACCTGGTAATATGTATTGTCAACTTATTTAAAACAAAAACTGATAATTTCACCAGTTAAAGGACAAAACTGTATACAGCAGGGAAAAAAGGGAGAATGTTGTTGTTTCTTCTTCAAATATATGCATATTTATTGCGCCTATCACACTTTCGATATTGACACAATTCATACACCAGTAGTAGACGGGGGGTAACTGGGGTCGTGGGGGCACTCTGGGGTCCTACGAGAAATTAACATTGCGGGGGCACTCTGGGGTCCTACGAGAAATTAACATGGCGGGGGTACTCTGGGGTCGTACGGGAATTTCAACATTGGGGGCCCTCTGGGGTCGTACGGGAATTTGAACAGGGTAAGCAATCATGGGAAAAATTAATCTTTCTTGAAAAATGGGTGGCCCTGAAAAGGGCCATTGGAGGAGGATTATTATTTCCTCCAACATTGTGTGAAGAAGCCTAGGAAGGTAGTGTGAGATCTTTGTTTCTTGGTTGGAAGTGTTGGTGAATCAGGTAGCCAGTCAGGATGTTCCATACGCCTGAACTTATCCTGAATTTTCATCCAATTTAAATTCAGGCGTTGGAATTCCTTTTCTTTCCTGGCCTGTTCTTTCTTTGATCGTTCAAGAGCCCACAAGATTTTAATGTGGGCTACTTCCTTCTCTAAAACTTTCTTTAACAATGCCTTCACCATGTGAAGGTTCACCTCTTCGCGCCTGACGTTACTGGCGGGTGGATAAATATAACAATCTTCCTGAACTCGGTTAAGGAAGTACTCCACCTCATCCAGTAAATCCAGGCTCTTCTTGATGAACCCCACACGGCAAGAGGTTGAGGAAGTTTTTTGTCTTTCCTGCACCATAACATCATTCACCAACCATCTTTCTGATTTGAGAGCCGCTAGTTGGCTGGTGACGAATGGTTTGGTGGCAGGATATCTCCACCAATACTCCAACCTTTCCATCAAGGACTCCACATCCACCATTCTATCCCAAGCTTCTTGTAATAGCTCAATAGTATTCATAGTTCAGCAATGAAATGTGAATGGCGCAACTGTGGAAGACGGTTATTTATATGTTAGAAGCGCGGACGTGAGGGAAAACATCCCCCTTTTTTTTCCAAAAAAAAACCATGCATACAAAACAAAACACACAACACACTATCCTTTTTTTTATCAAACACACTCTATACAAACACACCCACATTCACACTTATATATGGCAATAATGGAAAATTAATCTTTTCTTGTGAAATGGGTGGCCTTGAAAAGGGCCATTGGGTTTTTTTGTTTTTGCTATTTTAGCATTTACATCGTTTGGTAGGTCTTCTTCTTATTCTTCTACTTCTTCTGATTTCTTCCCCATACTTCAGTACTCTTTTCAAACATCCTTGTCTCTCTATGTATATTCTTCTTTGCCAGTAGGTGCTTTCATCAATTCTAGTGACTGCCCATGATGCTCTGACATACATGGGATAGTTGGGATTGAAGAGCATCCCTGACACAATGCTTGAAGCTTCTACACTTGTCCGCATGATTTCTTTCTTTTATGACTTGAGAAAAAAATTTGGTAAAGCTTTATGAGACAAGCGGTGGTATATATACCTTACGATCGGATTGAAATGCATTGAAATGAACTACCAATCCCAATGCGCGTTACAAGCGGGTCGGTTTTTCTTCCAATGGGAAGAGAGTAGGGTGTGACGTAATTTTGGGTATAAAGACATCGTAGCGTTCGTAGGGATTTGACTTGGAGCGCTATCATGGAGAGTACTAAGCCTATGAATTGGAGCGAGAATCCTATCTTTCACTTCCTACCGGAAGATTTTAATTTAGATTTATTGAATCAAGAATTTGAGTTTGAGACTGCTGCTGCTGTTGCTGTTGCTGCTATACTACTTCCCTCTTTGCTACCAGTGATGGATGAATTTAAAAAGAAACAACAGGAAGAGATGGAAATTTTTTTAAAGAAACAGCGAGAGGATGAAGAAATGTTTCTTCAGCAGCAAGAAGAAGAAGAGAGAAGAAGAAAAAGTGAGGAAGAAATCAGACAACAGTTAGAAGAGGAGGAGAAGGAAACACCAAAGGAAGTCAGTCAGGAAGAAAAAACGGAGAGTCGTTTAGAAGAGATGTTATCAGAGTTAAAGTATCTGAGGAAATTATACGAATATTCTTTAACTCAACCGCCTAAACGAAAAAGACCATCACGGGCTAAACATTCCAAACCTACCAGTTCTAGTGAGATGCCACCACCACCACCACCACCACCAGTGACTACCACCATTACCAAAACACCAGCAGTAGCAGCAGGATTTGGATTGGGTCGTGGTAAAGGACTACGACAATTGAAGTTGATTATGTCAACTCCATAAGTTTGTTTGAACCAAACAACAGACAAACACCCCAACGGTCCTTTTCAGGACCACCCAGATTTCTAGAAAAGAAATCAAATTGCCAAATCAAGTAAAACTTAAAAAAATCTTTGTGTAAGAGTGAGTGCGTGCGTGCGTACATCCATACTCTAAAACAAAATAACACAAAATCACTTACTTTTTTTCCAGTCTGGTGTATTCTCTCATTTTTTTTTTTACAAAATAATTCACCATGAACATATAACACCACACTCCAAAAAAAACAAAACAAAGTTCATTTGTTTCACTGTCTGTCTCTCTTGTTCTTCTTTAATTTCGTCTTCATAGGGATCAAGATCTTCACAGGAATCATGGATTCCATTGGTACATTTTCTTCTTCATTCTCACTGTCTTCCAGTTGTCTCACTCTCTTCTTACTTTTCTTGATGATATGTTCTTCTTCTTCTTCTAGGTTTGAATCGGCTTCCTCCCTCTCCTCTGGTAGATTTTCTTCTTGTTCTTTCTGAGGGCACTCCGAAGACCAATGTCCTGGTCCTTTACAATGATAACAGATATCTTTTGTTTTGTCTCTCTTTTCTTTTTTTGGGTTTCGACGTTGTGGACATTCTGGAGCCCAATGTCCTTTCTCTTGTCAGATATAACAAGTATCTTGACTTTTATCTCTGTTTTGGTGTTGACGTTGTGGACATTGTGTAGCCCAATGACCTTTCTCTTGGCAGATATAACAAGTATCTTGACTTTTATCTCTCACTGTACTTTCTCGGGCTATATAATTCCAATAATACCAAGAAGGATGCATTCCTCTTGGAATACGTCTTCTTGACTCTTCCATCTTTTCAGTTTGAAAGTTCAATCACCAAAAGACTGATTCTGAAGGTAAGAAGGTCTCTTTATATATACTCTCCTCTCTCTATATATAGGTACCTGGGTGAAACTGAATCAGTTTCAAAGTAAACTTCAAGATGAAAAGATCACGCCCAAACCATGAGAAACCAGAAGAACAAGAAGAAACAAAGAGGCCACGCCGCCAAAGATTGTCTGTACCACATGAAACACCGCTAGCTGAACTACTAGCTCAAGTCCATGCTAGTGACTTCGAAGAGGAGATGAGTGAACCTGAAACCTTACCACCTTCAAACCCACCCAAAACAAAACCCACCACCACCAACACCACTACCAACACCAGAACCCCTGACCAAAAAAGACTACCTACTACCTTGGCTTCTCCTGAAAATTACTGTCGGATTCGAGAGACTCAAAAAATAACTTCTCGAAAATTTAAAACTACAGCCTACACTCACACGGTTCACTTCAAAGACTTCAAGTCCGAAGTACCTCCCGAGAAAGCGGCGGGGTTCATTAGTTATTTGTGGGATTCTGTCTTAATGAACTTGAAACGTCAATGTGGAGCCAAAGAAGACGATCGATTGAGACTGGCCATTCATCATGACAATTTGAAGAGTTCTGTTTGGATCGAGTTCAGCACCCCGGCAGAATTAACGCCAGACAAATTCATGTCCAAAATAGAACATGTTCAACAATCCAATGACAAGTTTACCATCACCGATGGAAAGGCGACACTTTACATGACTCACGTTGCTCCTCCTCGAGGGAGCGGACGAAGTAGGAAACCGTTATTGGTGGACGATCTTCGCACTACCAAATTCAGTGTCGTCCAAATTGACAATACCCAATACCAGATGTGTTTGGCTCGAGCTATTGTGGTGGGGCGAACGCATACCAACAAGAACGAGAGCAAACAATGGAAAAAAGCCTGGAATAACATTCGAAAGTCTAACAAACCCCAACAACGAAAAGAAGCAGAACTCCTGTTGCAACAAGCTTGTATCCCTAAAGAGACCGTGTGTGGCATTTCTCAAATGCAGCAACTTCAAGATGTTTTGGCTCCTCACTACACTTTGAAAGTACACCCTCAAGAAGTGCGCGGAGCTCTACTGTTTCGAGGCCCTGATTTCCCCGAAGGAAAATACATTCATCTTAACAAAACCAAGAACATTTCGATACCATCACTAGTATCACTGGATTTTTGGGATACTCTTACTACTGTGAGAAATGCAACCATGGGTTTAATAGTCGAGAGCGACACCTTCATTGCGGAGCAAGATGTCGGGGCTGTTTAGCGGACAAACCATGCCTTCCTGAACAACAACAACACCACGTCCATTGTGAGACCTGTCGACGCCGTTTTGTCAGTACCTCTTGTTACCAACAGCATCGTAAGACACAAGGACACCAACAATAATGTGCTTGCGACTTACTGAAATCGTGTTCCACGTGTGGACAGCTAATTCGAACCAACGACCCAAAGAAACACATTTGTGCTGGCAAGAAAAAATGTTCTATTTGCAAGCAGATCGTCGATTTTGATCATCAATGTTTTATTCAAAAGTTTGACAAGACAGAGAAGAAAGAAATAAAGAAGAACAAGAACCAAGTGGATTTCATCTTTTTTGATTTTGAATGCATGCAAGAAACCGGTATTCACATTCCTAATTTCTGTGTGGCGCATCGGGCTTGTGATCAGTGTATTCAAAAATCGATTCACTTTCACTGTCCTCATTGTAGTAGGATTCCAGGAGGACGTGAAAAAAATCTTTCGCGGGGCCAACACTTTGTCTGAGTTTGCTGAATGGATTTTAGACCCTACCACCCACGACAGTTGGAGCGAAGAAGACATTCATCGTTACGGAGACTGTCATCGGTATGCGACCGTCATAGCTCACAATGTTTCGGGATACGATGGGCAGTTTTTGTTAAATTATTATTTGAACCATGGTACCCAACGACCTGAAGTCACCATGAACGGAAAAAAGCTCATCTACATGAAAGTAGGACAAGTACAGTTCAAAGATTCTATGAGTTATTTGGCAATGCCTTTGAGTCGCATGCCAAAAACGTTTGGCATGACAGAAATGGCTAAAGGCTATTTTCCTCACTTCTTCAACAAGGAAGCTAATTAACATGCCGTCCTACCTCATTTGCCTGACCTTCATGATTACGACCCCGACGGAATGCGCCCCGAACAGCGAGAAGCCTTTCACACTTGGTACCGCGCTCACCAGTCCGATCCATTTGACTTTCAAGAAGAGATGTTGAAGTATTGTCGATCTGATGTGGATATTTTAAGACGTTGTTGTGGAAAGTTTCGAGAGTTATTTCTCGATCACGGAGAGGTCGATCCTTTGAAAGATGCAGCCACCTTACCCAAAGCCTGTTCCTTAGTCTACAGGCAAAATTTCATGCCCGAGAACCAACTAGCCATCATCGACTCCAACACGTCTCTCTTTGCTAGTCGTCAATATTCGGTCAAAGCTTTACGTTGGCTTCATTACTTGTGTCAAAAAGAAGACAAATGGATACAACATGCTAGAAACGGAGGAGGAGAAAAGAAGATTGGAGGTTATTCCGTGGATGGATTTGATTTAGAAAACCAGCACACAGTGTACGAGTTTCAGGGTTGTTTGTTTCACGGATGCCCTACTTGTTTTCCTGATCGAGAGATGAAAGGCCCTTATTCAGGTTCTACCATGGAACAGTTATACGAACAGACTTGCCAACGACGACTTCACTTAGAAAGTCAAGGATACCAAGTGGTAGAAATGTGGGAGCACGAGTACGATCGACGTTTGAAAACCGATCCTGAATTTAAGAACATTACCCAAAGTTACGACGCGGCCGACATCGAACCTTTGGATCCGCGACACAGTTTATTTGGAGGACGAACCAATGCCACTCGCTTGCTGTACGACGTGGATGAATCCCAAGGAGAAGAAATCAAATACATCGACGTGTGTTCTTTGTATCCTTGGGTGTGTAAATATGCTCGTTTTCCCACCGGTCACCCTGAAATTTTGACAGAACACATTGACGTGGAACACATTTGTCTATACGAAGGATTAATCAAATTTAAAGTCTTACCTCCGACAAACTTGTACCATCCCATCTTACCTCACCATTGTCAAGGAAAACTGATGTTTCCTTTATGCCGGACGTGTGCTGAAACGTGCAACCAAGATCATCCCTGTCACCACACGAAGGAAGAACGGTCTTTGACAGGAACGTGGGTTAGCGCCGAATTGTTTCGAGCTCTGGATCGTGGATACAGTTTGTTGAAAGTGTACGAAATCTGGCACTTTCTAACTACAGCCCAATACCAAAAGGACGACGCCACGAATCATCCTGGCATTTTCTCGGGGTACGTCAATCAGTTTTTAAAACTGAAACAAGAAACTCGTGGTTATCCTTCGTGGTGTCAGACTCCCGAAGACCAAGAACGATTCAAAGAAGAGTACCGTAACATCGAAGGCATCACTTTGGAAGAGGTGGAAAAAAATGAAGGAAAAAGATCGTTTGCCAAAGTGATGCTCAATTGCTTGTGGGGATAAATGGCCCAACGTACGATCCTACCCAAAACGGAATACGTTACCGATCCTTATCGTTACTTTCAACTGGTGGACGATAAAAGTATACTAGTCAAACACGTCGAAATCGTCCGCGATGATTTGATCATAGTCAATTTCGAAGAAGAACCCAAGTTTGTCAAACCTGACAAGTTTAGTAACGTAGTCATTGCCCGCTCATGCTCGCTTGAAATTGTACGACGAAGCGTTAGAAGTCTTGGGAGATCGTGTCCTGTACTTTGATACCGACAGTTGCATCTACATCCATCGCCCCGGTTGCCCACATCCTACCATTCAAGGAGATCGTTTAGGAGCCTGGACGGACGAGCACCCTCAAGACACCATCCTGAGTTTTGCCATCGGTGGTCCTAAAAATTACGGCTACCGATTCTGAGACCCACAAAACCAACTTCACACCCATTGCAAAGTGAAAGGATTGACTCTGAACTATCGAACTAGCCAAGCGGTCAACTTTGAGGTTTTAAAAAATGCTTGCTGTCTGGACAAGTGAAAGACTTTCGAGTACCCACGTTAGAACCTCACAAGATCGTACGACTACCTAATCACCAAATCGTCACTCGACCTGTACAAAAAGTGTACCGAATTGTATACCAGAAGCGAGTGAGACTTCCAGACCACACCACTTTACCTTACGGACACGTTGATTTGAAGTATAAAAAAAAGGACAGCCCCCTTGAACAGAAAAAAAGACAACACCACAAGATGACTTCAACAACACCGTGTGATGAACACAAATTATTTCCCGTGGCCTTGCCTGACTATTGTGAGTGTGCCAGTCGCTTGAACACATTCAAAAAATGGCCTAAACACTTGCCTGACTATTGTCATTGTACCCATCGATGGAACACATTCAAAAAAGGAAAAAAACTTAGGAAAAATGGATTACCTACTTCCAACTCTTTAGCCAGAGCAGGATTTGTCTACTTTGGACAGGGAACCAAAGTACAGTGTTTCAGTTGTGGCATAACCATTCGTATGAACTGCAAGGATTCAGCACTCTTGGAACATGTCAGATGGTCTCCAAACTGTGCTTACCTTTCTTTGGCGTTTCCACGGATGACATTAGAGTACTTTGCGGATGGTACAGTCGACAGGTATAAAAAAGGAACCCCTTCCAAGCCTAACCCTTCATTCTGACTTTCAACGTTGACCGAGCAAGAAGAGAAGAAAAAAAGATGAGTAATTTTGTCATCCTTCCACCAAAGTACAATAAGAGTACTCAAACTACCACCCACCCACCACCACTACCACCAAGGGAGAAATCTAGTGGTGGTGTGAACTCCAAGTACCATCATCACGACTTGGAGTGTGATGCAGTGCCATGCGACGAGACGGATTCCGTACGCTTTGGCATCAGCGATTCACACGATCAGACGAATGCCGTACGCTTGGACATCGTCGATGCTGTGCGTGTGCCTCACCGTCCCTCTAACGATGCAGGACGACCTTTATGCTTTACTAACAATCGTACATATAATTGTCATACTGCCTACAGGGGTAAAGAATTGACAATACCTGTGGCTTTGCCTGGTTATTCGAAGTATGATAATCGACTCGAGACGTTCAAAGACAAGTGGCCTAAATATTTACTACAATCCACTACTGACAAAGCTTTAGCCAGATCTGGATTTATGTACTTGGGAGAAGGAGATAAAGTTCAATGTTTCAGTTGCGGTGTGAGACTTCACCAATGGGAGCCTACCGACTCAGCTTACATTGAACATGCCAGATGGTCTCCGCACTGTCAGTTCTTACCTTTAGTGGCTTCAGAAGAGTACGGGTACGATGAGCCAGATGCCAAGCAGAAGAAGTATAAAAAAAATGTCGGAGGAGAATACTTTACAAGAATACATTGGTGGTTTACCTTTGGAGTTGCGAGTACACATTTATCAGTATTTTGTCACTATCAAACCTAGTTTAGAAGATCGCATTCGTGGTTTACCTTTGGAGCTACGAGAACGCATTTACAAAGAATTGGTCAAGATCCAAGTGAAACGTAAAGAACAGTTACATCCTTTACGACAGACATGTTGTAACCATTGGTATCTGAATGTGATAAGACATCTGATTTGGGCTAAGATATTCAAATGGTCAGACATTCATGAAAAACTACCTCCCACCTTTAAGAAATCGGAGGGTACCACCTACAATGTAGCAGTGGAACATAGAATTCGGTGGAATGAAGTGAAGGAAAAAAATGTGACCAACAGACAAGAATACCAAAAACTGTTACAAGAACTGTCACCTCAAGACGAATCACCTTTACGTCGTTTGAAGTTAGATAGGATAATCACTGATAATCTTGGATATCCTTTACCCACCGATTCCGTTTGGTTGGCATGTGAGTATTTTGTCACCAAGAAGATTACTTTAAAAGACCGCATTCGTGACTTGCCTTCGAAGTTGCGAGTTCGGATTTACCAAGAGTTGGTTCAGATTCAAGTGAAACCTAAACTCCAATTCATTCCTCGATTTGCGTACTACCGTGACTTTCGACTTATCAGAAATCTGATTCTGAAGAGAAACTATCAGCAGTATCGTGAAGAATAAAAAAGAGAGTTACTTCTTTCCAAGTCGGAAACTTTACCAAAACACATTTGTGGCTTGCCTTTGGAAGTGCGCCAAAGGATTTACCAAGAGTTTGTCAAGATCCAAGTGAAACGCAAACTCAAAGTCATTTCTCGAGCTCTGCACTATGCTCTCTTCCAAAGTCATAGAAGACTGATTCTGGGAAACTTCTATCGCTGGCACAACGTTGAAGGAGACTATCACAAAAGGTACCATCCTTGGGAACCTGGATATAAAAACCCACCACCCAAGATACCTACCTTAGCCATCTCTCACGATGACTGATCTGTACTCCTCACTCGTGAAACGGATTCCGTGGAAGGAAGTCAACGAAGTTCAGACCTTAGAGGATTATAAAGACTTGATACAAGAACTGTTTCCATTGAATTTTGGACGCTATGTGGTGTGTGTCTTAGTGACTGCTTATCTTGGAATTCGTTTTCCAGGACATTCATTGTGGAGTATTTTTGAGGACAAGTGTTTGTCTTGGATTCTTTTGGAGGAGCCGTGGTTGTTTTGGACTATTTTAATGTGCCAAAAAAAATATGACCATTCATGCACCACTCTTAGTAGAAGATTATAAAGACTTGATTTTATCAGTACAAGAAAGAAAAATTGTACTCAAAGTGTTGAGAGTGGTGATGAAAACAAGTGAGGTACCTCCATGTGAAGAAGACATTCGTCACACTTTATCTGTCTATAAAACATTTCAAGAAGTGTGTTTTGCTAGTGAGTTACACCAACAACTTTTCAATTGGAAAGATGTACGTCCCTGGAGAGACCTTGGTTTCCATGCTTGGCTACAAGAAGTGGCCCAGTTTGCCAAAGATTTGGCATGTCAGTACTAAGAGTCCAAAAGTGAAAAAATGGGAACCCCAATGGGAACCCCTGAAAGAAGAAAAAGAACCTGACACAGCAAAGAAAGATGACCACACCGTTGTCCAAATACCCCCCCCCCCCCGATGAACACACCAGAGCATTCTTCTACCAAAACAAAGACGACCAGAAGAATGTCACCCCCAGTGCCTAGGCCTTCCATTTAGGACAGTGTTTTGTTCTTGTTGTACATTGACTTGTTTAAAAAACACTTTAGATGTTTTAGTGGTAGCCTTAATCTTGTACGTGATCATTTTACTTTGCTATTTTATCACTCGATCGCTTCGTGTAATGTAAATATGTTTGTTGTGTTGGTTTGTTTTTTTTTAAAATGTCTTGGGTCTTTTGTCTTCTTCTCAAAAATCTTCTTATCTCAGTCATGGCTACATCATCTTCTTCTACCTCGTCTACCTCTTCTGCTTCTGTAGTCAAAGTGATTGACGAAAAGTTAGATCGTGACAGTTGGAATGCTTTGTATCTGCGCCATCCTTTTAACATGTTGATTGCTGGACCTAGTGGTTCAGGCAAAACCGAATTTGTCAAACGTTTGTTCGAACAAAAATCTCATTTGTTCGATCATCCACCTCAACGTATCGTGTGGTGTTACAAAGAGTGGCAAAAGTCTTACACACTACTCCAAGAAAGTCAAGGAGAAACCATTTCATTTGTAGAAGGCATCCCTCGCGAAGACGATGGGATCG
Source organism: Margaritifera margaritifera (assembly GCA_029931535.1). Lineage (NCBI taxonomy): Eukaryota > Metazoa > Mollusca > Bivalvia > Unionida > Margaritiferidae > Margaritifera > Margaritifera margaritifera. The sequence goes on along the minus strand of JAQPZY010001694.1, from coordinate 2,664,382 downwards.
TGTCTGACGTGAGTCAAACACATCGACATGTTAGGAGAAGACGAAGAAGAAATTAAACTTTGGTTTACACGAAAAGGACACCATCGTAATGCTAGTATTGTATACATTACTCAAAATTTATTTCAACAAAGTAAAGCCCATCGTACCATCAGTCTGAACGCTCATTACATGGTCTTGTTTAAAAGCCCCAGAGACAAATCTCAAGTGCAAGTGTTAGCCAAACAGTTAGGCGCTCCTTGGTTAAATTATGCGTACGACGATGCCACTCAAACCCCTCACGAGTATTTACTCATCGACTTAAAACCCACCACTCCTGACTATTTGAGATTTCGTGCCCAATTGTTTCACCCTTGGGGTCAAGAAGGAGGTCCTGTCATTTACACATCCTCTTCAGCCAATTTTTGAAAGAAAAAAAAATATAAAAACAGCCACTAAGTCATTTCTGTCTCACACTCTTTCGAGATGACTTCCTTTCAAGCTCATCCTTCGGCTAAATTGATTCCTGCCTTGTATGGCATCAGTCGTGAAAAAAATGCACAAGTCCGTGCCCATTTGTTAGAAGCTAGTTTTAAAGAAGTGTTACGATGGTTTACTTTGACGGCACGTCAATTGCTGCAAGGCATCATTCACATTCCTCATCAAACTCAACGTTTTTTTCAAAAACATAAAGGGGCGTTGTCACAACTAGCCGATCCTAGAATCGATTCACGGACTAAAAAACAAATCATTTTAACTCCTGGTGGAAGCGGTTCTTTAGGAGGGGTCATGATTCGTTCCCTTTTGAAATGGGATCCTAATCCCCAAGCCAAAAAACCCAAAACACCCAAAAAGAAGAAAAGTCCCAAAAAGAAGAAAGCCACCCACCAGAAAAAGAAAAGTCGTGCCAAGAAGAAGAAAACAACACCCACCACCACCACCACAACCACCACCACCACTGGCACCCGCCGCAAGAGAGGTACTGCGGCCAGGACGCAAACGTACACCCGCAAAACACCACCACCATTGCCATCATCACCAGCAGTGACGAGGTCTCCTTTTGCGTCCACATCTTCATCTTTGTCTTCTTCACCACCCTTTACGATGATGCCTGCCAAACCAGACTTAAGATCCGTGTTTCCTAATTTGATGCAAAAATGGAAACCCATTTCGAAAGTCACCACTTCGGGACCCTCGACTTCAGCTGATTTGGCCATGGCAGCAGCCGCCAACAAAGTACCGACCCCTAAAACCAAAGTCCAAAAAAGAGCCGGTATCTTACAAAGTTTAGTGGATTTATCCAAAGAAGAATTGAGACGATTTAGTCCCTTGAAAACACCTCAACGTCGAGTGAGGCCTGTCATGAAGATGGTACGTCGTGCAGACAATCAGTGGAGACGTGTTCCAGTATAAAATAGAAGGGTACCCTGCCAGAGACTTCAGACTTGTTTTCTACCCCACTAAAAAAAGATGACTCCCAAACGTATGCACCACCACCAAAAAAAGAAAAGCAAAACCACCAAAAAAGGACGACTTCCACATCGTCTGGCGAAACATTGGGATGTCTTGTCTGTCCTAACCAAATCCAATCCTCCCATGCGAAAACAACTCATTCAAACAGCCCCCAAAGAAATCATCGATACGTGTGTGAATGTTGTTTGAACGTTTTGAAAGGAACGGTACCTTTGTCCAAGATACAGAAACAAAAATTAGGCAAACATCGGAACGTTCTTCGTCAAATGGTGAAAAAGAAAATACCTCTTCAACAAAGAAAAAAATATTGGTGCAACAAGGAGGATTTCTACCTATGCTGTTAGGACCGTTGTTAAAAATAGCAGGTCCTTTGTTAGGAACGATTGCTGGACCCCTTTTAGGAGGTGTCATGCGATAACAAAAAAAAAAAAGAAGATAAAAAGGACCACCCTTCTCTGAAAAGACCACAAATTTTTTGTACCTTTGGATGAATTGGAAGGACGAAAACTGACTTTAGTACATTACAAACGATGGATGGAATTTCATCGTTGGAACGAACAACGGATTCCTCATTTACCACCCAATCCTAATCTCAACGAGATGTCACAGTTACGACAAGAATTACAAACCCTAATGGAACGAAGCGATTTGTCAGAAACAGAAAAATCGCAACGGTACGGTCAACTTTTACAACGTCTGCAACTCTTTCACCAAAAAGCGGTCGACGAAACAGCTCCACCCACTCTGAGAGATTTTAAGACGATCATGAAAAGCGAACCTAAAGTGACCACCATCACTAAAACAGACACCGCCACGGGGATGACCGTAAAAGAAGAAAAAGAAGAAGAAGAAGAGTTACAAACTCCACCTCTTAAAAAAAAAAAGTTAGCCACACCAAGTTGGATGAAAAAGATGATGTCTACCCCATTACCCTCAGAAAAGAAAAAGAAAGAAGTGAAGACAGAGTCAAAACAGAACCGATGACCCCTGTTCAAACAACATCTTCTTTTACACCAGTGGCACGTCGGACACGTAAACAATCCAAAAAGATTCCCCAAGAAGAAAAGAGCATTGGTACTTGGTTGACTTATTCATCTTGAAGAATCATGGAGAATCATGGAGAAACTGTTAGCTAGCCTTTATTACAATCCTGGCCATGCTGCTGGTTACGGAGGAGTTCAAAAATTATATCGAGCTGCTAAAAGTAAATTGAAAAGTGTACGTTTGCCCGAAGTACGACGATGGTTACAAGAACAATCGACGTACACGTTACATAAACCCATTCGACGTAAATTTTCTAGAAGTCCAACCCAAGTGGAAGGCATCGATCATCAATGGCAAGCCGATTTAGCGGACGTCTCTCATTTGGCCACCTACAATCGTGGTCACAAATATTTGTTTTGTGTCATCGACGTGTTTTCCAAATTTGCTTGGGTCGTGCCTTTGACCTCTAAAAGCAGTACCGAATTGGTACGTGCCTTAAAATTGGTCTTGAAACAAAGTGGTCGTCAACCTTTACGATGGCAAACTGACAAAGGCACCGAATTTCTAAACCAAGCTTTTCAAAAAGAATTGAAACAAAGACAGATTCATTTTTTTACTACGGAAAATCCTGAAACCAAAGCCAGTATCGTGGAACGTTTTCAAAGAACTTTGAAAGAACGCATGTGGAAATATAATTTACACATCAACATACTCTCAAGTACATCGACGTGTTACCCCGTTTGGTCAAAGCGTACAATCAATCGTACCATCGAAGCATCGGATGTGACCGTGTTTGATAAATTGTTTGGTACCTCAAAAAGGAAACCACCTCAGAAGACACCCTTGCTGGAGTTAAAGACGGGAGATTGGTTTCGCATCGGAAAAACCAAACGCACTTTTGACAAAGGTTATTTACCCAACTGGACCACCAAATTGTTTCGTGTCACTACCCCCGTCCGTGGACGTGATCCTCCCGTCTATAAATTGGAAGACATGCACGATGAAGTGCTTAAAGCAACATTTTACTTGCCTGAGTTACAACGAGTGACCAAAAAAGAAGACGCCTTGTACGACATCGAAAGCATTCTCGAACAAAGAACACGCAAAGTAGGTAAACGTCGAGTAGAAGAAGTCAAAGTACGTTGGAAAGGATATCCTCCTAGTTTTGATTCTTGGATTGCTGCTTCTCAAGTCGTCGACTATAAAAAGAAAAAGAAGTAACCCAACAACATGCCATTCAACACAGCAACCACGACTTCAACGACTCCTTCGCAGAGTTCTTCTCTTCAAGAATTACAAAAACAACCGCTCTGGGTGTGGTGCGGAGAACGTGTGCCTAAAAATCAAATCGTCTTTTTCTGCCAAATTTTTGTAGTGTATTGTGTCATCGGAGCAGCTATTGCCAATTTGAGTTTGCAACAAGGAGACAAACAATTGTGGACCATTTTACTTAGCAGTTGCATCGGTTATCTTTTACCCAGTCCCTCTTTGAAATTTACGACGACGACGGACAACAGTCACCACAACAACAGCAGCCACAGCAACCACGGGAGTACGACCAACGTCAGTCCACCTTCTTCTTTGGAGCTACTATGACTGACCAATTTTATTTAACTTTACCTAGTGACAGTTCCATGGATGTGTTTCCCAACAACAGCTTATGTTGTTTCACGGCCAAATTACCTCAATTCATCCAATTGGATCACGATGCTCATTGGTAAGTGGCTTTGGTAGAAATCATTCATCCTACGCAAATCATGAACATTGACGAATGTCAAAACACTTTCATCGTGGAAATCATGAACAAGGTAGTGCATGATGAGTTGGAGAAAATTCAACCTGGCCTTGAGCATTCCAGAAAGGTATTCACGAAGACTACTCCTCCCTTTGCGAGCCATACCATGGGAATTCCTAAGGGGTATTATTTTAGTGCTAAACATTTGGTGGAGACGATTCAAGCCGTCTTCGAAGCCCAATTTGCCAAAGCCTTGGAAAAAAACCAAAAATGGGTACGAATCGCTTACCATGATGTGGCACGCCGTTTCATCTTGCAATTTTTCAGAGATAGGGGGAACTCATTGACGACAAAAAAGACAAAAACTTACCCGAGCAGGACAGAAAATTCATGACCATTGAATTTTCTCCTGGGTTGTATTCTATTTTGGGTGGAAATAAAAAGTATGCTAATAAAAAAGTCGCAAACAACGTAGAATTCGGAGAGGCTTTTCGCACCCCTATCGAATTGAACGTTGGACTAAATTTAATGTTTGTGTACTCCGATGTGATGGAGTACAACGTGGTGGGACACACAGCTGCGCCCTTACTGAGAGTCATTCCTTTTAAAGTGGATACTGCTGCTGGTGCGTACGAAGAAGGTGGAAACACGTTTCACGTTCACCGTGAATTTGTACATCCTCATTATCTTCCAGTCAGTAAATCGTATTTTGACAGTGTCAACATTAGTATAAAAGGAGATTTGGGACAAGATGTGCCATTCATTGACAAAGGAAAAGTCACGGCGAAACTACATTTTCGAAAAAAGGTTCTCTAACGCATTGTAACATCCAAAAAATGTATCCAGTGTACCGAGGAGTGGCTCGACAACGAGGACACGGTTTAGGAGATATGTTAAAATCGGCTTTTCGGACGGTAGCCCCTATTTTGAAACCGATGGTGTCTCGAGGATTCCATGCCTTAAAAGATGCCGCTTTGAAGCAAGGAAAAGAATTTTTGCAAAATGTCCTCATTGACAAACAAAATCCTAAAGAAGCCTTTATGAGAGCAGGCAAAAATGTGTTGATGAACAATGGCAAAGATATTTTAGGTCTCCGAGAGAATCCTATAAATTCACTTAACGCTTCAGGCCCTGGCATTACTTCTTCCTCCACTTCACAGCAAGGACAAGGTAGAAAGAGACGACGACATCGAAATCCCTTCAAAGTTCATAAAAGAACACACGGCAGTTCAAAAAAGAATAAGAAAAGAAGAAGAACCGTCAGAGAATTAGACGTGTTTGATTATTAACTGTGAAAAAAATGATGCACCGAGATTCTTGCGAATGTATCAAGTCAGAACTGAATATGTTTACCATACTTCCCACCATGATGACGATGCAAGAATCCCAATGGGTGGAATTTCATCCTGTATCGTCTTTGATGGAATCAGCTCTTATCGAATTTGAAATCAAAGGACAAACCGAAGATTACATCGATCTGAATAACAGTTACTTGTACCTGAAACTTCAAGTGAAGAAAACGGCGGACAACACCCTTCCTGGGGAAGCTGCCAGAGTGGCACCCGTCAATAATTTCATGCATTCCTTGTTCAGCGGAGTAGATTTGTACTTGAATAACAAACTGGTCAGTAGCAGTTTGGATACTTACCCTTACCGTGCTTATTTGGAAAATCTCTTGACGTACGGAAAAGAAGCCAAGAACACTCATCTGGATGCTTCGGTGGTCTGGAAACCTGACACCTCGGATAAGTTCAACATCACAGACCTGACAGTAGCAGCGAAGTCTACTGAGGATGGCAATAATGGTAATAAAGATATAATTCCAGCAGTCCTACACAATGTGGGATTTAACGACCGTCGAAAAAAAATCAGACGCAGTTTAGAACTGATCGTTTGCATTTGGACATGTGGTTGCAAGACAAGTATTTGTTGAACGGAGTAGATGTACGGCTGAGACTGAATCGCAGTAGTGCCGCTTTCCATTTGATGGCCGAAAACAACGAGTGAAAAACCATCATCCAAGAAGCCAAACTTTACGTGCGACGTGTGGAAGTCTTACCAAAAGTAGCCAACGACATCAGTCAAACGTTGAGTAGAACCACTGCCAAGTATCCTGTGCGACGAGTGGAAGTGAAAACCTTTACCATTGCCGCTGGACTCCAATCCAAAGTCGAAGATCACGTCTTCCAAGGACAGCTCCCCAAACGTTTGCTGATTGGCATCGTCAGTAATTCAGCCCTCAACGGAGTCCACAACGAAAATCCGTTCGAGTTTAAACACTACAACGTCTCCAAGATAGAAGTCAGTCGAGATGGCAAAACGTTGTGTACCAGACCTTTTGAACCTAACTTTGAGCAGAAAAATTACTTGCGATCTTACTTGAGCCTGTTTGAAGCCACAGGACAGTTAGGCACCAACACCAGCCACGGCATTTCGTACGAGGATTATGCAGGAGGGTATGCCTTGTGGGGATTTGATTTTACTCCGGACCAAGGTAGCGACGAAGGACATTTCCACCCTATAAAATCAGGCCCACTTCGTGTGGAACTTCAGTTTGCAGATCCTCTACCTCACACGGTGAACGTCGTCTTGTATGCAGAATTTGATAACACTCTAGAGATCAACAGTTTGAGAGAAGTGATTCTAGACTATTAGAAGGAAAAGAAAAAAGATGCAACACGTAGAAGAAGAACCTATGGAAATAGATGAGGGATTTTGTGAAGTTCAACAGTCACAAACTACCACGGATGATGATGATGACGAAGTGATTCATTCAGAACCTAAAAAAGAAGAAGAAAACAATACAGTTCCTGTGTTTACTGGATTTATTTCTCGATGGCCTGAACAAGAAAAACAGTTAGTCTCCTGTTATGCTCAGGAATTGAGTGAAATAATTAACAGTCTAGTCCGAGAACAATGTCATGGATGTCAAATCGATCATCCCAGCCAGAAACAACACAACCAATGTTTGATGATGACAGGGGAAGAAAAATTGGATGAATATTTTGAAGAGGCTTGGTCAAAGATCTCGGACGAAAAAGTGTTGAAACAATGGTATATAGCCTTGGTGAATTCTTCTTCTCCTCCACTTGATTCTCTGGAGATCAAACGCATCGAAGGGCTCATTATACAGAGTGCAGAAACTATTCGACGTGAATATTCGTGGAATTACTTGACAGATATATTCAAGCATAAAGTCAGGTGTGAATTGGTGACCTATTATTTCCTGTGAAGAAGAAAAAAATGGATACCAGGGAACTTCATTACCTGTTGAATCGCAGTTCCTACACTTCTTGGAATCCCGTGGTTTGTGCTAAAGATGAACTACCTCATCGCAAACCTAAAGGCGTTCATGCCTATGTCATCAATACCGACGACAGTACATCTACCAGGAACCCATTGGGTAGCCGTGTACTTTCCCAACGATCACAATGGTGGTGGTGTGGAATTTTTTGATTCTTATGGATTACCTCCTTTGGAAGACGACATCATTAACTTTATGAGAAGAAATGCCGTCTCGACTCGATTAAATAATGTTCGATTACAAGGATCGGATTCCAATGGTGTGTGGACAATATTGTGTACATTTTCTTCATCAACGCAGTCTTGGATATTCCTTAGAACATTTAGTGACTTGGTTTGATAAAAACTATGTTCGAAACGATGCTAAAGTAGAACGATGGTTTTGTGAACATTATGGATATCTCTTGTCTTTAGCTCAGAAACGTAGTGTGCATCAGAATGATGTCCATGTAGAAAAGTGGAACTTTAGTTTACCTTCCCAACGTTGTCAACCCTGTAAATACGTTCCTGTTTAATATCTTGTTCATTGTTAGTTTTTTGAATTTTTTATTATGTTAGAGAAGCTTCTTCTTCTTGTTCATTAAAAAAAAATGTTGATTGTTGGAAAAAAATATGGTGTTGTGTTGTTTTTTATTGAAATTTTGAAAAAAAATGATTATGTTCTGTCTCTCTTTCTATCGATCTGAAGTTACCCTCCATCTATTATCTCACTGTCGATCTGAACCCCATGTTTTCCATCGCGTCCGCGCTTCAAGCATATAAAGCGGTGCGTTGGCCAGTGTAGTCATTCTCGTTGACTCGTCAAGATCTCAACAGTTCAAAGAAGATGGCAGCAACAAAGATTACTAAACTGAATGAAGCTATGGTAAACATTCAGAGGGTGAAGAATCATTTGAAAGAAAGACGATGACGTTCATTCAAATGGCTCATGATCTGGTGGAAGAAGTCCTGAGAGAAGAAATACTTCGAGTAAGAACAGAATGGGAGGAGAGACAAAGACTACAGCAGTAACAGCAGCAGCAGCAAAGACAACAACAACAACAACAACAACTTTTGCAGTCCATCAAACTACCTGACGGAGAAGTCAGCTGCAATATTGACTGCGATGAATTTGCTTTCTCTTTCACCCGAAAGAGAGCACCTTGCCTTAAAACTGTGAGACCTATGGCTAAGCGAGGCCGCCCTGCTGGAGCTGCTGCTACCGCTACTTCAGCCACAAGAAGTTAAAAGCAACATAACTTCTTAAAAACAAAACCCAACGGCCCGTTTCAGGGCCAACCCAATCTCTAGAAAAGATAACTACTCTCAAATTGCCATATATATATGCTTGTATGTTTGTTTGTTTGTGATAGCCCACCAAAACAAAAAAAAAAACTTTTCCCTTGTATGTTTGTTTGTGGTGTGTGTAAGTTTGTGTTTGATATAAAAAATAGTGTTTGGTTTATAAAATTGGTTTATAAAAAAAATGGATTGTATGTTTGTGGTGTGTGTAAGTTTGTGTTTGATATAAAAAAATAGTGTGTTTGGTTTATAAAATTGGTTTATAAAAAAAGTAAAAAAATATAAAAAAAAGGATTGTATGTTTGTGGTGTGTGTTTTTAGTTTATAAAAATATGGATTGTATGGTGTGTGTTTCATTTTATCAAAAGTAGTTTCTTTTAGGTCCGCGCTTTTTGGGTAAGGGGTGATGGAGTGCAAAATCCGCGAAGCCTAGAATGACGTCAGAAGAATGACGTCAGACGCGGGGTAGTGGGGGTGATGTTTTTTTTGTTTTTTAGGTGTAAGGGATGTTTTCCTTCACGTCCGAGCTTCTAGTATATTAAAACAACGTCTTCCCTAGTTGAGCTACCCATTTATTCAACAAACATGAATAAAACTGAAACAATCCGGCAAGTTAGAGTTCATCTAGAGGTGGCCTGGCACCTCCTCCAAGACTTGGAGAAGAACGAGGAGGAGAAGAAGGAGAAGAATATCCCCATCAAACCCCACCTGATGATGGAGGAAAATAAGGAGAATTGGAATCCGGAAGCGGACCATCCTCCATTTGTTTTAAACAACAACAACAACAAGCTCTGCATGAGTGCAGCAACATGGAGGGGGGGGGCGTTCCTGCGTGCAAGGCTAAGCGGGGAAGGTGTCCACACCTCCTCTAGATGAACTCAAAAAACAAAATCCAACGGCCCTTTTCAGGGCCACCCATTTTTCAAGAAAGATTAATTTTTCCCATGATTGCCTACCCTGTTCAAATTCCCGTACGACCCCAGAAGGCCCCCCAATGTTAAAATTCCCGTACAACCCCAGAGTACCCCCGCCATATTAATTTCTCGTAGGACCCCAGAGTGCCCCCGCAATGTTAATTTCTCGTAGGACCCCAGAGTGCCCCCACGACCCCAGTTACCCCCCGTCTACTACTTACACCTATTATTTCAGATAACAGGTATAATATTGTGTGTGTAATAAACCAACTCACTGAATATTTTTAGCACTGTGTCATAAAAATTCAATACGCTACTATTTAATGACAATAACTTCTGTGTGATAAAAACGTATAAAGATGTTTCGTTGTGATGTTGATATTGTAGAAAACTAAAACAATCACATCAACATACTTCGCATTTGAATAATGACGATGCATCAGTAGTATATATATATATATATATATATATATATATATATATATATATATATATAACAAGTATATTTTTTGCTTATGTCTCGAACTGTATGATTTGTTTTTTCTAGCTCACGTGTACACAGATTGTCAAATAACAAATCAGACGATGGAGAAGTAAGCCTACAGGAGGAAATTCCGTCTGGAAATTATTGGACAATTGTAAGCAATGCAGACGGAGAATTGAGCAGTGCCATCGAAACAGATTTTGAAAGACGAAGAGAACAGCTGCAAATTGGACAAAATATAATTTCCGCACAAAATGACTCAAAACAACTAATGGGGACCGATAACATCAAAGTCAACGAGGAACTCGATGGGTATCTCAATCCAGTTCAATCACGCCCCGTACAACTCGATGATTACATCCATCCCATTCACCACCATGCCATCGAAACAGATTTTGAACGAGGCAGAAAACAACTGATAATTGGACAAAAAATAGTTTCTGCACATAATGACCCAAAACAACTAGTGGGGTCAGATGAAGTCAACGTCAATGAGGAACTCGAAGAGTATTTCAATCCAGGTTACACATGTTCTGATCAACTCGATGATTACATCCATCCTGTTCACTCACATGCTATCGATTTTGAGCGACGCAGGGAACAACTACTAAGTGGACAAAATTTAGTTTCTACACGTAATGACTCAAAACAACTAGTGGGGCCCGATGATGTCAAAGTTAATGCGGAACTTGATGGGTATCTCAATCCAGTTCACTCACAACCTGTACAACTAAATGATTACATCCATACTGTTCATTTAGATGCCATCGAAACAGATTTTGAACGACGCAGAAAACAACTGATAATTGGACAAAACATAGTTTCTGCACATAATGATCCAAAACAACTAGTGAGGTCAGATGAAGTCAACGTCAATGAGGAACTCGAAGAGTATTTCAATCCAGGTTACACATGTTCTGATCAATTCGATGATTACATCCATCCTGTTCACTCACATGCTATCGATTTTGAGCGACGCAGGGAACAACTACTAAGTGGACAAAATTTAGTTTCTACACGTAATGACTCAAAACAACTAGTGGGGCCCGATGATGTCAAAGTTAATGCGGAACTTGATGGGTATCTCAATCCAGTTCACTCACAACCTGTACAACTAAATGATTACATCCATCCTGTTCATTTAGATGCCATCGAAACAGATTTTGAACGACGCAGAAAACAACTGATAATTGGACAAAACATAGTTTCTGCACATAATGACCCAAAACAATTAGTGAGGTCAGATGAAGTCAACGTCAATGAGGAACTCGAAGAGTATTTCAATCCAGGTTACTCATGTTCTGATCAACTCGATGATTACATCCATCCTGTTCACTCAGATCCTGGGAATACAGGCTTTGTATCCACACGTTACTCAACAGAGTTTTAAAATACTCTCAATTACAATGAGCAGGCGGAAGAACGTCACGTCGGCATCTGTTTAAATGAATCCTCGGTCTTTCATATTCGAAGTTGGTCCCTATGGCACGAAAGCCTTTGACTAGGTTACAATCACAGATTGATGCGCCTTGCCATGCTCGATAAATATGAGACAAATTGTATTTAAGAAATCGTTAGGTATTTCATTCCTTGATTTTTTGGAAGTATTATATGTATTTAATAGAGGACTGACATTGGTTGAAATTGTTCAGTCGCCTTCATGATTCTTGGTAAAACTTGCTTCCAATTTGTATGAAAGCCAACAATAAATCATAAGAAACTGCGACAACTTTCACAACAGCGGGCATGTCTGACTATGCTGATGGATTACTGTACAAACTTTAATCACATCCTGTGTACATATTTTGCACGACCTTTATGCAAGAATTGATCTGTATTTATTCGGTTAAGACTGATTGCGCAATTTATAACGCAAAACGACACGAATTAGGTATATTTTAAGTAACGGTAGACATGATAGAACCATTGCGAGCATGTGTCTACGAAATGAAAATGCTTTATCTCATGTCAAATTTGCTTCAACTCGATTAACGAAAACAACTGAATTTTTAAAAACATTTTTAGTAATGGTGACTACCTTGGATTACAGATATGCATAATTTATATAAAATTAAAAGATGCTAATGACAAAATAGTCTCGTCCAACTGCATCAACAACAACAAACTAAGTAAAATGTTTTATAGAAACAAGTATTTCTAGTAGATTGAAAGGTATGGTTGCAGGGATTATATGTTCTAAATGTATTAACACGGAATTGACTATCGGCTTTTGAGGATGCCATTTAATTGTATTCTCATACAAATAATGCCTGTCGTATTTCATGGAAGTGTGACACCGAATCTGCAAGACCGAAAGGTTTTTATTTTCAGATGGTCTCCGTCAAACCAATCGAAAACTTTACGATTTTATTTTAGACAAAGCTTCTTGTATTTATTCCGATCTATTGTGACAGCTATCATATTGGATTGCAAAAAAGCATTATTTGGTTGCAAAATCTTGATTACGAACATAATATCTGTTACAGTTTATCGATACTGGTCGATCGATTTTGGAGAAGACATTGTTGAAATGTTTGGCTATAATGATTGTTTTGTAATGTAATGCTTAATGAAATATGTAGGTTTGACCTTAATACCTCCAGTGCTTCGTGATATATTCACCATTGCATAATTGTATATATAAACTTTGGATGATGTCCATTCTTATAACGGTTCAGATTTACTATGAATAGTCTGTGCAAACTAAGTGAGAATTCTTCATTATAAGAACATAATCGCCATTTACTAAATTTTGAAATCAAACAAAATAAATAAAGGCATTCAATGAAAACTACGTTACCAAAAGAGAATATAATATAAAATAAAAACATTAAATGAAAAGTGTGTCACCAAACAAGAATAACATGCTGGCTTTCTGTAAAGATAGAAAACGCCTTGGAGCCATGGAAATTTTGAAGATTATATGCAATTTATGCTAAATGATTGGGGGGGGGGGCTGATATTGAGTTCATACCCCATCCTATGTGTATTAATAATAATTTATAATGAAATGTACATAGATTTTTCCCAAATGCATGTATATGCCAGGTAAGTATCATTAATTTGTGTTTGACCGTGTGTTTGCATTGTTTTATCCGCATCATCGTGTATAGGATTTTCACAGACTAATTCAAACCCTTCGCCGCCTTTTTCCATTATTTTGGAATTATATAAATAGTTAAGAGTGGTAGTTGATAAATTGACAAGAGTCGTGCCAAAAGCTTTGCGTACAAGAGGTACAGTCAGCAGGACAACATTATTTAAACTATAGATGAAGAATTAGCCAACAAAGTACCAATATAGTTTGAAGGGTACACACTGCAACTGAACATATCTTTCGCAGAACAAACATACAAAGAAATATTGGTGAAACATTTGCTTTGTTTTATTGCTTGTATAATTTGTCTTCTTGCCATTAAATTCATCTGAAGTTTTCATAATTGTCGTATCTTTGTCACAGTGCTTTCTGTTTTCTTATCTCCATTTCGAACGTGCCTTTTTGTCTTATTCTGTATGTTTTTTTTTTTCGATATTTATTTTCCTGTATTATACTGTACTTATCCTGGCAACGTTTAAAGTAACTGCTACTTTTCTAAAACTCAGATATGTCTTTTTCTTGTACAGATCCAGGATAGACCTTTCGTTTCAAACTGATTTTATTTACTCGATTAAATTTCAATTTAATTTCAACTGCTGCAAGTTACCTTATAGGTAGCATTAGTTCAGATTCTAGTGTATCTTGTTTTAAATTTTTATTACAAATAAACTGAATTTGAACACAATAAAATTAAAAAGAGAACAAGGTTACTACACACATATAAAAAAAGATCCATGTAGAGTTGAACTTGGCAGGAAAACATTCAATAGTATCTAAAAAAGCCAAAACCGAACGTTTGAATAAAGAACAAGATAAGTCTTAAACATCACAAGATGCTGCAAACACATTACGTGAAAGAAGAGGATATTACAGTATCTGACATAGCCACTGTACACGTATCACAATATCATCTGTTGCTCTGTGTCTATAGTCAATTGTGTAGGTTAGTAAGTGATGGTGGATGGGAAACAAGTGGCGGCAAAAAGAGTCCATCCATTTACAAAATTATTAAGGGCTTACTAAATATTGATGAGTATTTGTCTGAGCTAGACAAAAATGCAGCAATAGCTTTACTCGGTGTTATTGGTAATGTGATAAGCTGGCTTTTGAAAATAGATAAACACTTTGCTTCATTTCTTGCATACGGAAAGTTTTATTTTACTTCATTTGGCTATAGTGTCTTTTATATTTGTATTGTGAATTTGAGGTGTAAACAAAGCCTCTAGCAGAATGAAAGGTTTTTAATTAGCTCCCACGTTACTTTTAAAACTATTAGAATTAATATAAATGCTTGTTGATTTCATGGTGAGTATTTGTTTGTTTGGGTTTTTTTTTTCTTTTTTTTTTTCTTTTTTTCTAGATTGCTATGTGTCACGTGGATATCTGAGAACTGGATCCCATTAAAAGATTTGACAGTAGGAGTATCGTCATAACAATTCTTCCCAACGTGGCTTCTTGTCCAATAAAATTTCACCTCGTACTGTCATATGTTGTTTTATAACCTCTGGAACACCATCCTTCACTGCATCAGTTTTACTGGCATGGTGCAATCAAAGTTTACACAAGTCTTTGATTTCTATACATTGCTGTTGTAGCCAACGACACTACGCATCTTTATAATAATGTCACCCTGTAATAGAAAGATACCGTCACCACCAACAACATAGTCCAAGTTTATTTTTGAATCTGTTGCGTATTGTTGAAATTTGGTTATAATGTCTTCAGCTGAGTCATGACTTTTCTGTCATAATATTAATAGATACATGAACGTTTTAGCAGTGTCTGATAGTGTCTAAATAAACTGTGTACTGATTGTTATGTTTCAAACTTGTGCCCCTAAAATGCAAATAACATTTTATTTAATGAGTTGATTAACCTTTGAATACTTTCATCTGTAAGACGATTACTAGCTGGTAAACTGGTAACATCATCTGTCTTATCAGGTGAGATATAAACCCAATAAGTCATGTTATCTGAATGGGGGGAGGGGCGCTGGGGCGCGGAGGCGCATTGAGGAAATTTCAGTCGTGATGTGAAGGAATATGAAACGTTGTTACAGGCATGAATTTTTCCATCTTTAATATCATCCTTTTTTCAAAGTAAACCGAAGCCAGTATGCTCTGAAAACCAAAACAAATGTTTGGTCAAATATTCGAATTTACACTAAAACAAGCCCATAAAACCGAAACTCACCTCAAATTTGGAAATGTATTTTAGCTGCTAAATTCTATGAAATGTTAATAGTTATAGTTTAAAAATAGCCTGTGGTCATGAGTTAAGTAAAACACCTACCTCCACACGCTGGGCCAGATTATTGACGGTTAGCGAATACTTTAGTAGGCCTCTCCGTGAGTTAATCACCCAAAAATGTCCCAAAGGCACACGAGGTAAAGACAGTACTCCACACACGCGCCGAAACAGATTTGGGCCGATAATAGACTAATCCGAAGTCTCTCCACCCCAAAGAAGAGCCAGGTTTAAAGATGAATTGTTAATAACTAAACACTTGTAGCTAAGCTAATTAAGCAAGATTATGAGTATCTGCTTATTATTTATTTTCCCTAATAATTACGTCTCTCTCTAGTTTCATAATTGCTCTCCATTTTTCACAAACTCACACAAAACAAAATTTTCTCTTTGTCTCTCACAAATAATTTTTAAAAATATTGATGTTGTATTGGTTGTTACAAAGTTTTGGCTTTTTTCTCTTTACATTTAAGGATTATATCGATGATGACGTGCTGGTAACTCTACTGATATAAAAAAGACATAGATCGGTAAATCTATAACCTCAAAACAGAAATTTTAACTTGGTCCCAAGGGGTTTAGGTTCTGAAGAGTTTCATTGTTTGCTGTTTGATTTAAATGTATCTAGGTAGAGGCATTGCATATTTAGGTAATATGTTTCGAATCTGAAAGTGAACATGAAACCTATACACTGATTTGACTAATCCTTGTATATATATATATATATATATATATATATATATATATATAACCAGCTGCTGCTATCTACACTTAAAATTATTAAAAGGAGCAGCTGTTCTTGCGTAATTTGTAAATGAGTTCCAGAAAAATTCTGCTGCAGAACTAACTGTTTTTACCATACCTGTTTTGAAGTTTGGTATTTCTATCATATTTGAATACCTGGAATAATATATTTAACGTCTTTATTGTTAGAAGATCATCGAGGTATTGAGAGAAAGTTTGTTTACATACAGAGTACATGAATTGGCTTATGTTAACAGTTTCACCTATGTGCTGTTGATGTCTTTGATGTACAACTGTGAGTACTGTCAAATGCAGCTTTTTGAATTTGTTAGTGTTTGTTGGGGTACATAAATGCCATACCATGGGACACAAATTAGAATCTGACACAATAAATGAATGGTATACCGTTTTTCTACCATCTAGTGTCAGATAATGTCGAATCCGTTCAAGTACATTTATTTGATTTGAGACCTTCTTGTAGATTATAAATGTTTCACTAATTTCAATAGTAAGTCAATTTGGACCCTTAGAATTTTGCAAATTCTTCACATGTAATCACTGGATCCACAAAAACAAATGTCAGTTCCTGGTGAGACATTTTCTGCCCTATTGCTAAGCCCTGAAATTTGTCAGGTTATGTCTTCATCTGGTTGTTCAACACCATTGATAAATAGCATACGTTCACATTCAAGGGTTTATATAAGAATTTCGGATTCTGTGAAAGTCAATGTATTGTCATCTGCATAAATATACAGTGTGGTTTTCTTGGTAAAATAAAAACTGTAATTAATACAAATGTGAAATGTGTTTGTGCCTTTTATACAACCTTTGTTTTACACCCTTAGTAATATTTAAGTATTCACTATTTTAACTACCCAACTGAACACATTGCTGTTTATTACTCAGAAAACTGGCAAGTTAATAAATACCTCAATCATCCAACCTGTAGGCTATCAACTTCTTTTTAATAAAGTGGTGAGGCAGGCAGTCAAAGGTCTTGCACTCGTCCAAATAAACCTCACCCACATAATGACCCTTGCGCACTGCCTTCCCCCATTCCCCCAGTGATATGAATCAAAATATATTGGCAGTTATATTCACTCCTGAGAGCCAAAAGAAATGGGCGAAAGATGTTGCTGAAATATGCATTCAGCTGTTCACATACTGCTCCCTCAAAGAGTTTTGACACAGTTGGCAAAATGCTTACTGGTCTATACTTCTCTTTCTCTAACGCATACTGTTTCTTAAATACTGTTGTTACTCTTGCTAGTTTTAATTGCTTCTAGAATGAGTTTGAATTAATGGTTTTGCTAATAAGGTTTGTACTTGGAACTAACAACACTAGTTTACACAGAAGCATATATTTTTCGTTCATATGTTATCAGCACCAGTTAGCTTCCTCATACCAATGCACTTCAGATATGATGCAATTTTTTCTTCCAAACCTTTGCCTAAAATGAACCTATCTACAGGGACAGTACATTTGTAATGAATTGCCTGCATATTATGATGCTTTTCTAGATAAAGGCTACTGGTATTGCTTCTAAAATTCTTAGCAATATTGACAAAAAAGTAATTAAAAATGTTACATACTTCTTTCTGATTTGGTGTAAATGTCAGAACTGGGCTCATTGCTGACCGGAAATCAGTTGATTTTGTTATATATGCACATCTTTCAAAGAAGCATAACTTTATAGATTGTCTTTCTAATTTCGTGATATAGTTTCTTTGAATGATATATTTATTACAGTTTTGTTTGCTTTGCATATGTTAAATTTTCTGACTTATGACCTTTTATTATTTATTACTTTTCTCAAGACTCCATTTATAAATGGGGCTTTGTGCTTTTATTTACTTTTTCCTTCATGGGACGTGCTCATCGAGTACATCATGCAATAAGCTGCCAAAAAATATCATCAATGTGATCAAATATATTTGACACATGAACGCGTACTCGACTGAGATTTTCAAATAAAAGCCCTATCATCTAAATGTTTAAAACTTCGATATTTTCTTTTTGATTTCACTCTTGATACTGCGTGTCCTTTAAACACCGCGATAATCATATGATGCCAGTGACTTATGCAATGTATTGCATACTTAATCGCATTTATTAGTGGGAATTATATCAACAGGAGAAGGTTTACAATCTTTCATAAAGTAAGTTGCTGTTTTGCTTTTTTATCAAATTATGAAGATCTAGCATATCACAAATTTCACCAAGCGGTTTACCTTTGTTAGAGCTGAACATATCAAAATAAAGTCTCCAAATACAATAAAATTTCAAATTTTGTATAGATTTTGTCAAATTTACTTGTAAAGTCTGTCGTAAAAGATAGTTTTGGTATATTTGTGGACTATAAACCACAGCTATCAACCATGTGTCATTACGAATTGTAATCTGATTAAGTAGATTTGATGTGTTTTTAAATTCTCAGTCCTCTGATCGATAGATGCATTTCTATAATTTCTGTACATCTTTTCATTCTGGCACGGAGAACTGGTTATTTAGCAAAGAATCATCTTTGTTTCACTTGCTACTAACATATATATGAGTCGTTAGTATACATTTCCTGTAACAGTCCATACGTGTCGGTTAATCTCCTTATGTGAGATAGAATTACATTTTTGTAGAACTTTGTACGGATGTCTGCTTGAGGTTGGTGGGTGTTTTCGTCATCATCCTCAAATGATGTAATTTGGACATGCTCAACCAGATATAGTGTGTTTGAGATAGAAAAGTTTGTTATATGTAGAGGGTCATAACTGACATAACAAAATCACAGATGGGTTGGAGTAAGTAGTTCCAACATAAAGAGTACGATGTAGGACCTACTTAATCGGTGGACGGCATCTCAGTGCATTTGGCATGATGTCAGAGGTTATATTAGTTTCTTTAATACATGTATGCCGAGTTTTCTGGTGAATGCATATATATCAAATAACAAAATAGTTAAGTTATATCTGTTTTTCATTCATTACACAAGTAAGGATAGAAAAATTTACCTTTTTACTTTGTGGGTAGCACATTATCGGTGATGTTAATTTCGTTGGTGGTGGAATTCTTTTCTCCGCCTGTTTGTTTTCGGAAACCAAATGAAGCAATTTAACATGTTTTGGGATATTAAAAATGAATATTATTTTTTCCCGTCGGAAAACATGCAGAACATATAGCAGTCATAATTAGATAGAAGTTTGTAAGCCCTATATTAGACCCACCTAATGTCAGCTTAATAACGCGATTAAAATATTTTTCTAGTTCATAATTTATTCGACTTCTTTGTAACACGCTCTATTTAAAAACCGATGTTGCAGTTTTTATTTTGCGTATTAGTATAACAAGACTGGTTCACACGGTGTAAATCAATAAAGCACGCAAATCAGTGGGACTAACTAATATTTTTCTCGAAGAATCTAGAATGAAGAAGGTTTATACAGACTGACAATATTTAAGTAAAATGAATATTTTCTGAATAGGGTCGTATTTGTTGAAAATTGTATAACAAATTGAAGTGTTGTCTTTTTGAATCCGTATTCTATTTAGGTATGACCTAGATATTGTTTATATTACCGTTTGAGTTTATTTCGCCATTAATATATGCAGATATATAGCGTAAATTGAATTACCTAATTCATATAGGAATGTTAGATTACCAAGTGAATAGAACATATGACAGATATCGGATGTTTGCTAGCGTCGTGTGGTAATAATATCATCTTATCTATTTTTTTAAATCTAAGTACACATTATGTATTCATTATATATAACTGAGTTTTATTAATTTTGTGGTAAACATAATGTTATCGCTGATTTTTCGTGAAAATACAATTGGGGTGTTAGGTCACCTAGCTGTTTTTTTTTTTGGTTGTTTTGTTTTTTTTTTTTGTTTTTTTACTGGTATTAATTACACGCGATGTATACACGATACAAATTGAATTGTATTCAATCTATTACACTGTGCAGATAGTTCACATAGTACACAAACATGTGAATATGCCTTTTTCAGATCATAGATGAAAATGCTTACTTTGATAAAGCGACATGGATCATTATTGAGCAGATGGATGTTCTTTTACAAATTGAATTCTTGAACAAACTGAAAGAAGTTTCCATTTAATTTAATGTCACTATCTTTTCAGTTGGTTTCATTTCACAAGTACATACTTTTGGCCCTTTATATTTGGTTATTAACATAAAATGATGCATAAAGCGTCCAATTCGTTGCATATTGACACCTCCTCCACATTAACTTTCACATCAGTATTCTCTGACTTTAAATCTTCACGTTTGTATACAACCGTGTCACCTAACACGACATATTTAACATTAAAAATTTCTTCTGTAAAATTAGTAGGTAAGCCTTTGGTAATATTTATATTTTGAAATTCTAATGGTTTCACTTATTTAAATTTAGGCAAATGTATCAGTTGAGCTAGGAAACCAAATAAATTAATACAGAGTTTAAGATATACTGTTTCTTTTATTTTTTTTATTTTTTTTGCATCCTTGGACTGGAGCCATGCCTAAGGGTTATTTTATCTATTCATAAGTTTTCCCAAAACATCTACCATTTTCAGGATCCATTTTGAGTAAAATACTTCCACAGTCTAGTTGTGAAAGTTCTATTAAGCCTTTTTATTACATATGCTTTCTTATTAGAGTATGTAGGAAATTCTTCCAACTAAAAACTAATTAAAAGTGACTAAAGTAAACGATAAAATAACTACAGAAGATCTTCAGATCCATTTAACAGAGGTTTAAATGAGCTTAGATTGTACCAATTTACACGAATTTCTTAAGTGTATTCCAATAAATGACAAAAACACACCTCACCAAGCATGATCCTTTGAGCTCTGAAATCTATGGACGTACATTCATTAAAGTAGCCTGCAGTAACATCATTATACAAGTAATATATCCCTGATGGTCAAGGAGACTTCCTATTTTAGTATATAAAATTTTATCCAAAAAGTGAGTAAAGCTGGAAATCTACACGAAGTTAAATAACGATATTGGGTAACATTTCCCATAAAGAAGTCTAACTCTCCATAAAACCTGTTCCAGAATATGAAGCAGATGGATCTTGATAAGGCTGCTTCTAATATGTTTCAAGTAGCATCATGTTCAATCTACATTCCCTTCTATTGCAATGTCTCACATTGAAGAAATGAAGAAGAAAGGTTACGAAAGCAAAAGAAAGAAAAGAAGAAAAAAAAAACAACCGAAAATAAACAAGAACAACAACCTGAGAGAGAAATTGAATTCATGGTAACCCAGTTTTATTAGACTAAATACACTTGGGATGCCGTAGAGCACATCTCTAAAAAATATGTGCGAAATTTTTGCTGTGGTCTGTGGTGTAGCTAGGCATAAACAACGATGCGTGTACATCGCGTAAACAACCAAGATATCATACTTAAAATTTGAAAAATGCACATCCCAACCCCATCCAAAGTCCAGTAGCCATACAAACATCTGAAAATTGTTTGGATGAGTCCTTCAACGGATTGAACGCAGAGAAAACATATATTTTTTAAAATCTATATAATAGCCCCAACAGTAACAAACGAACAAGCTATACACATTTAGTGGTTCACAAAATATTTGCATAAATTTAGTTCCAATCTTTTGATACTACAATGGGCTTTTCTCTAAATATCTCAATGAATTTGAATAGTCTTGAACATGAATAAGAATGCATATATATGAAAATGGACCAAGGATCCAAACACTAAAATGTTCTAATTTAAGCAAGGTTAACCAGTCCTACATCAGTTCTCTCTCTCTTTCTCTCTCTCTCTCTCTCTCTCTCTCTCTCTCTCTCTCTCTCTCTCTCTCTCTCTCTCTCTCTCTATATATATATATATATATATATATATATATATCAATGATATTCTATTTACATTATAGAAATATCCTGTTTATATTGTAAATTAGATAATATCTGCTATGAAATGCTATCATGATGACTTTACAATTAAATCTTACGTACTCTGAATACATTCGAACCATAAAGAATCTTTACCCACTGTGTTATCAAATTAGAGGTTTGTTCTAATTGTTCTAAATTATCTTTCAGGTTGACTGAAATATTAGTACTTGGGGGATATGGGTCGACAATGTTCATGATATAACATTTAGTTGAATTGTTGTTAGTGTAGTAGTAGCAGTTGTTATTGTTGTTATTGTTGTTGTTGCTGCTGCTGCGGCTGTTAATTCATTGTTTAACCTTGAGGTGTTTACTAATATCTCGGACGAACATACCTTTTAGTCACAGGTAGTTACCATGTGTTTCAGCAAAAAATGTACTATTTTGACTAGGAAAGAAAGATTCGGTCGAATTCGCTGAACCTTTTAATCTGCCACTGTAGTGATTTCAATGGGAACAGCATGAACTCTGATTAGAGGTTTTATTAACGTCTTCTAAACTTAGTCAAAATGAATTTTATGACATGACTCAAGTAATAAAGAAAGTTCAAACTGCAATAATAATAATAATAATAATAATAATAATAATAATAAATACCTCAAAAGATTTACGGAATATTTACTTGGGTAAATAGTATCGCAAGAATTGCGTACGTGTGATGAACTGATGCTTGACTATAATGTTGATAAGATTGCATTGGGAACGTTAGACTTTTTCATTTAGGTCCAGTTCCCCATGAGTTTTCAGTTGTAATATCCAGGATCGTTCCCTATGTGTGCGATCTATATGGGTCCATCCCGGGTTAGATTCTATCAGCAGCATCTGGAAAGACTAGACTGAATGCCCAGTTGAGTTGTAGTGGTTGGCGAGTTTTCGCGTTGATTTTGCTGCGAATGTGGTTCTTGTCGCTATTCGTTCATTTTCTGAAATCAACGGTTGCGATATTATTATTATTATTATTATTATTATTATTATTACTACTATTATTATTTAAACTCTTATCCATTACCCACCTGCACCAGTCACATGACACATTTCCTTGAGTACTTCCACGCATAATTTTACTGGTGTATATTTTATTTAGTACATTTTATAGATGGAGTCGAATTTTGCTACGCCTAATACCCAGCCTCTAATTAGATCAAAACAATTTGGTTCTCTGTGCAATAGACACGATAGTCCCTTCTTTGATTTATGTTATACAACTATTTTGGTCTGACAGCAGGGCGGAATAGATTTGCAGTTTACCCGTTTAAGACCTTTTTTCAATTATTACTTCTTCCTTTCGTCCATTTTTAACTCTTGTCTGAAAACCCTCACAGTCATTCAAATATATAGGAGTCAAGAATTACTCTTGGGCTTTGTGTTTAGTGTTTATTTTGTGGATGTAACTTGTATCTTTATCTTTCCTGACGAAGAGGCTGTTTAGATAGAAACGTTGGGAGACTGTTTTGTATTTGCGACGAATGTGTCTCCTGTTTCATCTATACATGAAGACTTGTATGCCCTTAATGTCACGCCTATTGACTCTGGTTTAGAGTTACTTGTTGGACCACTCTATGGTGATGTTGCTGTTTTGTGTTGAAAGACCCTATGCCATATAGGAAAGTTCGTACGTTTCGTCATCATCATCATTACCATGCCCGAGGCAGCGTTGTTGTAGATACGAATCGTCGCCAGCAGATGCGATCTTGTGCTTTTTTCCATCCGGTGTGAAGTCCGAGGATGAACTCCATAAGGTCCTGCTCCACCATTCGGAGCCTGGTGCTCCTTGGTCTTCCGACTGGACGCATCCATCCCCGCGCTGGTTTACCAATTGCAGCTTTAAGTGCACGATTATGATATATATCAGGGGGTGATCTTGCCATGTGGCCAAAGAGTTGCAAGCCTCTAGCCCTAATGATGTCAGTGATAGGCAGTTGCTAGGTTCAGTCTCTGATCTCGGCATTCATGATATGTTGGGTGCGTGTGACACAGAGGGTGCTGCAGAGGCACCAGTGGTCTAAGGCTTTACATTTTTCAGCCATCGCCGTTGTAAGCGCTCATGTGTCTGCACCCGACAGCAAGACTGGTTAGATGTATGCGTTACACAGCCAGATCTTTGTAACAAGGCTGATCTTTGAGCGCCAGACGTATCAATCAGTAGTTTTCACGCCGCTACGAGCAATTTTGATGCGGCGCTTGATCTCTGGTTTACTACTACCTGATCTATGGAGTAAGCAGCCGAGATACGTGAACGAATCCAGTACCTTAACCTCGTGCCCCTGTGGTGTTTGTCCTGACGTATGGCTTGTGGACTGGTCGTTTGGAATTTGGTGTTATTCCAGTTGATCTCGAGACCGAAAGTTTTGCTTCCTCCTGCATGATGTCCAGGCTCTGCGGTAAGATATGTAGAACCCCAGACAGTAGAGAAATGGCATTGGTATAATCAAAATCGGTAAAACTTGGTCGACATTGGTTATACCCAGCTGTCCCTTCCGTGCCGTTCATTCCAGCGTCCAGTCCATTGGTGGCAGGAAAACATTCGGGGCAATTTTACATCCATGTCGAACGACGCTATTGGTATGAAGCCCTTGCGAACATTCATTATCGACTCGAATGCAGCCTATGGTGTCAGTATAAAGAGTTTTCATTAGGTTGACGGCCTTGTCAGGAAGTCCTATGCTTTTGATTAGAAGCCGGAGGGCGGTTCGGTCGACGGAGATAAAAGTAGCTTTTAGGTCAACATAGGATATTCAGACTGGTTGATTGAATTCCTTGCTGGTTTGTATCAATGTGTTGAGCGTATAAATCCGGTAAATGGTTGACCTTCTTGGTGTAAAGCCACTCTGTTCTTTCCCCTGAAATTCCAGAGAACGGTCTTTCACTCTGATTATGAGAATAGAGGCGAAAGTCTTTTCCGGCCCCAATAGCCTGGTAATGCCGCAGTAGTTGCTGCAGTCTCGCTTCCTGCCCTTGCATTTGTAGAAGGGCAGGATAATGCCCTTTTAACAATTACCAGGGATATTGCCAATTTAGACAGAACGAAAAATCCTGATTAGCTACGATGTACAACCCTTCCTACGGCTTTTAGCAATTCGCTCTTGATGCCATAAATTACGGCTGCTTTCCCATTTTTCAATTTTTTAAGTGCTGCAGCTATCTCGACCTCCATTGGTGGACCAACATGTATGCTCTGGGCTGGTGATATTAGAATGGTGGCGTCCTCAAGATCCTGAGATGGGAGGGCGGGAGGCCTGTTTAGCAGCCGAGAGTGGTGTTCTCTCTATCGCTCAAGCTTCTGCCTGCTGTCACACACAATCTTACCGACTAAATCTTCAATAGGGCTAGATGATAATCCAGAAAATGGCCTGCACAGGTCCCTGAAATTAGCAAATACATCCCTGTTACAGTCTCTGGCTAAGGCCTCCACTGCCTCTGTAACTTTCTTGCTATCAGCCTACTTTTGCGTATCCAATGCTAACTGTTTCTTCCGGATTTTGTTAAAGTTGCTATAGGATGTTAAATCACCTTGGAGTCTGGCAGCTCCTCTGGATTCAATGACTTCTGTGGTTTTGTTTGAAATCCAGTCTTTTTGCACACTCTTTGCATGACCCAAGTGTGGAGGAGTCGCTCATTGCATCACAGAAATACTTGTATGATTGTTCCTCATCCTCTGAAAGTGCTGCAAAGCCGTTTCGAATTTCGACTGTGTAGCTATGCGCCACATGCGGATCTTTCAGTTTGGTGGTGTCATAATCTCACTAATTTTGTGAATTTCTTTTTGGCAGCGCTTCAGTTTGGTCGACGTGGCAGCAACGATGGGTCCGTGGTCCGAGTCGAATTCAAATGAGCAGTCGACCTGCAAGTTTGAGACTGACTTCCACTTTCCGTTTGCAATGATGTGATAAATGTCCTTGCATGTCCGACTGTCGTTTGAAATTCATGAATTACGATGGATGTCTGGTCGCCTTAACCAGTAGCCACGCATTCTCAGGTTGTTTCCCGCAAGAATTCAAGCAGTCTGTCAGTGTTGTCGTTCGGTACTCTACTCCTAAATGGTCCAACCACGTGCGGTAACAGCGTTCGTGTTGTGCCAGAGACTGCACTGAAGTCTCCGAGGCATACGATAAAGTTGTCTCGTTTCACCATACGCATCGTAACCTCCAGTGTTTGATAGAAGCTGTCTTTCTGCAGGTCAGGGGCTTAGTTAGTTGGAGCATACGAAACATTCACCGTCGTCATGTTGCAGTATCCATGCTTAAAAGTGGCCCACATAATGTTGTCGTTGACTGGCTGCGATGAGTACGGAGCCTCATCTGCGTTTTGCGAGAGAGCCATGGCAACCCTGGCAAGTCTCAGTTTGGCGTGGTCTCTACCTGACCACAGAAACTTGTACTTTCCTGCGATCATCTCGCCCAAATCCGGTCATCTCACCTGTTGCAGACCCATTATTGTAATATTCATATGTTCAAGTTCCATTGCTAGCAGCCTAGCAGCGCCACATTCTAGCTGTGTTCTCACATTTAATGTCTCGATACGGACAGAGTGCTTTAGATCCATTGGAGCGTTCAATATTTTCATTGTTGTCACAGTACGTTCGATGATCCACGATAATAAGTTTAGAGTATATATGCAATGATACACATTGCTTATTTCTTAATGTGTATTTACCTACAGATGACGGAGATTCAAATGGAGAATTTGTACATTATCTTGGTAAAATTAATTTTATAGTAGAAAAAGCAAGTAGTTGCTATATATATATATATATATATATATATATATATATATATATATATATATATACACACACAGAGAGAGAGAGTATGTTATTGGAATGATAAATCTCTTAGATAATCAGGTTTTGGTAATAAATTAAAGATATTTTGTGATGAATTTGGATATATCTTATCTGATGTTTGTGTTACTTGGTACTGATCCCAATACGCACACCTATGTCAATGATGCCCATTATACGGTATCGTGGCTAAATCATTGTGTATCGACGAGCGCTGGTCATCAACGTATAAAGGATATGAAATTCTATATGAAATTGTAAGCACAGATCATAGTGATAATTTATCTTCAGTTACTGTAGAAATTCTACCAATAACTGAACCTGATAGTTTCAAAAGTGGTAAACCGGCTAAAATAAAATGACATATAAACTGATGCGACTTGACTGAAGATGATAAGAGGCGTTATACGGACATGACTAATATGGTACTTGCAATGTACATGTACCAGATGAAGCTGTGTTATGCAAGACAGTAAACTAAGCTCATGTTAATCACCCCGAGGCTATTGATAAATTTTATCGTGCTGTTGTAAAAGTTCTTGCAGACGCCGATAAAACTGTTGGTAATTGTAACAATTATGTGGTACCAGGCTGGAATGACTATATAAAAGATTTGCATAAAGAAGCTAGGGAGTAATATATACTATGGCGTGATAATGGTAAGCCTAGGCATAGTTTTCTGTGTGATTAGATGAGGTAATTCAGGGCCGGGTTTATGTATGCCTTAAGATTATATAAGAAGAAATATAAGTGATACATATGAACTGACCATTTTTATCATCAAAAAGTCTTCCATTCATAATATGAACCTTACAATTTCTACATAAATATATTAAGGATAAGCCAAAATGGTTATATACTTTATCTTTTGCATTTATTTGCATTAAGAAATTAGCAGTATCATAGTCAATAAAGCATCCATAAACAGAAGTCAAGTGCTTCATCAGGGATAAAATCTTCAAAATTCCTACTTCTAGCATGAAAATCTCCTGATAAAAGGATAAGAATTTCGAAATTGAATTAAGATTTCAAATAACGTCTTGCTGAAGAGTTCAATGCTAACATCATTAATAGTATTATATGTAGAAGTATTTTCAAGGGACATGTAGGCAAATCCATAATTATTCCTCTATCAATAAGCAAAGTTGACGACTTTCATGCAATATTCAATACAAGAGTTATGGTAATTATATTTTGCTAAGCCTTTGATATTGCACGAAATATCCTTAGATCAACATAATTATGGTGAATACTGTACAGTACAAGGGTGCTGGCCTGCATCCTGTGTGGATTGCGGAATTCCCTCGTGTGAAGATGGGATATCCCTTGCTTTGAGAATCCCTTCTGTGGTATTTCCATAAATGTTGTCGCTTACATCATCAGATTGCGTGTTTCTCATAGATATTATTTGGGCATACGAAAGAGAGGTGGTTTGCTGCCTTAGAGGGTTACATTTATTAACAGGTTTTACAGGCTCAAGGCTCCTTTCATCAATATATACTTGTTGTCCCATGATAATATTGTCAACTTTAATGGAAACAAACACAAACTGAGTCATATAGTCAGTGTTTTTTGTTCTTCTCTGATAAGCCTGGAAAAATCCGCCGATACTCTAAAGCTATTGTTATGCATAAGAGTTTTCAGTTGCATTTTTTGGTACGCGCTCTACGTCCTTGTACTTGCCGAACTTTACGACGAATGTGGCTGGTAGAACTGGTTTCTTTGTCACACTGTACTCTCTCTATCTCAGTGGAATATGAGTCAGTTAAATGGACATTGTTCCGCATGAAATCACGAATTTTACTTTCCAAAGCATCCCACTTTTCGCGCCGTGTACCCTTAATTCTATGAAACAATAAATGGTTTATTCTCGACCGTGATTCAAAATTTTCCAGTTTACTTTCAAGACTGACAATTTTACCGATTTCTTATTCTGTTCACGAAGCTCTTTATTTTCAGCTCGTAGTTCGCTTGCGACGGTCTGAACTTTCAATCTAAGTTCTAGATAGCAAACATTTAGAGAGTTTATCTCCTGATATATAGCTTTAAATGCCTGACCAATATCAATATCGGAGTGTGGGTTTGAGAATGAACAAGACACTCAAACTTGTCCAGATTCACCCAGAGAGAAAGTAATTTGTCTCCTTGAATTTCATTTCCAGGCTCTCTGTTGATCTCGGTTGGCCTCTAAACAGTTATCCTAATGCTCAACGCCAATAAGGGTCTCAAAGGAAATGCACTTGTTAAGGTGTATCCGGGAGTTAGATATGTCCGTTACTAAGGTCGGGAAAATTTATATGTCTGGTGCTTAGGTCACGAAGAAAGATGAATCCGGCGATAAGATTAGGTAGGAAGATATGTCTGATGCTGAGTTGAGGAAAGTAGATATGTCCAGTGCTAAGGTCAGAAAAGTAGTATGTGAAGTGCAAAGGTCAGGAAGGTAGATATGTTCTGTGCTAAGATAAGGAACGAAGTGTGTCCAGTGCTAAAGTCTGGAGGGAGGTGGTGATATGTCCGGTGCTAAATTCAGGGAGGTAGATATAACGTCAGAAAGATAGGTATGTCTGGTGCTAAGATCAGGTAGGTAGATATATCCGGTGCCAAGATCAGAGAGGGTACATATGTCCGATGTTAAGGTCATGCAGGTAGATATGTCTGGGACTAACATTATGAAGGTATATTTGTCTGGTTCTAGGGTTAGGAATGTAGTTTGTCTGGTGATAAAATCAGGGAAGGGAGGGGTATGACTAGTGTTAAGGTCAGGACGTCGATATATGTCCAGTGAGATGAAGGTATGTCCGGTGCTAAGAACATAAAGATAGATACGTCTAGTGCTAAGGTCAGGGAGGTAGATAATTCCAGTGCCCAGGTCAGGAAGGTAGATATGTCTGGTGCTAAGGTCAGGGTGATAGTATGTCAAGTGCTAAGGTCAGGAAGGTAGATATGTTGCTTACCAAGATCAGAGAGGTGCCTATGTCAGGTGCTAAGGTCAGGAAGGTTGATATCTCCGCAGCTTAAGTCAGGAATGTAATATGTCTGGTGCTAAGGTCAGGTAGATAGATATATGTAGGGTGCTAAGGTTTGGGCAGTAGATGTTTGGCCAAATCTTCTCAGACATGTTCGTATGGTTTAAAGAAAATATACCATACGTTAACCGATTTCTGCATTCCTCGGCTACGAACGCTCTTCAACCAAATAAAATGGCGCCAAACAGAGTTTGAAACACTCAGCCACTTGATTGTGCTTGGATATACTTCAGTAAGGAATAAGGCATTACAGTATGTGTAGTACGACTAAAGCAATAAAACTGTATGCTGTGTAACAGTGTCAATATGGGCTGCCAACTATGTGAGATATTCCTGAAAATGTTACCTCAAATTCCGGGGTCGATTGACCGGGGAACACGCGTCACAGCAAAGCCTGTTCAAGCAGTAAAACTTCTATCCGTTCCTATCATAAATATTAGGGTCGACGGCTTTCATTCTATGACTAGATGGATAGGAAGCTGGCTAGATTACAAAGAGGTAATTTCGGTTCCAAATTCGTGGGGCTGGATTAATATTAGCCAAGCCGTTCACTTCGAATGAAAATTGATCAGAAAGTGTTTGTATGGAGATGCAGAAGGGTAGTTTAACAATTCAAAATATTTGAAAGAAATGAACCATTATCATACACATTTTAGCAATACTGTACTTTTATTTAATCATATACAGATAGGGTACAAGCCACAGAGGGTTCAGGAGAAAACTATAGTAACTTGCTGAGAGTGAAATCGTCCAATGCGGCGTCATACTCGAGATCACTTGAAAGATGAATATTGTATGTTGAGTGTAGATGGTCTGAAATCAACTGGCATGATATTTACATGTTGTAATATATCATTTGTTTATAACCTCATCAAATTTAAAACTGTCACACATCAAGGGCATAATTTAATGGAATTAGCCATATTTCGAATTAGAATTCTTTTCGAAATTAACCGAAGGCAGAGCTGAGTTAAGTACTTTTCAATGTAAAATAAAATAGCCTTAAAAGGTCGTTGTAATTAATTAATAGTCATTCGCTATCATAGACAGTTATTTTTCAATTTATAATCTTTCATTCTAGTTCGAGAACATTTCTGGAACACCCCCAAATCTCAGTCTGGATTAGATTTTGTTGACATTTTCTGGGGCATTTTGCGGTGTGTATGATATGCTGCACCTTGCATGCGCATATCTTCTGCAAATATAAATAAATTTAACCAAAGTTGACATAGTGATAATTTAAAGAAGGTAATCAGTGCTTTTAGTCATTTAGTTTCAGAATTCATTGCTTCAAAACAATTTTTATATGCCCCGGCAGTGGGGAAATGTTCATTT
Source organism: Margaritifera margaritifera (assembly GCA_029931535.1). Taxonomy (NCBI): domain Eukaryota; kingdom Metazoa; phylum Mollusca; class Bivalvia; order Unionida; family Margaritiferidae; genus Margaritifera; species Margaritifera margaritifera. Next base: position 2,633,073 of record JAQPZY010001694.1, on the reverse strand, counting down.
GCTTCTGTCGGTTCTTCTCTCCCCCCCTCCCGTCCATCCCAAGTTAGCTCATTAACGAATTGCCCAGAAACAATTTGATGGATACGTGTATGACCTGATTATTTTTTTGTGCCAATGAAGCGATTTTTGTTTTGCACCTTTTGGGCAACCCTTTTCAGAAAAAACCTTGACCACTTAACTCTGGCAAATGAAATTTGTTTGGATGTTTATATGCTTTATGAAGATGACCAGATTAGATTTTCATGCGCGCGCGCACACACACACACACACACACACACACACACACACACACACACCGCTTTTTCATTTTGTGCTCAGTTTTCTGTGCTGTACATTTTTCGGACTTTTAGATTTTTTTTGAAAACCTTGTTAGCACAGTCACTTAGGACGTAGGCAAATTAAATATGCAGGCATGTATGCATGCATATACAGATCCCCAATAGTATAGATGCGCCGATATTGGACAATTCACCGGGTTTAAGCTAGTTTAATACAGTTTAAGTCTGACAGTAATTTCTACAATGTTAAATCTTGTATACATTAGTGCTGTCTTTGACACTGACATGAAAAGAATAAATTTAAAGAAAAAACGAAAATACACCCAAGTCCATGGATAACAGAACAAATTGGTGCTGTCTTTGACACTGAAATACACGACACTAATAGGAAATCTGTTTACTGTTACAACGTGACATCGTACTGAATTGATTAGTTTTTATAGAGGTGTTAGTGATATTTCATCAGTGTAACAACAAAGAAACAATGTCAGTATCAAGAGACAATATTTATCTATGTATAAGTTTTTGATGTAAGGAGTGTGTGGCCAAAACTATTTGTGTTAGAAGATAATATATTGGATGATTATAAAAAAAAATTATTTTGTTTCAATTACAAAAATAAAAAAGATATTCTACAATGCTTTATGAAAAATGCTGATTTTCATATTATAGTTAATGATTATAAAGCAAGATAGCAAGATGATTAGAACAGTACGGCACGAGGAAGGAATATGTTACATATTCGATGTGGTAAATGCACACATTTGTATTTGTCCAAATTTGTAGTACACACTGAAGATCTCGTAAATTTTACAAGGTCAATATACAGCAATCTGTTATTTTTAAACAACAACTGATGACTCGGTATATGAAGTAGCTGTTTTATAAAATACGCTGAATTGAAAGAATGGTTGACCGAACAAATTACCTACACATTACAAATGTAAGCGAGAAAATGATTGACATACAAATTAGTTTCAATTAGTCGCATGGATGACCAGTAGCAGCTAAACATTCTTGACATGCAATCATACAAAACGTATACCAGTAGATATAAATACAAGTTGGCAGTAACGGATGTCTTTTCAAAATGCTCTTGGACTGAGAAAGTGAAAACAAAAAAGAGAGATAATATTCACGATGCATTTAAAGAAATCTTTAAAGAGCTAAACACAGAAAAGGTATAATTTGGTGAAGGAAAATTGTTTTACAGCAGCAAAGTTAACGATATGTTGTAAAGGTAAAATATCAGAACCCTGAAGACTAGAATCTGGAAGTATTTCACTCAAATTGAGGCTAGAAAATGAATTGACATTTTGCTAGAGCTAATTCTGGTATACAATAAGACTCATCACAGATCAATAGACCCGACTCCAGTTAAAGCTAAGAAGGAACAAAAACAGATCAAAAGTATGGATCAATCTATTCTGCTACTTGACAACAGTTACTTTTGGAACGCCTAAATGTAAGTTAGGTGAAACAGTAAGAATTTCATAATGCAAAACAATTTTTTAAAGGAATTCCTCAAAGATAACCAAGGAACCATTTAAAGTCGGGCAAGTAATTTTCGGTGATCCAGTTTTTAAAAATTGAAAGACTTCACGGGAGGCGACATATAGAGTATGTTTAACGCACAAGCGTTATCGCTATACGACAAACAAAATGAATCATATAAAGCTGACAGCTACTGCATGTAAGTACTCATAACATGGAAAGGATATGATTCATCTGTTGAGAACTACCTGAAAACATACCATTACAATAATTGTTGTGTCGAAGACAGAAGTTTCCTACGGAGACGATGTTCAAAAAGTACATCTCTACTTCAGAGACGTTCTACCTCTGGTAGAGCCCGCATTAAGAGACAATGTGCTAAAGGCATTCCTCTTCGTCGAAGACGACGGAAGCACAATACATATATAACAGTATTAAAAGGCATAAAAACTTAGTTTTTTCATATTATTTTTTATATATTTTTTTTAAATAATGAGTTGCTCAAATGTGATAGATGTTGATAAAAGAACATTAGAACATGAAGGTGTTAAAGCATGCACGGTATGCGAATGTGTGTTGACCATTAAGCTAGAGGAAAAGAAAGTAAATACAAAAAACTCAGCAGTAAATAATAAAATCGTACACATGAAAAACGTGAAAAGGCGACTTGCAATATAAACTATGTCCTACCTGGATAGTAAATGAAATTATGGAAACAATTAAAAGAGATAATACTCAAAAAGAAGAAGTTGATTCCAATTTCATCTCGGAAAATGAAAAAAAAACAAAAACAAAAAAAAAAACAATACGTTGTAAAAAGTAGTAGATTTTGAACATAATGAAAGGTAATGAAAATAGCATAAATGTTTAGTCAGTCATCATGATGATAGTGAAACCTGTTTCAAAGTTCATTCAAAGAAGGTACAGTAATTGTGATAAGTACGCCATAAACTAAGCGGATACTTTTTTGTTTTTGTTTTTGTTGATTTATTTTTTTTGACAAAATTTTACTAACTGCAATTTAAATACCCCATAACACTTTCTGTTACGAAGAATCACCACAAAATTACCCAAAATCAGTTCATATGGGATGCGTTTATACACCATATAGATCAAACAAAATGAAGTACACCTTTCACAGTGAATAGATGAACATATTTCGAAGACGCGCATTTTAATTTGACATCTGGGAGTAATTGAAACTAAACTACTGAAATAAATGGTACAATCAACACTGTATCTTACTGACGAGAGAAAATCGTGCCTAAGGCAACGCATATCGGAGACACAAACGGTTGTAAAATGTTTAAAATGAAAGAAAAAAGAAGAAGAGAGTAATAAACAGATCGCAGAGAGAGAGAGAGAGAGAGAGAGAGAGAGAGAAAGAGAGAGAGAGATAGAAAGAGAGAGAAATAAACAGAGATTTACATGTAAATGTGGGCAAACAGTAAACAAAGGCTCCGTGTATTTGCACAAGAAATGCTAGTTTCATATAAGAAGTATCGGTGAAGGTCAACACTTTATCGTCGATGAATGGACTTTGGATAATAATAATAATAATAATAATAATAATAATAATAATAATAATAATTAGTATAACACCTTACCATTCATTGTCCTGCTACTATATTTAGTACACATGTTAACCAAGGCATAGAACAAATATTGAACAAAATAAAAATTTACTATACTGAAAGTCCACTTTTCAATACACGCCATTAAAGATTTGTAGGGGTAGGTACTATAAGGCCTCTTTTTCGCCCAAAAATGAACACATTTTCAAAAAAAGGAGTTGATCTGAGAATACCATTGCAAAATATTGATCAACATTTGAAAAACTTAAAATATCAATTGCATTTCTATAACGATCAAGTATTAACTACATCTGAACTGGCGTTTCTGCTACAGTGAACACATACAATGATTTTAACATAAAACAGAGACATTCTTATGAAATAACGAACCTTATAGATGAAGAATTTGTTATAGACAAGAGTTATTTTTCCCGTCATGTATAAGAATTGCATGGAGACAACAGTTATTACATTATTGGTAGTGGTTAGGGGTACGGGTCCGTAGCCTATACGGCATCTATAGCCTAGGTGTACTTGAATCATTTATATGTGTAAATCGATAGAAACTAATGATTTAAATGATATTTGTATCTTTATTTAATGATAATATTTTCTTATAAATAACTTATTTTTAAAAATAAACTATCCTTTATTTTAGTTAATTTTGTATATTTCCCTGTATAATATTCAGTGAGCGATGCAGACCGAGGTTCACAGTATAATATAGATCTTACTGATCGTTGTCATCTTTAACGCCTGTGTTGAGAGCGTTCAGGTACAGATGGTTCAAGCTGAATTTAATTATATAAAAAATATAACTGCAATTACCAAACATTTATATATCTGCATCCAGGCCACACCATGGGGAAGCGCTCTCGTCATGTCCCAAAAGTCCAAAAGGTTTTTTTTTGTATTTTTTTTATCTTATATCCTTTTTTTTTTTTTTTTTTTTGTTTCTTTTGTTTTCTGTTGTTTTATTGTATGTATTGTAGTGCAAATGTCAAGAGAGTCTTTGAATTATGATAGTTTTGACAAATAAAATATCAAAAGAAAAATCAAATTATAATTCTTTAAACAGAAATATAAAGATATATCATTTTGCTCATAAAGTTAATGAATTGATTAACTACAGAATTTGCAAATGTAGATCTATGTGAGGACAACCCTAAGCATTTAATACATGAAAGACATAACTAATATTTACTCACATACATGACATAACAATTGTGCACATGTATACACATATTTCCATGAAGTCATAGTCAGTACACAGCTGAGTCCCAAAGTGTCGTTTTGTAAGCGGACATTTAAGTGTTCATCACCGGAGCTATCATGGACGACGTGGTTATAATTGGGTATTAAAGTGTTCATCGCCGTTAGTATCGTGGACGTACGATAGCCTGTTATTTACGTACGCTTTGTGCTAGCTTCTCACTAAGTGAGTGCCAGAAGGCTTCTTTGTTCAGCAATAACAAGGGTGTATACTCGCAAAATAAGTTCCGCAACATTGTTTCCGTATAGCACACATATGGCCAGATCATCACAAAGCGAGTGCCACAAGAATTTTTTCAGTTGGAACAATCCATACAAAAACCAGTGCTGAGCTGTGGGAGTGATAAGCGGCGCAGTGATAATGGAGTCATCCAAGGCATAGGTGTCACACCAGTGGCGGCGCGAGGGTTCGAGGTGCTCGGGGGCAATGTTCTTTAGTGGCGCCTCTACTTTGCCACAGAGAACAGTTTTTATGTTTTATGTAAGTTGCCAACCTCCACCCCCCACACCCCCAATATACGCCCCGGTTACAGCTGCAATTAAAAGGTCTCGACGGCGCCCCTCCCCCGACCGGCGATCAAGGGTTATTGCATCCCCCTCGAACCCCCGAACCCTCGCGCCGCCACTGGGTCGCACCCAACGCAGCGAGTATGTCTTCTTTGCAAAGACTACTCGTCCATTTCCTGAGTTCGGAGTCTTTCTGATCATTAGAAATGATTTAGACAAAGGCCTCATTTGATTTTGAAATGTGGTCAACTGCAGTCTGAAGTGTGGTCATGTCAGTGTTGGTTGACTTGAGCTCAGTGCGTAGATTATGTGTATCTTTCAGCAGCATAATTTTTACACGTTTCTGACCTAACTTTATCGGCTATCATTTTTGTATTTGCCTTAACACTTAACATATTTGCAATATTTTCCTTGTCTTTCAATTCAAAGCGTCCTTGTTGGAAAGGTACTGGAATAAAGTTTTTGATTCACCTCATGATTGTGCATTTCATTTATTGCTCGCACTTCCAAGTCCTGACCATCAGTCGTCGAGTTCAATTTAATCTCAGCCTTACAACCCATCCAAAACGTGCTGAAATTTTATCACAAATATCTAATTACTACATACTGATATTGCGTGTTCGTTAGTATATACTGTATTATAAATATATATACATATATTTTATTTAAATATTGCAACGGACGAAGACGGACAGAGAGACATTCATGTAGAATGAGACAGACGAACGCACCGACACTTAGAGACGGACATACGTTTATACAGACCAAACAATAGCAACATTAAAAAACCCACTGATTCAAGAACTGATTAAATATATCATAAACCCGCATAGAATGGCTCAGCGAGAAAGTGAATATGTCGGGTAATGTACCGCGGACGCATTTTCCTTTTAGGTTATATTACCTGTATGATATGGACAAATATACTTATTATACATGTGTCATGAAAAAGAAAAAAACTGGTTTGAGATACAATTCATTTCAACACTCTAATCAAAAAGAGCAATTTTAAAAAAACTGACGGGTTTAAACCAACATTTGCTTTCGGAACTCACTCATTAAAGAAATGGTCCGAGATATCATTCATTACAACTTTGTAACAAAGCCATTACTAACAAAATAGCCATTTTCAATATATAAAGGTCTGTAAAACAGACTTTTGAATCAAAACTCACTCATTTAAGAAAAAAATCGAGATATCATTCATTTCAACACTCTTACCAAAATAGCAATTTTCAAGTAAAACCAACATTTTTTCAGCAACTCAATCATTAAAGAACTGTTAACGGGCGGACGGACAGACAGACGAGAGACAAATTACCATGGCATAAGGTTTTCATCACATCTTACCTCTGACTCCTATTTCTCGTCCCTTCAGATCTGAATGCCTTCCCTCCATGGATATAGTGAATGTTATCTCAGAGAAAATAATATCGTCACTGAAGGACTTCTTCGGACAACGAGTCTTAGCAGCTGCGACCGAGCGCGAACTTCGTTTGTACCATTGCACGTGATTTGCACGTTGATACTTTTAAATTTCAGCAACATGTACAGCACATTAGAGATTTTTTCTCTAACCGTGAAAGACACTGAAGCCATTATTGAATATTTACTCTCAAATGACAACATTGGAACATCGTTGTTAGTAAATATAGTCGGAAAAGGAATGTATTCAACAGTTCTCAAAATAAAGAGAACAGCGTTAACAAAAAGAACAGCGACATGCTCCTCTAATTAGCGTTTGAGTCAAAGACATGCCGCCGATAGATTTACTACGGTAAAGAACCGACGACATTATATTAAGATTTTTACATAATTAACTTTTATATAGCCGGAAAAGGAATGTACTCAATAACAAAAAGAACAACGACATGCTCCTCTAATTGGTGTTTGGGTGAAAGACACGCGCCGCCTTTAGATTTACTACAGTAAAGAAACCGACGAAATTTTATAAGATTAACTTTTTTGTTAGCTACTTAGCAACGATAGCACTGACTCCATTGACAAGGTTCATCTGCGAAGGTCTATGGAATATAACTTCGCACAGAGCATGCTATGAAATACTATGAAAGAAATACCTCAGATTGTCACATTAGAATAATAATGGAATCCGTTATGATTTGGTTATTCATTCTGCTAGAGTACAAACTGCCACCTAGACGAAGACGATAATGAAGAATTGCATATAATTTATGGACCATAATTTATACTTTACCATCCCGAAGCGTAACTGGTATGTAGGTGATAATAGACAAATAATGATATCCTGTAAATAAACTTCCATATTTTCAATATAATGAAAAATTATGCAAGAAATGAACTTTATTCAGAAAATATATCGTCATCTTCTATTTAAATATCTCCAAAAACATATAATTGACTCATTTACGCCTAGCCTATAGCTACCGTGTAGGCAATGCCTACGGGTCCGTACGACTAGACCTGCAGGCTACTGGTACGGGTCCGTACGCCTAGGCACTAGCATAATATTTAAGCTGGACCTACATGTGTATATTGTGTGTCTTTCTTTAGGGTGTGTAAATGTTTCCATCAGTCAGATATATGAAGCACATAGGAAGGGCCTACTGATAAATACTGGATGTATGCTCTTTAGTGTTTGTGCGTATGTGTCAGTCAGAAAAGTTTATAAAATAAATTCCCTTACGTATTACTCCCTTCGCTTCAGCATACCTTTTCAGCTTGTCAACACAGTTTGGAAATATGAATCCATAGACACTTTTGTGTTTATATACGAGAGAATGCAACTTGGGACTGCATAATTACTTTTATCGCGTCTTTTTCAGCGGATGTTAGATAACAGGGTTGATTCAAATGTTCCACTGTGATAAATCTGGATCACATGGAGGATATGGCAAAATCTTAAATCGATACTCAACCGGGTATTTTTTCAGAGTGGCGGATATGTGTCAAGAAGCAGGTGAATCATCCAGGTGCCTGTGCGCGGGTGGGCTATTTTGTAATGTTCAACCTTTTGGGGTTTATCAATTATCAGTGAAACAGTATGTTTTATGTTCTAGTTCGGGCATATGCACAATTACACCTTGTGGATGAACAAATATAGCGTAAAACAAATTCTTTAAGGTCCTACTTTTCTGCCCTATTACGGAATCTGTCCTAGATTTCACCGATCTAAATGTCTTTGTTTTCCTTAGATTTTGGGTCAAAAAATGTAAATCCATGTTTTACCTGTTACTGTTTTATTAAATCTCCTTTGGACACTGTTTTTATTATTTATTTTTTTTTTTTTACCTCCTCCGTTTTAGCTGACAAGTGAATAAATGTGTCACCTGCTTGGCTTCAACATTCCAGAGCTTAAGTTTAAAAGCTGTCAAATTTATGTCTGTCAATGTGACTGTTTTCTTCATTCCTATTTTAATAGTCCGTAATCAGATATCCAACAATGTCAGGATTTTATGATAGGCACATAAAGCAATCTTAAAATGTTTTAGAAGAATTGCACTTTACACATGTGGGCAAATTGTTCAGATGAAAAACATGTGCTAAGATATATTTGGAACTTTCATAATGTTCATCGTTCATGTCAAATGGTGGGGCATGCAATTAATTGAATCCCTATAATACCCTTTTTTCTAGACATTGGCGTATGTTTGTATAGAATCGTTTCTGTTGATTTTCTCTTTGCACATATACAGACACCATCATTTAGGTGTGCTGGTAAATATTTATGGAAACTTCCAATTAAAACAAACTAGATGAACTGTTTAAATCTAAAATGTAAAAATAAAATTTTTGTTTGTACACCTATATTTATGCAGTAAATAAGACAAGTGTTCATAGTATGGCTGTGTAATTTTTGTTTTCTTCTCATTTTGAACATGAACTCATAAATTTGGGTCAAGTGATTGTAGCCATCTTAACCCTTCCAATGGCCTGTATATGGGAACACTGTTTGCTGATATAAACTGAAAGAGTTAAACTTTAAGTAATATTATTAGTTTATGTGTCTGCAATCTATGTATAATAGAGCATACATATTGCTGACTGAGTTTTGACTGCTTGTTTATGGACTATATTCATGGGTAGTATAGAAAGCGTGAATCCTGAGCCAGTCAATTCATATTTTGACCCTAAAACCTGGGGCGAGTCACATAATTTTGACCCCATATTTCGCATTTTTTGGCCCACACAATGATCCAATCTTCATGAGTTCTAATTTCAAATTTTACCGTCCAAATTTTAAACATCTTTATATGAACCTAATTTGTTAAATTATTCAAAACAAAAGCCAAGGAAAAAAGGGCATGGCGTGAACCCCCTTCGACGCCTCGCTTAGCTTCCCTTAATTTTACTCTTTCAAATTCACTATGCAGTGAATACAAAATCTGTGAATTGAAAAAGCAAACTAGAGATGATATAATACTAACAAAGGTTTTATGAAATTTTACTTTCTCAATTTCTAGTATAAAGACCTCAAAATTAACTATAAAAAAGAAGAAAAAAAGCATAGCCAGGGATCAAAAGCAAGCGCGTCGCGTAGGGAGACTCATCTACCTCTAGAAAGCGTGAAGCAAAGCAATGGGGGTGGGGGGATTATATTATCATATTTTATCCTTTTCAAATTCTATAAGTCCAAACAACTATGACAAATTTTACATAAATAAATTATGGACTTTTTTTTGTTTTAAAAAAAGACAAGTAACAAACAGGGCACCTTACCCTTGTCCTGCAACCCAGTTTAATACATTAATTTTTTCAGCACAGGCCATAAAAGGTGAGACAGAAAATGAGTTTGACCTTTGCGAATTCAAAATGTCTTCAACAAATCCTCTCCTTTCTCAGAGTAAATTCAATGAAATCAGAGACGCCTATATGTCCCTGTATACAGGCGGTTAGATGACGACAACCTTCGAGCTGTCATTGCAACACCCCATGACATCATCGTAAGTCGGTTACATGATAAAACCTCGATGTTTGCTGCTGAAATTACAGCTTTGAACTACTCTGAAACCTGTATAAAAAAAATTCCTCATGTTTTCGGATTCCATTTCTACATTGAAAGCCACAAAGAACCTTAGATCTGACAACCCGTTAATATTCCAAATATTACAGAAACATAATGTTCTCATCTTATCTGGAAAAATATTCTGTACTGTTGGTTGCCGAGCCATATTGATGTAAAGAGTAATGAAAGGATAAATAAAGCTGCCAAAGTTGCTTTGTAGTCACCCGTTTCTGACTGGAAGATCCCATTCATCGACTTCGAATATTGTATTAACGAGCATGTTCATCATACTTGGCAAAATATGTTAAATGAAAATGCGACAAAAATAAAAACATCAAACCCACATTTGGAGAGTAGCATCCCTCACATACAACAAATCACAGAGATGAGGTGGTACTGTGTCGGACATTCATACCTGACTCATGCATACCTTCTGAAGACTGAACCTCGACTGGAATGCATACCATGCCAGTTTCCACTGATAGTGGAACACATTCTTCTCGAGTATGTCGATTTCCACCTTATGAAACAGAAATATTTGGACGTGAACAGCATAAAGCAACTGTATGATAATGTACCACCAGACAAAATCTTGGACTTTTTCAAATAATGCAGTATATATAATAAATTTTCATCATATGCTTTAAGGATTTTATATTTCTTACCTTTATCTTATATTTTATATACATTTTAAAGAAATTTAACATCTTTACGTTTTTTATTTTATCTTGATGTACTGCATGTTTACATTTTTTGGAAGTTTTTTTTTTCCCAAATATTTTTGCAATCTATACTTTACCTTTTGTTAGCACCTTATAACCACTACTGTGCTGTGGTGCCGTAAAACGCTACTAAATATTGAAATTTAACTGATGCCCACATCCCGTCATATATTATCTATCAATGTTCATTTTTCACCCCTCCCCACGAAAAAAAAATAAAGAACAGACATAGCCCTAATTTTAAGGCTTTTATGCATATGTTTGCATATATTATGTATATATGCACATAAGCATGTAAAGTCATGTACATAGTTCCATGCTAGTAATTTACTGGTGGGTGGGGGAGGGGGAAAAGTAACTTTTACCAGAATAGGTATCAGGTGCTCTTTCAGATGCACATTAGTTGTCAGCTGAAAGATGATCTTTTAAAATTCATCTGCTAAAGGTTTCGAACACGCTTGTTTTAGAAATACAAATACAAGATTTATATTTGCTCACGTTGTTTTATTATTTTTTTATGTTTTAAATATGGTCGATTATAATCTGAAACAGACTATAGTGTTGCACGCCTTGTATAATCCATTTTTTCATGGCATAGTTACAGAAAATATATTGAACAAGCTACGAAACTAGTGCATTACATTTAATTTGCTAAGAAGATTTATTTATTATTGTGAGCCTATAGTTTGTTCTCTTCAACTATTTTGCGGCCCCAATTGATATTGTTCGTAAAGTGGGCCATCATACCACGGTAGGTCTATAGGTGAAATCAGTGCACAATCAGCATATTTCTGTTTTGGTTTTAACATGGTCCTCTACACTTTACATGATCTTGTTATGAAAACTTGATAAGTATATCTAAGTAGATGCACATAAAATTTGCTACTGAAGAGAGGTACATGTGTTAAAACGATTTTTAAAAAAACAATATTAGTAATGCATTAATACTTTTCACGGCATTTAAGTTCTTATTATTTAAATACATAGTATTACTCACATATTACTTTTTTAATACAGTTATTTTTCCAGCTGGTTTTCTCGAGATAGCATATTTGAGCCTGAAATACACACTTTCGAACCTCAGATACGTGATATGTTTTGTTTTTTTGACCATGTTAACTTGCCAGGTAGTTCGATTACCCGAAGTATAAAGTCTCTATTTTACGCAACTTAGAACCCAACTATGCTCATTACAGAGTAATGTTATTAAAATGTATCATCAAATTGTGTCATTAATTTTTCTATCACAAACACACACATCATCACTCGCATTTCCGGCTCTACCGGGAAGAACATATTCAAAGTTCAGATATTGATATGACGCATTAAAACAAAATTTCTACAGAAAATGCAGACATGCATTGGAGTATTAAATTAATATATTCCGTACAAATATTGCGTTTGTAATTCATTGGTGGATATGGGTTTTTTAGTGTTTCGGTACAATATGAAATATTGGAAATCTGAGAATATATGTTTTCTGATGCCTTTTCAGCAAGTCCTTTAAATTTAGAAATTAAGTCTCTGGATAGACGTCGGATGCCATAAGTAATCTGATCAGTCAGTTTGTAATTTTTAATTATACAACGGATACAATTTATGTTACTGTATTGGCTTATGGGAAAAGGTATGGTAACTTTATTTCTGAAACAGTGCACTAGTAGACTTTATTTTTGAAGTACACACACTTGTGTACTCTGATTTATAAGAATTACAAATTTTGCACTCACTAACGCGAATATGTTCGTCTTATAGGATGTTCTGTTGCATATCACATTTTCCTGTCTCCGTGGGAAGGACAGTACAATGTATAATAGGAAGAAATGTGTCTCTTTCGTGGACATTCAATATTAGGAATGATACTATCGTTTTACTTCATGGCTCGATACCTTTTCTGTGGGGAGTGCACGCTAAAAGACAATTCAGTCCATATAATTCAGATAAGTGGTTGAGAATTATTGGAGAAACATCTCCTTACAACACAGTAACCGTTACTATTAGTATCATACATATCACGAAAAATTATGCTGGGATTTACCTGGTGAAACGAAAACCTAACTCACAGGAATTTAACGACAGCATTTTCTATAAATATTTGGTATGTACCATAACACATATGCAACAATTTACTGAATTATACAGGCATTGCAGCACTTCCTCTCTCATTCTACAGAAAAACAAGGTATGACACATTTTCTAATTATACAAGAGTTATTGCTTTAAAAAGAAAGGTCATACATTTGTAAACAACAATGGTTGAGAAATCAGACACTGATTGGATATCAAAAAGTGCCTTATCATGGGAGGTGACAGGTATCGAAGGTTGCACTGTATTTGCTTATTGACTATCAAAGCGTTTTCGAAAAAACACGGGGATAATATTTTACAGTATGACCGTCCGTACTTAGGTATATAATTGGAAGGTTGGTACGTGGGTACGTAGGTATGAGTGTGTAAAATAACCTAGAACTTCTCCTAAACCATTTAAGTCCGAGAGTTGAACCTTGAGTCAAGGCTAGGACTTTAAGTCTAGATTGTAATATAACTTTTTGAATATTGACATTACCCCTCATGTAAGGGCTATACAGGAAGGAACAAAGGAGGATTATATGTTGGAAACTATCTCAATCACTAACCTATAACAATATACACAGTTGGAGGGAATTAAAATGCAGGAACAATACTTGTCGCAGGAAAATATATATTTACCCATCATGATCACATGTGTAGTTTTCCAACCTCAGAACACAAATCATGGGCTATATCTTTGAAACGACTCAGATGCCGACAGTATAAACATATACCTTAGTTGTAGAATATGAAAAGGTAAATTCATAGCTTTGACCAATACATGACCAAGATTGTTGTCCCACCCTACATTATTGACAGAAAAATTGATAACGGCGCAAATTCAAAACGGTGTCCCAACGTTTCGGGCTAAACAAGCTCTTCCTAATGAGAATAAACAGCTTACATATACAGAACAAACACTAAACACAAAATCTAAGACAAATTCTAGACTTCTCCATGTTAGAATCACTAGGGGGAATTTACAACATGAGATATAAAAATAAAAAGTTGTGTAACAATAATAAACGAGCGGGTTATTGTGTCTATCACATAGAGAACCAACATGTTTTGACCTAACTCCAGGTTGTGAACAAAATACGGAGACACGGTGTGACGAAAAATCAACACCATCTCCAAGATTTGCCAAAGATATTATATTATATCCCGGTAGAGTTATGCATGGATATTCTAAAGAAAAGATGTCAAGAGAATTGTGTCGCGAGATAATCAATAATAATAATAATAATAATAATAATAATGACAATAAAAATGACAATAAAATAATACATGTAATTACTTGGGTAAATATTATCGCAAAAATTGAGTTCGGGTGACAAACTGATGACTGGCTGTAATTTTGATAAGACTGCAACAGTAAGGTTAAATATTTTATTTAATAGAACGTTGGACGGGAAGGATCAGGTCGACTATCCCATGCTTCCTTGCAGGCTATGATACCTTCCTCGTGTGGGATGTTGGTGTATAAGGAACACACATCCATAGTGACGGGGAGAGTGTTATTTGGAAGGTAGTTTTTTTGTGTGTTTTGTTGAGATAGTCCATGGTATGTTTTTCCACGAGAGGCTGAAGGTGACAATCAGCGAATTCAGATATTTTTTCAGTGGGATGGTTGTTTCTGGAGATGATTGGCTTCCCCGGGTTCCCTTTTTTGTGTATCTTTGGGAGTAAATAAAATCTCCCTGGTTTGGGGTCAACTGGTAGGAGGTAAGTTAGTATTTTGTCATCAATGTGTCCTGCGTTATGCATGTCTTTTAGCATCGACACAAATTTTCAGCGTATTCAGCTGTTGGGTCATGACTGAGTTTTTTTTATAAAATCTTTCGTCCGAAAGTTGTCTGTTTGCCTCAGCGATGTAGTCAGACGTATTCATGACAACAACACAGGACCCCTTGTCTGCTGGCTTGATGACAATATCGTCCCCGTCGCGCATTTTTTTTTCAGCGACTGTCTTTCCTGTGGAGTCAAATTGTCCTTTTCGGTATGGCTCCGTTGGTGAGAATTTTTGTCATTTTCCACCGAGGACAAGAGTGCTTCTAGAGCTGGTACTTTACTAGGGGGTTGAATATAATCGCTTTTTGGGCGGAATCTGTGAGACTCATCGGTGTTGGCATTCCGGTCTGCCAGATGGTTTTTTCCTGTGTTGGCATTCCGGTCTGCCGGAACGTTTAGCCCTGGAAACTTTCTATTCTTTTTCGTTCCTTCCGTGACAAAACCACGTCTAGGATTTCTCTGTATAACGTGATCTCTGGAAAATACCGAAATAGACTGCAAGCTTGCCAAAACACAAAAATGTACATCTGAATGCAGAACTAAACAAAATTTGAAATCAAATCCTTACAAGTAAACTCACAATCATTAAAAACTGTTATTTAATGATGTTTATGCTCCGAAGTCTATTGGACCGTTCTGTCATGTTTCTACAGCTATACCCACCCCAGCAATGTTCAATGTATCAATCTGCGCAAGAAATGTATTAACGCAAATAAATATCTCTTCATTTTCGTATGAAAACTGTCATTAATTTGACAAAATACACAAATTGAAACATTCTATGATGTGCTATCTAAATGTGAAAAAGTCGCTTTGCTAAAATTATTGGTAAAATATCGGAACTTCTTTTTATCGATGTAGTAATACAACCGTTATTCTCACTGACACAGAATGGAGAAACAAATGCATGTAAATTGTTGTATTGTCATTCGAGGGTTCGCCACTCGTCACAATAGAATATTTCCACTTCACTCGTGAAATATTTCCTTATATCTACTAAAATAAACGTAGATATCCTCTATGTATCACTGTGAGAAAAATTTATAACGCCACTGTGGTGATAAAAGTCATATCACCACTGTGACAATATCACCGTTGGAACTTCTTTGTTTTCCCATTTAGGAAATATATCTGCCCTTACGTAAACGTAAGTTATATATCCATATGTAGGCCCAATTCATGCTTGTTTTGTTCTTGTTCTCATTCTTGTCGCTCTCTCTTCCCCCTTACCTCCCAAGTGCTCAAGGAAACACATTTTCAGCAACAGGCCCAAGGCAAGTGACTTAAAAAATGACTTGCCCTGACTCAGTATTTTGTTTCATATTATTTTGACACAGTGTTGAAACTGCAATAAATATATAAGATATAGAAAAGTGCTTTAAACTGTATCGGTATTGTATTGCCTCTCAAAACAATTTACTTCCCCCCCCCCCCCAAAAAAAAAAAAAATGTGACTTTGTTTTCTGCAACTTTGATTAGATCTGATTAACCCATTACTCAAAACCAAAATAGTTTATTCCTCTGTCAGTGTCCTTCTGACTTACTGGATCAGCCGAGTTATGTTCATAAGCATTTTAAAGTCTGCCATGCTTTGAATAGTTTCTTTTGACAGTATACGGTTGATATTGTTTACGAGACTGATCCCTCATTCTGCCGTGGAGGGATTCACAATTAACGCGATTTCCAATAATTTTACAATTTCGGCATATTGTCGTGAGGACTTGTGATAATTCCGGCATGCTCTTGTGATCTCAGGCTGTTCGCAGGTCTTCAGTTTTGGGTCGATGTATTGTCTGTGTATTTCATCTGTAGTGGAAGAGTATTCGGGGGACTTCAAGTAGTTTCGCTTTCTGAACGCTGCATATATCTTCACTTTTTGCTCGCTCGAAGTTGAAAACAACGGAATCAGAGAGCCATGGGTCATTTTTGTATTTCAATCAGTGAAAACTATCTATAGCTTTAAGTTTCGTAATGAGATCATGTCATAGTACAGTGAGTCAATGGATGCATCACGATTAGAGAAAACATCCACTCTATATGCCAATAGACTCAGCGGTTACCAACTCTTTGAATAATGTAATTATCTCTGTGTGTTATCAGATTTAAAATATTGTCTTGAACGCTTTCATAAGTTACAAATCCCCTAGCTTAGATTAATTGTTAGACAAGCGCATACACGTAGGTACCACTCGATATATTTAACCGACGATACATTATCTTAGTAGCGTGAGTAAGGGCATCTAATTATTCATTAAGGATAAGTGAGTGGTAATGGTAGTAACCAATGAAATACAGAGAACGGAAAATTTTTTTTTCCTGATTCATGGGTCATGTGTTTCGCTTTGTACACGAAGTTTATATCTGCGATACAAGTAAGCAGACGATCTTTATAACGGTGAGGTACCTACAAATGGAACCCCGGCAGGGGCTGAATATTACTAATGTGTCAGTGTCTTTCAAGTACTTTAGACCGAAAATGCTGCATTTCGTAGGTGCGTTCAATGTTTTGTCGGCACATTAGATAACTCTATTGCGTTTTTACAACCCAGAAGCGCAACTCACTTAGAACACAGGACGGGTCCGATCTACATTTTGAGGTGCCCCGGGCGTCGGGCTATCCGATTTTTTTACCACTGCTCCCGCCATCTCTCCCTCTTTCCCTATATCCACCAGAAAGAAAAACTAAAAGATGCCAACACTGTATATCTAAAATGCATAGAAACAAACTCCAGACAGCAGCAAGTAAGTTTCAAGTATTAACTTATTTCTATTCGTTTTTCACATGAATAGTGCAAATTGTAATTGGCTGAACATACATTACCTGTTTATATTCGCTATTCAGTGTCACCCATACCTGTTACAGTATACGAATAACGGTAAAAAAAAATTTGGGCAAAACTCTGGATTAAATATAATACGTAAAATTGTTGTTAGTGACAGTAACTCTCATCACACTCGTGGTCATGTTTGGAAACGATGGGAAAATCGGGGGTATATGAGTGTTGATTGCAGAACGAAACTGAGTGACCATCAAAATATCTGTTGCGGAACTAAACTGCAAGAGTGCATGGCCACACGATTCATGTGTGGATACAGAAATAAACTAAAATAAATAAGCAAAATCCTAATAGGAAAACTCACAATCATTAAAATCTTTAATTTAACAATGTAACGCTCTGAAGTCCATCGGATTCAACCGCTGTCATGATTCTACTCCCACATGAAAAACGTTCACTGTCAACTTTCAGCGCAAGAAATGTGTTAACGAAAATAGAAAGCGTTACATTTTTTGTTTGAAAACGGCTTTTATTGTGACAAAATACACGATTTGAAGCATTATATGTTGGATATAAATTTGTAAAAAGTCATTGTCCTATATTATTGTAAATGTTTAGAACTTCTTTTTATTCATAAGGTAATACAGCAATTACCTTCATTGGATCAGAACGAAAAAAACAAGCAAGCAAACAAATAAACAAATAACAGACAAACAAATAGTTAACATGTTTTAGTAGATATCAGGAAATATATTCGCAACATTACAATGTTTCTACTTTGCTCATGAAATATGTCCTTACATCTATCGAAAAATACATAGATAAAGTCTGTGTCTATGGTCGGTCCATAGATGATTTTAGTTTGTCATTGTACATGGAAATGTTCACAATAACTGCATTTATCCGCTGTAAAAAAAGGTCTAATTCAGTCTCCTTCGCACAAACAGTTACTTTAGTCCAAAAACCTTATGGATTGAACGTAGTTTGCCACTCAGACTATAATATTTTGAGATGTCAATGTTTGGATTGAGCTTCCGGAAACTCATGTTTCTGAGATATTTCCATTTCAGCGCAAATCTGATTTCCTGGGTGTGTGTGTGTGTGTGCTTCTCCGTTATACTTCGCCATAAGCTGACATAAAACTGTGTGTTTTCACCTTTTTCGTTTTCCGCTTTTCAGTGGCGAATCATTTCACAACCATGACAGCGACTCCAAGGAAGGATTCAGAATCGACTTATATAGCTATTTAAAAGTCTCATCCGCTCTGTTTTTATTTAATTTAACATTTATTGTTGTACAATACTTTCATCAGTCTATCTTTATATTATAGATTTTTTGCCCTTCATCTTCATGTTGCTTTGAAGTCTCAGATTTAAATCAAGTAAGACATAATGGAACTCATCCAGACATTACTCCTCTATGCAGGGCATATGTACTGTGGACCTGTTCGTTCCCAGTTTTATAAAATTGTATATGAAGAATACATTCTGATAGGAAGATTATAGAACATTTACCCTATCTAATGACAGCCAATATTAATGGGAAAGTACCAGTGCATGTATTTTACTCGTGAAGTAAAATATATATGAGCAATGAAACTGATAGCGTAAATCTTAGATCTGAATTGTCAGTATATTTCCATCATAATCAGTTGAAGTGTATTGTAGTTGTATCCTATTCTTTACTCAGTGTTTAATTTCATCAATGCCTCTTTTATCGTCCTGGAAACTGTGATTAAATATCTATACATTTTGCCCCTTACCAATTTATTAGAAGACATATTTAATACTATCATGGAGTAGTCAGACCTATAACTTCGTTTAATTTTCACTGCTCCTACCTTGGACATAAGCGATTCAGGCACAAGAAACAAAATTCAATCTTGCTTGTTTTAGAGAACATTTTCTTCCCCATATATATCTATTGTATTCTTCATGTAATCGTTTAATGTGTACCTTTCTATAGTTATATGTATCAGTTCCTGGAACTTGAACCAAGTTGAAGTCCACACATTCGATAATAGACACAATTTCATGTCCATGTATAATATCATTTACTTCAGTGTAATTATTTGGTCCATATACATTAATAATAAGAAAACAGCCTCTCACTAAGTTTGATATCTAATTCAATCAAGTTATGATCCGGATCATTTTCATATCCTATTATATCATACGTAAAATTGCTATTGAAAAAAAAAATACAAACTCATCTCGAGTGTGAACCGTAACAACTTAAAATAAATTCATAACCCTATTATGCTCTAACATACGAAAGTTCATCCTCTGTAAAATGTGTATCTGATAAGTAATATATTTGGCATTGCTTTCGTCTAAAAAGATCAAATGCATTCATTCTTTTATTTTTAAAATTTCATAGTCCTCAACAGCTTAAACATAACATTTTTCATATATCCATTTTCTATTTAAGACTAAACATTCATCGTATATGAAATGTACTATGTTTTGAGGTTAACAGCGCATGTGGTCATACATCATACACTCCCTCTATACTAGAACATATGAGTAATATGAGTAATATATAAAAGAGAAAACGTATTAGAAATAAAAATAAATACCAAAACAGTTAAGCCCTTTTCTTCAATAAAAGGCCAGATTTAAAGACTTTTTTTAAAAAAAACATGGATATTCTCTCAGATTTGTTTTGATTAGTGGAGTTGTTATATTACCAAGGTTAAAGAAAACTATCTAATTTTATTCCTCGAATGACAAACTCTAATAAAATATATCAAATGTGCCCATGCATTTAGGAAAAAAAACATATTAAGTCTAATTCGAAAAAAAAATTAGAAAATGTTGTGTAATTCAGTGACCATGGTTAGGTATTTATCGAACTGTACATTACTAGGCGTAAGAAACTTATTGATTTTGTGACACTGGATATATTTAAAAACGACCTACTTTGCTTCTTGAATCATTTCTAGGGCGGTATTGCGTGTTTCTTCCTTGTTACTTAAATACCTCGGCCAATATTGTACATGAGCGATTTAAGTTGAACGATATGATTCACTATCTCCATTGTGCACTAGTAAAAACGTGTAAATCTATCCTATTTAGTACAGAATTTAAGCAAGAGTTGAGTCATTTTTCAAAGAAATATAGTATGTGTTTATCAAGGATTCAGTCAACAGTGTGAGAGCCATTATGTTGCTTTAAATATGAAACGGTTAGCACAAGGAAATGTAATACAGTAGTGGTACCTTAAATTTCATTTACCAAAGTTTAAAAGAAACAAAAAATACCTATGTAACATTTCATATAGGATTTGCAAGTAAATATTTTAATCGTTAATAAAACTGTACATGGGAGAAAAATTAACCAGCTAGTCCGTTTAGGAAATCTGATTTTAGCACTAGAATTAATTTATAAGACAGTGTTTAGAGTAATTATGACCGCATTTACAGTGGTCTGGTTGTTCAATGAAGAAATATGGATAGGGAGTGGGTCATACAAAATGAAACAGATTATTATTTGATTCAGTAGCGCGTTTCTGTATTTAATTTATCTGAGACAAACATGTGGGTAGAACATAAGTAATAAAAACTTGTACAGATACTCGGCAACAACAGGTTGCATATGTCATTATACGTGTTTACGTTGTTATCTTGATGGGGTAAGTTCATCATGCTGGTTCGTTTATACCAACATGAAATTTTAGGATCAGTGGAAACAGTACTAGACACGGCACCATCAATCACGACATACCAAACAAAAATGCATTATAATATATATTTTCTTCTTACAACATTTTCTGACATTGCGTCATTTTCAATCCACATGCCTTTAGTATCTCTTCTTACAACTTCTCTCTTTATTGTGCCACGTTGATGCTTTCATTGTTCTTAAAACACGATCTGATTACACGTTGCCCATATACTGTATGCACCTTACATATAAATATAGTATGTTAATTCATGTTTCCATCTATTCATCTTGTCCCTTGGCCTGCTCATACATAATTTTTTAATATCTGAGTGTCCTTCTTGTTCTTTTATGTAATTTATTTTATTTTTATACCGTATCTACATAAAACATGTAATTAGTTTAACACATACTAGTTGATTTCCATCAATCTGTACAATGCATAAATGATTCTTGTCAACATAGCTTTAATTTTAAGCATTTTACCACAGTCTCAGGAGGGACGAATTATAATACTTTAAATTTTATGATACTATTTTTTTCGACACAGTGTCTAAATAATTACGCTAGTATGCATCAACCATATGTTACAGCGGCCTTACTAATAAGACATTTTGCAGGGGGTGGGTATCTCATTTGGTACACGATAATCTTGCTCATGGTACACGTTTATGACCAAAGAGTTATAACAAATCTTGTTTGTTTCATACTAAACGGTCTACACGGTGTCCTCGACAACTTGGTTTTCAAAACGCAAACTATATGTACATATGCTATTCACAATCAAAGAGATTCAAATCTGATAAGAAATACTGTTTATAGAGTGAAATGGTGCCCTGCCAGTCAGATGCCATAACGCCTATTAAGTATGCTCATATTTTAGTCATTATTTACAGTTCTTCTTTGAGTTAGCACTATGAGCTAATACATTAAGTTTGATCAAACTCGGACACAAACATGCAGCCTTAAGAATGGTAACAATCAACTATTCACGGACAAAGTACGATACACACGGTTGCTTAGCGAATGGATATGCTATACACACATTACCAGAGCAGGTATATTTAGTGAACTTTCGCTAGTGTTAGGTGAAATTGTTGTAGATGGCTTTACTAAAGGTTCATTCAAGCTTGCTTTTGCAATACAATTGTGCCTTTGTACAATGGATTTGTTTCAAGAAACGTCTACATCGGGCCTCGACATAGTTTTTGCATCATTTTATTTTATTTTTTTAATTTTTTTTTTCTGAAATGCTCTGCACTCTTGAGTTTTCACTTTAAATAATCGAAGACCAAGGTATGCACAGCGTATCGAATTTTTAGCCATATAAGCTTCTTTTAGATCTTGGAGGTAATGCCCTAGAAAATATTACGATGTCAACTGACAGCAGAATACATGTGCTTTTATTTTTCTAAAATGTCTGTGAGTTTTGGAATGTGAATCCGTATTCTCCAGATCTATATTATGCAAAAGAATATCGAGATGGAATTACTCTATCAATGTAGAACATAAAATCCAGAGATTAAACAGAAAGGTCCCTTCCATTATGTTTAGAATGTATTAAATCTTTTCATCGTTTTATCTTTCAAAACGAACAAGAATACATGAGTAAAAAAGAGGTATACAAAATATGGAGGAACTTCGTGGTTATAGTACAAGTATATGACCAAAGAGTAGCAGATTCTAGCCGAACCTTTGAATGCAAAAATGTATATAATGTGCATTCACCAATTAAAGTCGAGTAGCGAGATTTGGGAATTGTAGTACAACAGAAGTAAATCATACAACAATAAACTTGAGAAAACCAAATTTAGAAAAAATAACAAACACGCCAATAGATCTAAGCTAATAATACGTGATTGACTTGATGTCGAAATTCATTCATCAAATACGTATATTTTAAGCCTAATTTAAAAGAGAGCCAAAAAACACCAACCTAATTAAACTTAATTAACACATGACTGACTTGATGTCGAAATTCACTTTGAACTTAAATTACACTATACATTGCATACAAGAGTTTCTTGCTGTATATATTCATATCTACATAACGAGTAGTACATATGTCTTCTTTAACAAAGCTATGAAATATATTAGAAACAGGTCTCAATATATAAAAAAATACAAACGAAACTCACCTGAAAGCTTAAAATTGCTCTGATATGGAGCCTATGAATTACTAAAATATCCTGATTCAGAACAAAAAATCTATTCTATATCCAATTTGTATAGATCATCTACACTTCCAAAAAATAAATTCATACCAGACTTACTGAATCAAAAAATAGGAAGACAAATTTTCATGTGTACCATATGCTCATTTTGCCTTTTGCTGGATGAACAAGGAAACTGCTATATATTATAAAGAAATATTTATTTTAGCATAAGGATTCATAAAGTGTATATATCTTTAGTACAACTCCTATATACAATGAAACATTACAATTTGATATAGTTGCCTTACTTTTCGCAATGCAGTATGAAAACAAAAAAGAAAAAAGTGATGTACATACTAGAAGCAGGTTCTGCTGTAATTTCCTCACAAAATTATTTCACATAGCAATATTTTAATAAGTTTACTTCCTATAGAGGCAACTTACTTAATATCTTATTATCTTCTACAGGTATGGTACAACTACTCTAATATGCACTAAAATCTATTGTAGGTAAAAAAAAAACATACCTTTGTACAATGTATGTCCATCACGTCAATGGAAACAATTATACATATGCCTCTTCAACTTCAAAATAAAAGTCTTGGGAACTATTCAAATATAAAATGAATACCATCGCAAGGACTACGTGGTAACAGGTACGGTATTAGCGGGTGTATATATGTATATACGTAGGTAAATATTAGCAACATTTGAGGAAACTATTGGATCATCTTTTCGCTTGCGCAATCGTTATGACTCTTTGAGCGTTCCTCCGAAATTTTTTTTACATCTGTAATTACATTATATGCATGCATATCGCTGATACAAATGAATTCGAAAAAGGAAAGAATGTCATCAAGTCTATTCATATGCATGTGCCACGATTACTTGCAATGGATTCAAACTCACGGTCTATAACATGGCTACAGGTTGGTGCTTGCCAAATAATTCAAAACACATACACACACATTCTTGTATTTGGTGCATATCGAGGACTCGAGTATGGAAAACGGTACAGAGGACATTTGTTCTAGCTATCCTAGAGTGAAGAAAGCTACAGTTTCTGGCAGTACATTTATAGCAAACGGTGATAAATTGAGAAAGGTATTGCAGTATTAATTCTAAGTAATATCAAATTTCGTAATGCAAGTGAGGACGCACACGGTTACACAAATAGTCTGTACTATCAAGTTAAACTTAGGACATACATAAATATTGCTCAAAACATGCAAACTGTAGACAATAGGACGTCATGGACAACTGGGACTCCCATTATCTTGCAAAATGAAAATGAAGACATACATTACTAGGCCGTTCATGAACGGTTCAGACTTAGAGGGTTAGTGCACTCAGACGTAATTGTGGTTCTTTTTTTCATCCCAGACAGATCCTTGGCCCTTTCCAGAATCAACGGACGACCTCATTATAAGTATCCCTTCTGCATCAGTTGTTAATTGTTACTTCATACAGCAAGGAGGCAGCCTGGTGGGTTCCGTACAATTCATAAATGTGTTTGGACAGAAGCACAATACGGAGTTTGTAAATAAGCTCATGTAAAAACAGCTACTGAGCTATTGTAAGTGTACGTTAATTGTCAGTATCAAGAAAAGTTTCTACATGACGCCAACATATTCCACAAAATCTGAAACCATATAATTTATGAAATCTCAAACTGAGTTATTTTCATTTGTTTGTATTTGTCTTCATTATTATCAAGTTCGTTCTATTTGGATTATATTAATTGTTTTATAATATTTCTTACATATAAAGTTTGTTGGTTAAATTCGATCTAAGTATTTAACACATGCTTGTACACTAATGGTCTGCACTATACTTAAAACGAAAGACGCACATAATAATTTTTAAAAATATGTAGACTGTGGACAATGGTACAACACAGACAACGAGGAAATCTTTACACACATAGAATTAACTATCAATACAACTACAGGCGCACGTAACTGTTGAAAAGACTGTGGAAAATGGTACATCATGGACAACGAGGACATGTTTACACATATAGAATGAATTACAATACAAACTAAGAATGCACACAATTATCAACACAATCATGGAGACTGTGGACATAAGTACATCGTGGATAACGAAGACAATCTTACACAAATAGTCTGAACTATCAATACAAACTAATGACGCACATAACTATTGACAAAAACATGGAGACTGTGGATAACGGTACATCATGGACAAGTGGTACTCGCATTAAGTTGCAACATGAAAAATGATGAGACAAAAATTATGAGACCGTGCATGCAAAGTTACTCAGAGGGTTAGTGCACTCAGAAAACGTATCGCCGTATGTCATGCAAACCCTAACACGTGATGATTCATATGGATCACTGGCCAGTACTGACGCAGCAAAGATGTGAGCATCACGTGATTCATAAGCACATTGACATTTTCCTATACCTATTCGACTGTCACTATATATGATGCCCAAATTCAAATCGTCAAAACTTACACATTTTTCGTGACATTTTCAGTAGATACTAAATATTAACACTAATTCACACTAGGTAAGTGTCAATATAAAGTACCTTGAGTTTATATTATATGCTATGCTAATGAGTAGGGCGTGAGGTTATGTTTGCTCCAGCGAAATGTCAATAGTGGTTGGGTTTTTTAATCCTGGACTGATCCATGACCCTTTCCAGACTCAAAGGATGGTCACATTATAATTATCCATTCCCTAGGTTATTCATCAATTCTTAATTGCTGCTTCATACAGCAAGGTAGCAGCCTGGTGGTTCTATACGTTTACATACATACATATAGTGCATTAATAAGCCCATGTATGAAAATGTCTTTTGTGATATTTTAGATATGGTTAAATTTACACTATCAACCTATTCCACAAAATATGAAACCATCATATCATTCATGATATCTCAAGCTGATTCATATTTGTTATTATTTAATTTGCATTTGTATTTTAGAAAAACTTATAATATTTATTAGAAATTAAATTTCTTTCGTCAGTTCTACCTGATTATTGATTGATCGTGTTTATAATATAATATAAATACAATACAATAAAATACAATACAACACATTTATTCAGTATTTTAGGCAACCTGCCCATAATTCATATAAAATAGCATAATATAGCGTTGGAACAGGGCACACACAAACAACAGGTAATATATAACTACATTCTTGTGTCAGATCATAGTACACATAATAAACTTTCTTTTCTTATGAATGCATAGTACAGAAAGGTAGCTAGATTAGTCAGTATTCTAGGATTACCAGAGGACATAATATTAACAAAATGTATCAATGATAAGCCATCTTTAATGTAGATTCTTTTCTCTGAGATCCCCATATGGGTTACATACTAAAAGAAAATGATGTTCATCTTCTATAAGTCTTGAGTCATTCTTTTCACAATATGGGCAGATTCTATCAGATATATCCAAACCATGATGTCGACATGTCTCTATTGCTAAATTGTGACTGGAACATCGAAATCTAAGAATTGCATTTTTAAATTTTAACGGAAGACCTATAGGTAAAAACTGTTCAGGATTTAACAAAGATTCAAAACATCTGTAACTTCATCGCGTTGAACCCGTAACTTCACAGTGTCATTTTTGTATCATAAAATCTTTAACTCTTTGTTGAAATATATGAACAAATTAATTTCTCCAACACTTTACTCAATCCATACAAAACCAAACCCATTTGAATATAATACTTTCTTCACATGTGTTGCCCTTGTAATACGATTATTTTCATCAAGATGCTTTAACATCAGATAACAATTATAGGAAAACCTGTTTTGATCCATGTAAATTAAATGTAGCCAAATTTTAATAAGCCATTTGTAATAGGTAACACACAGAGTGTATCTGCCACATTCAGGAATTGCATAAGCATTATTCGTTGAAGATGAGAGAATAAGGCATCATTTGAAAAACTTGTGTTGTGCTTTTTCTATTACTTTTTAATATTCGTCCAGACTTCTGAACCATAGCACAAAACTTGTTTAACCATGTTATCAAGAAGTTAACAAATATAAAAACTACTGAAGTAGCTCAACTTTTGCTGATATCTAAAAATACATTGAATAGATTTCTGAGCCAGGGCAGTAAATGTATGTTTAGCTGTACACAATATAAGTTTGGGGGTAAAAACTAAACCCATATATTTAGGAGTACATTCAATCAACTGACATCTAAAATACCACTTCTCTCTCTCTCTCTCTCTCTCTCTCTCTCTGAATATTCCAACATTCCTAAAAACAATTATCTTTGTTTCATCTAGATTGATGTTCATGCCTAAATTTGGCAAAATTCATCAAGAATATCTAGAATTTCTATTTGTTTTGCAATAAAAATCATTGTTTCAGCACAGATTACATGATGATATTTTAAACGTATCGCGTCAATAAGATCATTAATGAATAAGGAGAATAAAATTGGACTAAGAATAAAAACTCTGTCTCATGCCTATTTGACAGAAAAAGTAATCTGTTAAAATTTTAGGAGTTTTAACACATCATTTCAAACTAGAATGAATTGACTTAAGTATATACACGAATTTACCATTAATACCTTTTTTCAGGGCTCGAAATGAACGCTAATACGCTCATCCGAGATCAGTGATTTTGATGACGGAGAACTAAAACCTAGCCGTCACTAGTCCGTTTGAGCAGTGAAAATGTTCTGCAGTCTCAATCATTGCAGTTAACAAGTGGTTTTGTGTCGGATGTATCAAACAAAACACGAGACGTTGTTCCCTTTCATCGTTAATTGATCTTTTTACTGTATTAACTGAATACTTACCAACATCAAGCACTTTATAAGGTACAGTAAATCCCGCTGAGGAAATAGACAAATGTTATTCCACGCATCAAGTAAACAGTCTTCGCGCACATGGAACGAGCCTATTGTTGTGGCCCAAACACTGATTTCAATCCGGATAAAGAAAAAAAGCTATAGGGTATCTGGCTAGTATTGGCCAATTTGAAAACGTCGCGTTGGTCTACTCAACAAACAATCCAGAATTATGCCGAATAACGTGTTTAATATTTATATAGTTGTTGATCACTATGCATCATCGCCTCTGAGTAAGCACCTCTGTTATATGGCGACCAGCTTGGCGGACACGTATGTATGATAAGAGTCGAACAAAATAGTTCAAAATAATTGGCCCCATTACGTATTTAGTGGTGTTGACTTGCTAAAGTCAGTCTAATATATGTCTTGATCGTAATTTGAACTTAGTAACATGTGTTTTTTGCAGAACGTAAAATTGCCCAGGCTAACTGGAGCACTTTCCTAGTGAAATCTTCAGTTTTAGGTACATAGTTCTTTCACGTTGTCAAACTCTTTAATTTCGAAGGTCAGTAAATCTTGCATTTAGTTCCCAAACCCATAATGCCTAAATAGAGAGTGATCGGTTTTGAAAAACACTGGAACTTATAAAGTTTGCGTACTTGATAGACATTCAATGTATTGTGCGGTGACAATTCTAAAGTATGTACGTAGTTGAGTTTTGCAGAACCTAAGCACAACTGCGGCCATATGGTGCCAACTAAAGAAATAATTCGAAAATCAATGTGGAAAGTTGCCCAGCCTCCACCGAAACGTCAGAAATTAGATGATGACGAGAGTGTGAGAGAAAGAGAGACAGAGATACACGCAGAGAGCGATCATAAATATGACCAAGAGAAGAAAGTAAGAAAGTACCAGAAATGCTGGGAAAAATGCATATGAATGGCGGAAGTATAACCCAGGATAAGATGTGATCTTCTGCACTTTCTGCACTTAATATTCGGAGAAAAACTAAACTGCGCGCGGAACGTCATTATGAATCGTTGATGGGTGTAGAAACGTTCATAAATTGACCCTAAAATCACACAAATAAGGGTGCTCCTTAGCTCACCAGACATCAAAGATTGTAACGCAACAGATGTCACCAAGCCATTGCATATTACAGGACCAAAAACAGAAGATGATGAATCAGTTACAGAAAAGGAATAAGAACTTTTGAATTTCAATGAATCTTGTTTGTGAGATACAGTTGTTATTGTTTTGATTTGATGTTAATGAATAATAAATGTTGAATTAGAAACTGAACTGACTTCTGTTTGATTTTCGCAGGATCACGGAAATTTAGGCCTGATCAGTAAAAAATTTATTATAGTGATCCCATGGGTCAGTGAAACAGAAATCCTAATGTCAAGCCCTGATTTTCTTTATTTCAAGATCCAAAGTTTCATGTGAGATATGGCATCAAAAGCTGTAGAAATAAACAATGAAGTCTACTACCCTTCTTTGACAAATACTTCTGTACAATTGATTGTAGAAATAAATATTTTGTCTACTGTGGAATGTCTTTTGCAAAATCTCATGAATAATATTATTATCATCAGACCACATACTTAATCTGGTATTCAATACTTTTATAACATTTTCATACAATACATCTATTAACAAAATATCTTTATAATTGTTGGGATCTAGAAATGAACCTTTCTTATATAATGGACAAATTATGCTTTTGCTTCATTCCTCTGGAAATATACCAGAGTCAAACATTTTGTTAAATATAATCAGTAAGAAGGGTGTAATATCTATGTGAGTTTATCTGAATATCTCAATTACCAAGCCGTCAGGTCGCTAGATTTTCTCTGAAGCAATGCTTTTAATACTACATACTTAATCTGAAACCATTATATAAAATTATGAGCTTTTTTTCTATTTGGTTGGATTGTATAATTTTCCTCATATTTACTACAAATGTCAAATGTTAAATTAGTCTGATAAATCAGCCCCCAAGCCTATACTGATACTGATGGACGGTTTTAGATACTGATCTCACCTATTCAACCAATCGTGCAATTGGTGCGGACAAATGTGTCCACAACATATTGGTGTATATTTTAGGAACTTACCGGTATTTTTCGCGGCACTTGAGTTACGATCGGTTGAAGGGTCCTTTTGGGGATATGTGCATAATATTTCCAGATAAAATCCTATGTTTGACAACTTCTAAATCCAAGTGGAATAGCAAAACACTAACGAATGTGTCCATTTCGAATTTCGTGGCTACATACAGCTGTTAAATCATATACAGCATCCAATCAGATTCGACTTCAGCGCATTAGCTCATTTGAAAGTTTCGGTTGACAAAATACAGCGACGCTCATATCGAGTCACATGCCCAAATCATTCTAATGATTAATTACAAACATGTCTTGTATAATTCTACTTTAGTAGAGTCATTTTTTGCAGTCCCTTGTTGGCTCGGGATGTATAGTAGGCCATATGCGCCTTCCCGCATGTCGTCAGAGGCGATTAAAGGAGGCAGGGGCTCAGAAATTGGTGTGCCGGACTTGTGAATTGTGCAGGTTCGAATCCTACCATTGGATTAGTTAGGGCCGGCTACCGTGGTGTGTCCCTGTGCAAGCCACGTTATTCCTGTGGCCTTGGCACTAAATAACCTATTTCTGTTGTTGTGTCGTAAAACACGAAACCAAACCAAATCATTTTTGCTTTGGAATATTTGTATGTTTGTTTTCTAAGAAATTAGTCGCGGATGACCTATGTCTCTCTGTCTATAACGCTGTCTCCTCCTAAACAGCTTGGTGGAAATGTAATATTCTTTGTAGTACAGTCAGCTCTTGTTATAACGACCAAGCTTGTGTCCAGTCATTTTGTCGCGGTAACGAATACGTCGTTTTAAAGATCGTGTCTTAATTTAGAACAAGTGGTCCTTGTCTAGTCGCTGGCAAACCAATGTAGCAGTGAGAAGAATGAGTCAGAAATAGAACTCTATTATATATTTGATATTATCGTAATTATTGTTAAATTTTATACACATTTTCCTACATATTAAACTCATTTTCTAACAATGACATGTGTATATGTTATTCTCTGACATATTCCTGGTCAAAGTAAAATCACAAGGAATGACAATGTCGTTGTGAAAAGAGTGTATACTCAAATATGCATGTTTGTTACGGGAATATTGCTATCGGAGTCGGAACCTGAATATTCCGTGATAAAGATCAAATTAGACACGTCAATGAGAATATCATACATTTTCAGACAGAACCCCAATATTCCGCTATAATAAATGTTAGTGAGAATTACTGTATAATTTGTCATTTGTCAACGATCTGAGAGAAGTTTTTTTTTCTTTTTTTTCCGTATACAATTGTACGAAAGAACATAGCATACTGCTTTAGAATTCGATCTAAAAAAATTCAACTCATCATAATATAACGCATAGCATAAATCTGATCGAATGCAGCTACGCTGCTGGCTTGACCTCTGTTTAACTTTTGGCCCTACATTGCCTGTATTCTATCTCACCTAGGAGTACATTGCCATGGAAACAGCAATTTAACAACATTGGTAACTAGGTCTCAATTTCGCACAGTTTTGCTTTGCGAGAGAAATGTTATTTGTTTCTTAAAAAGCAAGAAACACTTTAAGTAGTGATATTGGTAATATTTTGTAAAAAGAGGAATAGCTAATCAAAAATTAATGAATACAAACACGAAATACTGACAATTTTCAGAATAAAGTAAGGTTAAGACTTGACTTCGATGTGAGAGCACAAATATGAAGTCCAAGATGAAATGTAACGCCTCTCTAGTACATGGATAAGCATGGAAATATCAGACCAAAAGAGAAATTAGAACTCTGATATAATCCATGTATTTATTTCTTTTGACTTTTTTTGGTGAAAATTGTGGAAGAGAGGGACTTACAAGAATAAATTATATGTTCGCTATATTTCGCTACTAGGTCAAGAAAAAAGTGTAAATACAAAAACTATTAGGTTGCGCGTTGCATGATAATCACACAATGAATTGGTTTCAATCCAGCTATATTTGTATCACGCCATTAAGATAAATGAAGGTTAAAGAGACCTATATTTCACCTCTTACTAGCTTTGGCTAAGTTGTTGTATTTATCTCATGATCACATGGGTTTTGACATGTTGTATGCAAACGTTCCTACCTAGATTCCTGAAATTTGATGAAGGGAAGCATCTTGACATATACTTCACCCTTATTGCAAAAGGAGATCTCTTTGACCTATATTTAGCTTAAAGTTAGTTCGTATGTTCTGTACATTTTAAAGTTATGAAACTTGATAACTGGACGCATCTCTGTGAGTAATCAATATAATTACTGATGAATGAATTATGCTTGTAACAGTGGTCATACTGGCTGTTACTCCAATATACTGACAGTCTATGATTTCCAAGTGGTAAAATCTGGCTTCCAGGCTGGACAATAATAGTAGTTTCTGAAGAAGATTTACTAACAATGATTTGAAGGGGAAAAAACCAGCAAAAATATCCTTTGCTTTTATGAACTCTTTATGTTTCCTCTGCTTTGACATCACATAAAGGAATGTTCTTTATTGTTTAATTTATTTTATGCCCTGTCACAATGGCCAACAATATTTAGGTCACAATCATTTTGGCGTTAACTTATTTTCTGGATGGCAACAGGAGACTACGAGAAGCTTCGTAGAGGCGAGCTATGTAATCGGTAATTGCATTCGGCTTGTCAAAGAGTTCTGATAAATTAATCAATAAATACCCCAAATCTTATCTTTCGAAGTTGTCACTTGTTGTTTATACACTGCATGGGACGTAGTTCTTCGTTTCACCTGGCATTTTTGCAAATCGATAAGACCTTGTCACGGTCATGATTTTACTTAAAATCGACGGTCTTTGAGATCATTGTAAATGTATGGGGTAAAAGTAAGAAGTGAAAGTAAGAAGTGTCATTGATGTTTATCTCAATAGATTTGCACAGATTTCCGCGAATTCGTCATGAATGACCATGGAATAACACATATAATTCTCTCTCTCTCTCTCTCTCTCTCTCTCTCTCTCTCTCTCTCTCTCTCTCTCTCTCTCTCTCTCATAATATTAGCCCACCAACCACGGGACTGTAAGTTATTTGTAGTATAACTACAAAGGCTTGAACCTGCCTGGAAAATGTGTTGCTACAAACTGCAAATATAAAGAGCCAATATAACAATTATCTATCTATGAAGACAACAGCACCCCATCACAATCACAGTCATATACACGAATTCATACACTGACGATAAAGTAATTTCTTGCAAAAGCACAGAATTTGATACACACACAAATTATGAAGTCACATTATTATGGACAGCTATGCAGTATTTTGAAGAGGACTTCTATACTAGTAAAGGGAACAGAAATTTACTGCGACCAAACAAATATCAATAAAAAACATTTATACATATCGAGACGCTGGCTATTGACCGATATCTATTGGCTCAATGTATGCCGGATATATACACCAATTCAAATAATAACTGTACACTGTACCTGATTGCTGGTCTTTAAAAAGAACTCACTTGTGTTTCATGTTGAATAAATAAATTGAGAAAAAAATATAAATGTTGGGTAGTACTATTATTTCCACTCTTCTAAACCTACAGAAATGCGAGGTACAAATGTCCTTTTACATGTTAGAAATCACTCACGGCTACATTTCCATACCAAGAAAAGCATCTGCGGTCCGCAAGTGTTGTGATATTAAGATTGCGTCAGACATTGCTTATTTGCAGTAAATCGCAGTTCGCTGTATGATGGGTGATACAGCTTTATAAGACACGATTGATTTTAATTTTATGTTGATGGATGTAACTCTTGAATGTCTTTAAAAGATGGCATTAAAAGTGGTACATCAATTTTTTTTTAGACATCCATATTCAGTCAGTACTCAAAAATTCCAGAGACTGGCCATGCAAACCTAGGACTCGATACATCCATGGAGTTTTTGAGTCTTAAGTTGAGGATACTCTAACTTTCTAAGTTAGCCATCAGGAGGACAGGGATCACGGAAACAAAACTGACTCATATTAGTTAGGGTTAGAGGGCGGGAAAGAAATTGTGTAGTTTGCTCTAATTGAATTTGTCTTTACGGTTGACAATAAACACTTACTAGGGGAAATCGACATGTAAATACCGTGTATACCTGATGATGTTTTCTATATAATGAGATAAAATTTCTGAACTGTTATGATATTTTTAAATAATACATTCTTTGATGAATTGACAGATTTGTCAAACATTGATATCACAGTGGTAGATGCACTAATTTATAAAAAGAAAAAACTCAATAAAACTTTGATTTTTGTAAATAAAAATGTTTTTTGTTTTTTAAATCTTGTATTTTCGCTGGTTCTCGACAATTCATGTCAAAGATCACCGACTAGGAAACATTAGTCTTTTATAGGTGGATTATTTTTTAAACCTTGATTTGTGTTACAATATTCTTATCCTTTCTGAAGGTACATGTTTCAATCAGCCTGTGTAAGGGGTGGTTGGTAGTGCCGCTGGTGGTGAGGTGCTGTAACAAAGTTGAAACATTTCCGATGATTATCTGATTGGTGGAAGATGGCATTTATCATTATTACTTTAAGTAACTAACATTAGATTATGACGAAAGGACAGTCAAACAGGACATTTCAATCCTAGACAGACTAAATGAGTCTTTCTCTCTCTCTCTCTATCTCTCTCTCTCTCTCTCTCTCTCTCTCTCTCTCTCTCTCTCTCTCTCTCTCTCTCTCTCTCTCTCTTTCTCTCTAAAGATGGCGATAGAAACAATCAATGCTTTCTATCAAACAGAAAATTATAACAGCGTTAGTTTGTCTTATTTTCGAGATATAAGTTATTTGATATAAACAACTGTTATAATGATGCCAGGGGATATTCTGCAAAGAATAGTAGTGTTAACTGCATTAAACTCTTTACCGTGGTTGTCAACAACGATCGAATGCTACGGTATATCATCTTCCTCGATAACAGCATTTACACCAAACTTCGATTAGAAATAAATAAATAATATATATATATATATATATATATATATATATATATATATATATATATATATATATACATAACAAGCGCACGTCACATTATGACGAGACTTTGAACCTGTTATCTGTTTCGTCATTTTCGTCATTTTCTTCATTAGAAAAGCGTCTGGCATCGAAAGGAATAATTACGAAGTCTATGTAAAAACATTCGTTGTTTCGTTTATGTGTATAATCTGCTTTAAATATATAAATGTATCTCATGGCTACTGTGTTATTTAGATTTACATAGGTTTACTTTGATTGGTTTTCTTATGGCACATGAACGCATGTAGGTTATTATGTGCTGAGGCAACTGGAGTAAAGTGACTCATCAGTTCTGATTAGATGATACGGCTCGAGCCCGTAGCCTTTCGGTCGCGAATATGAGACGCTAACCACTGAGCCACGGCGGTTCCTATTTAGATTTATATACCCATATCATATTTTCCAATATTACACACGTTTAATACCATCCATTGACATAACGAATGACGGCATTCAAGCCATTACATAGATTTCAATTATTGTTGTTCATATTATTGTTTATATCATTATAATTCTTTATTGAAATATACTTTAGTTACAAAATAGACAAATTCTCTAAGATGCGTGTACCAACTTAATACTCATTTCATCTATACTGCACTAGTAGGCCCCGTTGAATGCAGACAAGCCTGCTAACTTCACCTCTATTTCACTTTTTGGAAACTGTACATAAGCATACTGTTGTATATGTGAATTAGCAACATATAATATATTTATTCTTAAGACCAATACCTGAATTTCATTTTTAAAATATGATGCTTTTTATGCTCACTTTCCAGACTAATATTAAAAGTTTGTCAAGAAAAAATAAGATTAAAAAAGGATAATCTTATTATTTTTAAAAGACATTATTGGTGGGTTTTTTTTGTTTGTTTTTTTTTTTACCTCTCAAGGCTTTGTTGTTCATGTGCAAGTTGGTCAAGAAATAAGGTCATTGCAGTGTCAAAACCTTTGAGACGTTAAAGGAGAAACAAATCCCGGTATAGCAAATTTCAGTTCAAAGGCATAAAGTTGAAGATTCAGGTTTCAGGTGACTTACATAAGCCAACTCCAGCACGCAGCTGTAAATAGTATGATTTGTAAGCACTTCGTGTTGCGCAAGGGGCGATTTATAAAAACTGTTTCTTGTTGTATAAATAAATTTCACCAATATGGTATCGTATTTTGGTGATATAACTTCTAGTTTTTATAAAAAGAAAATCAATTATAAAAGAATTGAAGAAAAAGTTATGTGCACAGAGTCTGCATAATCAGTTTGTGCACAGTCAACTCTTTCTGCCGATTCACTGTTGGCTTATAAGGGTTAGGCTGTTTCTGAGAAAAATGTATTTAAATCCTTTTTTCTTTTATTAAACTTGTGTGTCCCTTCGAGAAGGAAGAGAAATTAATTCAAAGGAAAATTGTTATATGTACAAACATAATTCTACAGGCAAAGCACACTTGTTGTGAATTAAGATGTCAAGGTGAAGTGTTTCGGTAAGAACTATTAGTAGGGGCAGTTTGTTACTTATCGATACTTAGAAAGCTATTGTGAATGATAAAGGAAAAATATAATTTTCCATGTACATTTTAAAAGGGGCTTTTGTATACTGTTACAAGTGATACGTGTTTCATTATGTAGATAATTGTGACTGTTTGTAAATAAATGAATGTACAGGTCGGATTTTAGGAGCCGCGGTGGCTCAGTGGTTAGCTTTCCGGAGTCGCTACCGAAAGGCTGTGAGTTCGAATCCTGCCATAGGATCAGACTGGTGTGTTCTTGGGCAAAGCACTTTACCCCTTGTTGTCTCGGCAATAAATAACCTACTTATGTTGCTTTGCCGTTAAACACCAAACGGAACTGGGTCAGAATGATGGAATGTCCTTGAGAAATAAATGCCAGCTATATAGTGCGTTCACAATATCAGTGTACCGGCAGTGAATATAAAACAGAACATCAACTCTTGAAGTTAGGAATGTTTGTTTGTGTTTTGTGGGTTTAAAGCCATTTTTCAGAATAGAATAGGCTATACATGGCGGCCAGTATATTTGGTGGAGGAAGAACCAGGGAAGACCCCGGGAAGAACCACCGACCCACGGGAATCTACCGGCAAATTTTCTCACATACCCACGTTGGCCGAGCGTTATTCAACCCACGCGGACAGACATGAGATGTGAGTAAAGGCGAGCGCCTTAGACCACTCGGCCACCCCGGGCCCCACATTTAGGAATGTCGTAATAATGTATGTTCTGAATGGTCTCGCTGATAGTGTGTTTTATACAGTTGTTCGATTTGCACTTTTATGTTTTAGGGAAGGCCCGAAATATGATTTACCTAATGTGATGTAAAACCTAAACTAACACCAACATTGTGCATGAATATCAGGAATAATTTTTAAAATTAAAAAAGTTTTGAGAAAAAAAAAATCTTACACAATTTAATTATGCGAGTGTAATCCAGTGCCATGCCAAAAACAGATATAGAAACTGTTCGATACTTTTCTGATACTTATGACAGTAGTTTTGCACGACCTGTATTATAAAACTGCTTGATTTGGAGAGGAACATCATGTACGTTAACTATATCATTTTAAAACTTTCTAAAACAAAATGAATGAATTTAAATACCGTATTATATAGGGCTGCTTCATAATATATACTGGTATTGATAACTGTAACCTCCACAAGAGTTTCATCTACAACTATCTTCAGTTCTTTGTGGCAATTGCATTGTTATCCGAATATTTGTTATTGTGATTGACTGTTTGATTCATTGATCGACTGATTGTACTGGAATCAAACTTTAGTGTGACGTAACAAGTTTCGAAATAGCGCACCGCTCTGGAGATCATACTAGTTAGCTGGATTTGAGCACTTATGGAATAAAACTGGCCTTATTCTCAATGTTTATTTTGTTGTGTAATACATGTATGAAGCTTCTCTCTCTCTCTCTCTGTCTCTCTCTGACTGTCTCTCTCTCTCTCTCTCTCTCTCTCTCTCTCTCTCTCAGACACGTTCAAATTAAATGTTGAAATAGGAGTGAATGTTTGTTTTACCATACTATGCATTTCGTAGTGACTTCGTATTTTTCAAGCCGGTTTAGCTGAATAAATCGATGATGCATACAACATTGTTTCTTTTGTATGTTGTAGGGTGTTTTATATCAATCTCAACAGAAAGAATACTAATATACTATAAACAAAACCCATAACATATATATTTTAACCGAAATGAAGTTCCTTGCTATGCCTACAGAAGCGGCTGTTGGTGTAATAGCTTTGATGTTCTGTAATATTCCAGAAGTGAAATACAATGGGTCAAACCGATCTATGATAGTACATGTATGCAGAGAGTTGGTGGATGGGGTTAATTTTCTAATACATGCTTCCAAAAACAGTTTATCTTTTTGTATTGTTTTGACACTATTAACGAGAACGATACACTTAATGTTATAATACTCTCACGGTTCACTTAACAAGTCACTTAGATTATATATGTGGCAATTCAAAGTACCTTGCAAATGTGTTTTGTATCGCTGATTGCTATTGTATAGGGAACGCGAAGAAATTTTAAAACAGTTTTCAGATCCCCAGGTTGCTTTCTGTGTAAACCTTACTGAAGAATACCGCATGAGAAGGAATAATAATCTCTTATACAGTACTTAATAAATTTACTTTTAATTTCCGGTATATAGCCTGCCCCTGTAGAACATCCTGTGCGTTCTGGCTATCACTAAAAATCTGTTTAAAGGACTATATTGAATAAAGACCGTTTACTGCCTCCTTTTGTGAAAAAATAAATATTGTAAAATTTCATAACTCTTTGTCTTGTTGTGTCATTTAAGATAAAATCAAATTCATCTACCTTCAGTATGTTTATAGATTTCCAGTTCATAGCAAAAAAACGTCCTTTGAACATGGGCTGATGTTGGAAATTGCAGAATAAATGTTGAACTGAGCACTTCATGCTCCAAAATTAGATATGAGCGCAGTTTTGTTCCATGAAGAAATTTCAGCAGACTGTGTATCTTTTATACGCAAATATGTCTTCTAAATGTCATCGTATAACAAGGTTGCACTGATAACGAAAAACTAAACATTCATGAGTTTTACTGTCCACGTTGCGTTAGCCTTTTGTTCCTGTTGCACTGTTGGTACCTTTATCTCCATTACACGTAAGGAAATATAACTGCAGTTTCTACAACATTTTATTCTATTCTACCAGTATTGTACTCAAAATATTCAGAAGAAACAACAAAAAGATATTTTAAACAATCGTATTCATTTCTTACTTACAGTATTTATCCTTTCTAAATATTAACTTACCTTTCTCACATGGCTGTTTTGTTAGAGGCGCCAGAGATGATTTGGAAAGAAGTAAATAAAAACTCTGAGGTAAATATATTAAGTAACATTTGATTGCTTAACGCGCCTGAACACTGCCAATTTATCACATACAGGATGCCATAACTAATATTGATATAA
Organism: Margaritifera margaritifera; assembly: GCA_029931535.1. NCBI lineage: Eukaryota > Metazoa > Mollusca > Bivalvia > Unionida > Margaritiferidae > Margaritifera > Margaritifera margaritifera. Next base: position 2,593,384 of record JAQPZY010001694.1, on the reverse strand, counting down.
GTAGATGTATTGTTGCTTACAAATAAAGTATAACAAAAAGATTTAACGTTTTATATTCAATCATGTTTCGAGACAACACATCATTAGAGAAATTAAACGTACCGTAGAGTCTACTTGTAGTGCATTTCTTCTCACATACACACACATACATCTTAAAATAGAACTTGCTATATAAGTGAAAGCCAAGATACATTTAAGAAGATTTAATTCAGTCAATATTTCTTCTAGATTTAATTACATTAGCTTTATATAAAAGGGGTCTGTACTGTACCGTACTTCCTCGGAGTACACAAGTAAAGGATGTTTTCAAATGTACTATATAACAGCAAATGTGTATACGGTACTTCATTTTCTCCAAAACTATATAAAAAAAATTGTTTTAAATAAAAATAAAAGATATAGGGAAATATGTTACAATGGTCAGTTAAAACAGGGATTGATGAACAGAAGAATACATCAGTCTCCAGATTAACATTGTAAGACAATATATTTATTGAAATTATAGTACTTGCACAAGTATTTGATTACTCGAATGGTACAGTGTCGATTAACGTCACATAAAAACCAGGTTTGAATCGTGGAAAGCAATATATTTGTTTCTTCTTTATTTTTACTAACCTTTTGAATGTGACAAATACCTCCAAAGTTACATCCTAAGTTTAAGTAATTGTTGAAATTCCATCAATCATATAAATATTTGGAGAAAGAAACATGTAGAGATTCACCTTCCAAACAAAGGCAGATTAATGTATGTGAGTGCAAATTTAATATTTGTTTGCAAATAATTATATTTTCACAAATGCTGAGTAGTGAATATGAGGGGGTAGTCTTCTAACGGATTTGGGCGGCGGATGGGTGGGTGGGTTCAGGTCCTATTCATCATTCCAAATTGCTGCCTGCCCGACAACATGACGCCGTCTACTTTCATAGTGGCCGAAAATGTTGGGGGGTTTTTTGGGGGGGTGGGGTGGGGGGGGGGTTTGTTTGTTGCTTTGTTTTGTTTTTCGTTTTTAGAGGATTTTATACTTTGTTACAATAGTTATTTGACCCAAGTCGAGCAGGTTATGAAAGTTAATAGTCTGGGGGTTGGGGGGTTGTTTCTATTTTATTTTATTTCTTTTTTTTTTTATTTTTTTATTTTTTGGGGGGGAGGGAGGGTGATACCATGTCACCAACCGTGATTTCATTGCTTTGATTAGGTATCATGTATGTTGGATGTAATATTATAATATGAGAGAGAGAGAGAGAGAGAGAGAGAGAGAGAGAGAGAGAGAGAGAGAGAGAGAGAGAGATAGAGAGAGAGAAGGTTCTTGTTGGGAAACTATTGTATCTAAGGAGCATTAAAAATATTCATCTGTAAAGACATTTCATTTAAATCTTTCGCAATCAGTGTTCTCGCCAGTGAAGGACAGGCAAGACCTGCATATCACAGTGATGGGTTGATGGATGGTTTGTTGGCAGCATTGATGACTGTGTTAAAGCTTCAAATATAGTCGTTTTCAGCGTTATACACATTTTGCAGGCAAGATTTTTCTGCGAATTTCCTTTTCTCTATATTTTTATTATTGCTCTGTGTATGCATACACGAGAGAGAAATAATTGATTCAGGGGAATTTGTGTTTCTTTTACATGCTATATTACACGTGGCAGATGTGTGCACAAAACTATCCAATTATATTAATAATGAAAACTCTTTACATACTTCACAATTTTATTAAACGTTTAGAATCAATATATTTTTCTTTATTATATCATTTCCACTGACAATCTGTGAGGAAGAATACATATACTAATTGAGTCAATGTTAGCCAGGGTTGAATTTTGATTTTAAAAAATGTCTCAGAGCATATATATATATATATATATATATATATATATATATATATATATATATATATATATATATATATATATATATATATTGAGAGAGGGCTATGTGTGTGTATAAATCTGCATATCTGGATTTATAACGTAGGTTTTCAATGTGTTTTTGAATCTTTCACTGTGGTATTATGTATCACCAATTAGAGAGAGAGAGAGAGTATTCCTTCAAAATCGCTATGAATTACACACAGAATGAATAAAATGATGAGTTATACGTGCACATTGTCATATATTTGTCAGATGTGGCTTTGAGGTTGTTACAAGAACAGCATCGAGCATGTGCATCTGTGTGGATGTGTAACCACGAGAGAGAGAGAAAGAGAGAGATAATACATATCATATTTATGATGCAAATATATATATTTTTTTCTGTATATCACACCCCGTGATTATTTATTTCCTTATGTTGTATATTATTATTATTATCCTTTTTGCCATACATACCACTGATAACAACTGAATAAATGCGGTGAGATCACACTTGACAAAGCAATATTTGCAACCAGAAAAACAATGGGATAAAGGTGAAACTGAACACGGAAAAAAAAAAAAACATTAACTTGTGATGTATGGACTAAGTCTATGAATTTTGAAAGTCTTTGTTATGATCGACTATCTAGATTTATAAGGCGATTGTAGCAGTGACATGCTATTTGATTGAACAGTGACATCTAATTCAGTTTTCTGCGATTGTGTAATAAGACAAACAATCCAAGTTATGGAATGTGAAATTTAAATCTTTAAATTTTGCATTTTCTTGATATACTTTTTACTAATTTAAGTAAACAATACTAATGTGTAGTAACAACAAATATTACATCTGCTTTGGTATTAGATTCATGTCCGACAAATATACCTTTTGAAAGAGTTTTTAAACAACTTTTTAATACTGGAGAGACCAGCCCAGGAATCTTTTTGCAAACAAGCTAATGAATATTGGCATTCATTTTCAAGATCAAGGAGACAGAGCAACCATGAACATATTTCGTGAAAATGTGCATGCGTGCATATGAGTGCCTGTGTGTATGTATACATTGCCACGAAATTAAGGAAAAATATTGTAAACAGTACATTTTTAGTTTCCCGGAAAAAGGGGACAAACACCAATATTTTCGGTGAAAAAGAGAACCCAGAAGCCTCTAGAAGGTCTCGTTATCAATCGTATTAGCCAACAATATAAAACGATATTTCAAACAGACACAGTTTTTGATTTGATCAGTGACTGTCTTATTATTGCAACGGAACTAAGAACAGTTTCATGTTGACTTGTAAGGTAGATTTATTAGTCATGGGTTACTAGCACTTATTTCGGTTATTTGTAACAAAACCTTATTGTATGCAACTTTATACCAGAAAAATAATACAAATACATAATGTAATTTTAAATTTAGTGAATAGTTTATGGATACAGTAGAAATGAGAAATACACGGAAAAGATGATATTTTTAACACATAGTTTCCATGGCAACCAGCACGAGAACAAAAAACGTATGTTAGAAACTAAAATAACCACCTCATACATTATAAAATATGTCAAATGAAGAAAATTGGAGAGGGGGGCAGAAAACTGCCCTTATTCAATATAGTCCTTTAAAAAAGCAAATGAACTGTAACAATACCTTATTGACACAACTGTAGTCGTGAACAGATTAGTGTTTGATGTTTGTATTTTGTGTACTGTTTTAATGAGACTTCCTTCACTAGAGAACTATGGATACAAGCATAATCGATGATCTGAAAATCAAAGTCATCTAATCACTAACTGAAGCAGGCATATGCGTATAAAAGCACATTGAATGCATATATCAGTTTATGGTTTGCTTGCACATATTGTTGCAAGTCTTAAGAGTGCAATGATGAAAGCCATATTTCTGTAATGAAATGTTTCCTTTTCGGACTGATGATCTTGATGAGACAATGTTTGATTTCTAACTATCTTCCAAAGTCGGTTTGACGTAATTCGATGTCAATATAACAGGATCTGTCTGAGATGCACAACCATTCTGTCATGTTTTGAACACTAAGTAGGCAAATGATGTAATAGGGGCGGATATAATTCATTGAATAATACAAATGTTGCATATCAAGGGCTTCTTTTCAATAGCTTTACATGTGTGAAATCTCACCGGAAACAGAGCGTGTACTTGTACAACTCTACAAGGAGTTTATACCTAGTTTCAATAGCAGTTTCATGTACCTTTTACGTATGAAGTGTCATGGATTTATTTGATTTTATTAGACATGTACATCACAATTGTATCTTGAGTTTCCCATCTCTATTGACTCACATATATGAAATATTAATGAAAAATACCAAGGACCGTTATAAGCTTTTCTTCTTCTAGTTTAGCTACGTTATTGGTATTTGATATTTGGATGTCAAAAGAGATAATATTTTTGGGAAACATGTAATTTGATAGCGCAGATCTCTCTATAAGTTTTCCACCGGGCAATCGAGGGCATAGTTTCGGGCGTGCGTATCGCAGCTTTGGAGGAAAGATACACTCGAAAATGGCGAACACGCACCAAGCATGTAAACCGGGACCATCCTACAAATCATGTTTTTACATTGCTCTGGGCTAAAATTGTTCGTAGAAGCAAGATTTGAACTTTTTTTCAAACGATGACGTGTGTGTCCTCAGTACATTGGTGTGTAATCTCATGAATGTCCTCGATTTACACCAAATACACACACACATTCTTGTATTTGGTGCATATCGAGAACTCTGGTATGGAACACCGCACAGAGGACATTTGTTCTAGCTATCCTGGAGTTAAAAGAGATACAGTTTCTGGCAGTAAATGTATAGCAAACGGTGATGTATCGAGGAGGGCATTGTACGGTTAATTCTAAGGAATATGAAATTTCATAATGGAAGTGAGGACGCACACGTTTACACAAATAGTCTGTACTATCAATTCAAACTAAGGACAAACATAACTACTAACCAAAACATATAAACTGTAGACAATATTACTTCATGGACAATTGGGACTCCAATTATCTTGCAAAATGAAAATGAAGACAAACATTGCTAGGCCGTGCATGAACGGTTCAGACTCGGAATGTTAGTGCAATCAGATGTAATTGTGGTTCGTTTTTTCACCCCAGACAGATCATTAACCCTTTCCAGAATCAAAGACGACCGCATCATAATTATCACTTCTGCGGCAGTTGTTAATTGTTACTTCATACAGCAAGGAGGCAGCCTGGTAGTTCCATACAGTTCATGAATGTATTTAGACAGAAGCACATGAAAGTTCGTAAATAAGCTCATGTAAAAACAACTATTGAGCTATTGCAAGTGTGCGTAAATTGTCACTATTAAGAAAAGTTTATACATGACGCCAACATATTCCGCAAAATCTCAAACCATATAATTTATGAAATCTCAAGCTGATTTGTTTTAATCGAGTTCGTTCAATTTGGATTGTATTAATTGTTTCATAAAATTTATTACATATAAAGTTTGTTTGTTAAATTCGACCTAAGTATTTAGCACACTGATGGTTTGGACTATACTTAAAACGAAAGACGCACTTAATAATTTTGAAAAATATGGAGACTGTGGATATGGGTACATCATAGACAACGAGGAAATCGTTACACAAATAGAATGAAATATCAAAACAAACTAAAGACGCACGTAACTCTTGACAAAACACGGAGACTATGGAACATGGTACATCATGGACAACGAGGACATGCTTACACAAATAGTCTGAACTATTAATACAAACTAAGGACGCACATAACTACTGACAAAAAGATGGAGACTGTGGACATAGGTACATCATGGACAACGAGGACATGCTTACACAAATAGTCTGAACTATTAATACAAACTAAGGACGCACATAACTACTGACAAAAAGATGGAGACTGTGGACATAGGTACATCATGGACAGCGAGGACATGCTTACACAAATAGTCTGAACTATTAATACAAACTAAGGATGCACATAACTACTGACAAAAACATGGAGACTGTGGACAACGGTACATCATGGACCAGTAGGACTCGCATTAACTTGCAAAATGAAAATACAGACAAAAATTATGAGGCCGTACATGAACAGCTCACACTCATAGGGTTAGTGCACTCAGAAAATGTATCGTCGTAGTCACTTAAGCACTAATACGTGCCGATACCTATGGATCACCGACCAGTACTTTCGCTGGCAAAGATGTGAGTATCACATCATTTAAAAGCACATTGAGAGTTTCTGTCACCTATCCGACTGCCACTATATATAATGCACAGATTCAAATCGTCAAAACTTTAACATTTTTCAACCATTTTCATGACATTTTAAGTAGGTTCGAAAATATTAACACTAATTCACACTGGGTAAGTGTCAATATAAAACTCTTTGATTTTATATGATGTGCTATGATAATGAGCAGGGCGTGCTTATGTCTGCTCTAGCGAAAGATCAACTGTGGTTCGTTTTTTAATCCTGGATGGATCCATGACCCTTTCCAGAATCAAAGGATAATCACATTATGATTACCCCTTCCCTAAGCAATGCATCAATTGTTAATTGCTACTTCATACAGCAAGGTGGTGGCCTTCAGGTTCCATACTTTTATATACATGGAGTGCATAAATAAATTCATGTATCAAGACGTCTTTATGATATTTCAGGTGTGTTTAAATTAACACTATCAACTTATTCCACAAAATATGAAACCATCATATCATTCATGATATCTCAAACTGATTCATTTTTGTTATTATTATTCCGTTTATTTTATTTGGATTGTATTAAAAAAAAGTGTATAATATTTATCAGAAATGAAATTTGTTTGGTCATTTCTACCTGATTAGTGATTGCACGTGATTATAATATAATATTAATACAAGAAATTCCAGTGCAATACAATACAATACAATACATTTGTTCAGTATTTCAATGTAGCGGTGAGAAGAATGAGAAAGACATAACTCTATTATATACTTCATATTTGATATTATAGTAATTATTTCAAAATTTTATACACATTTTCCTACATATTAAACTCATTTTCTAACAATGACACGTGTATATGTTATTCTCTGACATATTCCAGGTAAAAGTAAAATCACAAGGAATGGCAATGTCGTTGTAAACAGAGTATATAAGGAGATATGCATGTTTGTTACGGGGAAATTGCTGTCGGAGTCGTAACCTGAATATTCCGTGTTAAAAATCAAATTTGTCATTAAACACGACAATGAGAATATCATTAATTTTCAGACAGAACCCGAATATTCTGTTGTAATAAATGTTATTTCAAAGAGAATTTACTGTATAATTTGTCATTTGTGAACGATCTGAGAGAAGATTATTTGTTTTGTTTTTTCCTCCGGATACGTTTGAATGAAAGAAGATAGCATATTGCATTAGAATTCGATATAAATATATTTTCAATTCATCAATATATACCGCATAGCATAAAACTAATCGAATTCAGGTACGCTGCTGACTTGACCTCTGTTTAACTTTTTCCCTACATTGCATGTATTATATCACAGCTAGGAGTACATTGCCATGGAAACAGCAATTTAACCGCGTTGCTAAATAGGTCTGAATTTCGCACAGTTTTGTTTTGCGAGATACTATTCTATTCTTTAAAAAAGCAACAAAAAAAAAAAAAAACAATTAGGTGGCGCGTTGCATGATAAGCACACAATTAATTGGTTTCAGTGCACCTATATTTGTACCACACCCTTAAGATAAATGAAGGTTACAGTGACCTTTAAGTTGTTGTGTTTATCTCATGACCACATGGGTTTTGACATGCTGTATACACACGTTACTACCTAGACTCATGAAACATGATAAAGGGAAGCATCTTTGCAAATACTTCACCCTTATTGCAAAAAGAGGTCTATTTGACCATATTTCATGCTTATATGACTTTGTTGAGATTTTGTGTTTAAAGTTAATTTCGTATGTTCTGTTCATTTTAGAGTTATGAAGCTTGATAACTGGACGCATATCTGTTTGTAATCAAGATAATTACTGGTGCATGAACTATGCTTGTAACAGTATGACACTGGTTGTCACTCCAAGATACTGACAGTCTGGCCTCTAGGGTGGACAATAATAATAGTTTCTGAAGCTGATTGTACTAACAATGATTTGAAGAAAAAATACAAACAAAAAATATCTTTATTGCTTTGTATATTTTATGCCCTGTCACAATGGCCAACATTTTTTAGGTCACGATCACTTTGGCATCAACTTATTTTCAGCAATTGGTAATTACATTCTGGTTGTCAAAGAGTTCTGATAAATCAATCAATAAAATCCAAAAATGTTATCTTTCGAAGTTGCCACGTGTTATTTATATATTGCACGGGTGTAGTTCGTCGTTTCACCCGGTATCTTTTCACCTCGGTAACGCCTGGTCGCGGTCATGATTTTACCTAAAACTGAAGGTCCTTTGAGATCACTGTAAACGTAGTAGGGAAAAGAAAGAAGTGTCATTTATGTTCATCTCAATAGCTTTGCACGGATTTCCGCAAATTCGTCATGTCTAACCACGGATTAACACATACAATTCACACACACTCTCTATATCTGTATATACTTCTCTCTCTCTCTCTCTCTCTCTCTCTCTCTCTCTCTCTCTCTCTCTCTCTCTCTCTCTCTCTCTCTCTCTCTTATAATATTAGTCCACGAACCACGGAGCTGTATGTTATTTGTAGTATAATCACAAAGGCTGGAGTGAGTGCTAAGAGTTTTCACCTAAAACCTGCCGAGAAAACTTGTACTGAATTGGTTATTATTCGTGTGGTACCAGTTTTCGTGGATTCCATAGTTGCTACAAACAGCAAATATAAAGACCTAAGAAACAATTATCTATCTATGAGCACCCCATCACAATCAGATGCAGGAATACATACACTGACGAAAAAGTCACTTGTTGCCAAAGAACGGAATTTGAAACCCACCAAAATTCTGAAACCACATAATTATGAGCAGCTATGCGGTATTTTGAAGGGGACTTTTGTAATAGTAAAGGGAACAGCAATTTACTGCAACTCCCCCCCCCAAAAAAAAAAATATATATATATATATATATATATATATATATATATATATATATTAACAAATAACATTATTACAAATATCGAGACGCTGGCTGTTGATCGAGATCTATTGACTCAATGTATGCCGGATATATACACCGATTCAAACAAATAACTGTACACTGTACCTGATTGCCGGTGTCTAAAATGAACTCACTCTAATTTCAGTTGAAGGAGGGTGTTATTGCTTTTTAAGTTAAATGAATAAATTGAGAAAAATATAAATTTTGGGGTAGTACTATTATTTCCACTCTTCTAAACCATCAGAAATGCGAGTTACAAATGTCCTTTTACATATTAGGAATCAATTACGGCTACATTTCCTTGCAAAGAAAACGTTTGCAATCCGTAATTGTTGTGATATTAAGATTGCGTCAGACATTGCTTATTCGCAGCAAATCGCAGTTCGCTGTATGATGGTCGTACATCTTTATGATACACAATTTCATATTTTATGTTGATGGATGTAAAATCTTGAATGTCTTTAAAAGGTGGCATTAAAAGTGGTGCATCAAATTTTGTAACATCCTTATTCAGTCAGTACTCAAAAAGTCCAGAGACTGGCCATACAAACTTAGGACTCGATTCATCCATGGAGTGTTTGAGTCTAAAGTTGAGGATACTCTGAATTTCTAAGGTAGCCACCAGGGATCACAGAAACAAAATGTGACTCATATTAGTTATGGTCAGAGGGCGAGAACGAGACTGTAGAGTTTGCTCAAATTGTATTGTGCTTCACGGTTGACACCAAACACTTACAAGGGGAAATTGACATTGGGGTAGATTGTATATACATGTAAATAACGTATATACCTGACGATGTTTGCTATATAATGACATCAAGATTCGAAACTCTTATGATATTTTCAAATAATACATTTTTTACTGGATCGACAGATTTGTCAAACATTGATATCATAGTGGAAGAAGCACTAATTTTTGAAAAGTACAAATTCTGAAAACTTTGATTTTGAAAAAAAAACAAATTATATTTTTTTTTTAAATAAAAATCCTGTATTGTTTTTCGCTGGAAGTCGACAATTTATGTCAAAGATCACCAAATAGGAAACAAATGTTTTTGATAGGTGGAACGTTCTTTAAACCTTGATTTGTTTTATTGGAAGATCTCTGTTTTTCTGACAGCCGTTGAGACTAAGTATTGTTACTGATAAATTTGTACTTACCTGAGGTGTACGTAATGGTTCTTTTATAAGAGTCTTATCCTATCTTAAGGCACATGTTTCAATCAACCTGTGTGAAGGGTGGTTGATAGTGGTGGTGGTGGTGAGGTCGGGGTGCAAAGTTGAAACATTTCCGATGATTAGCTGATTGCTGGAAGATGGCATTTATTATTATTATTTTTATGTAACGAAACTTAGATTGTGATGATTCGAATGTTGAACAGGACACTTCAATCATAGGCAGACTAAATGAGCCTCTATCTCTGATTCTCTCTAAACATGGCGATAGAAACAATCAATGCTTTCTATCAAACAGAAAGTGATAACAACGTTGGTGTGTCTTATTTTCGAGATATAAGTTATTTTGATATAAACAACTGTTATAATTATCCCAGGGCAAATTCTTGCAATGAATAGTAGTAATAACTGCATTAAACTCTCTACCGTGATTGTCAACAACGGTCAAATGCTACGGTATATCATCTTCCTCCATATCAGTAGTTAACCAAACTTCGATTAGAAATAAATAACAAAAACAAGTGCACGTCACACCATGACTTGACTTTGAGCCTGTGGCATCGAACGGAATAATTACGAAGTCTATGTAAAACTTTCGTTGTTTCATTTATATGTATAATCTGCTTTAAATATATGAATTTATCATATGGCTACTGTGTTATTTACATTTATATTAGTTTATTTTGATTTGGTGTTTTTTACGGCACAGGAACACACGTAGGTTATTTAGTGCTGAGGAGATAGGAGTAAAGTGCCAAGGACACTCGACGGTGGTCCACCAGGCTGATCTGATATTAGGACTCAAACCCGCAGCCTTTCGGTCGCGAATATGACACGCTAACCACTGAGCCACTGCGGTTCCTTTTTATATTTATATACCCATATCATATTTTCCAATATTACACACGTTTAATAATATCCTAATGACATAACGAATAACGGCATGACGACATATAAGGTGAAGGCGTAAAGACCAAGGCATCTGAATGTAATTTAAAGTGATTCTTTATAATATTTGTGCTGTTCTTATCGAGTAACATCCATATATTTTGTGATGTGATACATATAAGATAATCTTACATTTGAGATTATTTCAAATGGAATAGTTTCAATCTTTTGCGAGTCTTTAATCATTCAACTCATTTCGTAGGTTTCGATTGAAACAAAAGCTCGTGAAAAATCCCCCATTGTTGTTCATATAATTGTATATGTAATGCTTTATTGAATTACACGTTAGTTACCAAAGAGAAAACTTCTCTAAAATTCGTGTACCAATTAAATACTTATTTCATCTATTCTCCACTAGCAGGCCCCGTAAAATGCAGACAAGCCTGTTAACTTCACCTCTATTTCACCTTTTGGGAACTGTTCATGAGCAAACTGTTGTATCTCGCAGTGCGTAACTATGGAAACGTTATTTCAATGCCCTCCTAACCAACCTGGAGTTGTCAGTTTAGCACGGTAATGAAATGTTTCTTGTTGGGACTGATGATCTTGATGATAAATGTTTGACTTCTATCTATCTTTCTATCTACTAAAGTTATATGCGCGTAACTTCCAAAGTCGGTTTGTCGTAATTCGATGTCGCTATAACATTATCTGTCATGAGATACACAAACAATCTCTCCGGTTTTAACCACTGAGTAGACAAATAATGTAATAGGGGCGGATATAGCTCACTGAATAATACAAATGTTGCATATCAATTGCTTCTTTTCAATAGCTTTATATGTGTGAAACCTCACCGTAAACAGGGTGTTTTGACTTTACATTCAGGCAGGATAATAACGCAATTTTGGTACAGCTCTACAAGGAATTTATACATATTTTCAATAGCAGTTTCATGTACTTCTTATGTATGAAGTGTCGTGGATTTATTTGCTTTTATTGGACATGTACATAACGATTGTACCTTGGGCTTCCCATCTCTATCGACTCACATATATAAAATATTATTGAAAACTATCAGGGAATGTTATATGACCAGCTTTTCTTTTTCTAGTTTAGCTAAGTTATTGGTATTTGATGTTTTTGGATCTAAAGGGAGATAATATTTTTGTAAACCTGTAATTTGATAGCGCCGATCTCTCTACAAGTTTTCCACTGGGCAATCAAGGACATAGTTTCGCGTGTATCGCCAGCTTTGGAGGAAAGATACATTCCATAGTCGCGAACACGCACCAAGCATGTAAACGGGGACCTTCCTACAAATCATGTTTTAACATTGTTCTGAGCTAAAATTGTCCGTAGGAGCAAGATTGTACCTTTTTCGGTTGGAGGTGTGTCCTCGGTACGTTGCTGTGTAATCTCATGAATGTCCTCGATTTACATCAAATACACACACACACACACACACACATACATACACTCGGAGGACAACCTAAGAAATCATTATGTTTCATTAATCACGAAATAGAAATAAATAGAAGTGATTTTATTTCTGATCAAACACACATGCACACTGATCGTCCTGCTCTCTTCAATTTACGGATTCTAAATATATACTACAGTTACTTCTTAACTTAATCTTCACTCCAGTTTACTACTTACTAATATACAACAAGCCTTCCCGTCTTTTGTTTGGTATACAAGTGTTGGTCTTGAAAACTAAACAGTAGCCTATTTATTAATACATTGCTTAGCCTAGATGCTGATACGGATTTATTAGGTCCGCATTTGTATCGAAAACGAAAATACCATAGAACGTCAGACGGCTGAAAAAGGTGTATTGAAGCTGTTATACCACAGAACGCAACTTGTGTTAATGCAGTTTCACAAGAAGGAAAAAAATCTATTTAATTAGTAGGTCAATAACTAAAGTTTCCTCAAGACATTCCTGCTCACTTATTTTAAATCTTCTTTTTTATGCGGAAGATGCTTTCTGTGAAGATTTGGCCGAAAGCTAAAAAGAAGCAACCACAATGCTTTATTTGACAGGCACATGATGCTTTGAGTTTCCAATGGCAGTTTTCAACATCTGACTTCAGCGACAGCTGATTTTTGTTTCAAAGGATCAAATGTATATTTTATTAAAAGCAACACAGCCTACGGTCAAGTGATCTGTGACCCCTATATCACAAAAAGACGAGAATTATGGACAGAGTCATGTAGAACTTACGCGACATCTCAATATTGCACAAAGTTATGGCCCGTGACTCACTTAATAACATTGTAATTGTTTATGAGAACTGTCATTTATATTTTATGCTTGTTTTTCAGTCATATTAGGTCATATGTTTCAACCATATTTTACTGAATTATTGCTTATGATTGCCTTATAATATGCTGTATGAATGAAAATTAGGTGTAGTACACATCCAGTTCCCATTCATCATTCCTATTATTTGGAGGCGGTGGGAAACAATGATCGTGTTAGTGGCAACGTACTTTTCATATTGTAACAAAATGGGTAATGATACGGTATTTTTAATAAAATATATATTTGATCCTTTGAAACAAAAATCAGCTGTCGCTGAAGTCAGATGTCAGCGAGAATGGGAAATCAGAATTGAAGACGCGAAAACAAATAACAATCAATTAGTTTATGACGTATAAAATCTCATTGAAGAAAGGTTCGAGAGATAGCCAATCATGAAGTAAAACGAGTAGGCAAAATGTGCCTGATCTTGTGCATAAACTTTTTTAACCACATGGCATGAAATTTAACATTATGACCGCGCTTTACATTCAAGGGCGAATTCAGAGGCTTTGGACTTGCAGGGACCAACGGAGTTCAGCTTGAAATCACAGAAGCAGGTATGAAAGAATAAGTCTTAGCTAATGCCGACAAGGCGCTTCAATGCCTAGTGAAATCAAGACAGGTAATACAGTTGAAAATGCCGTTTGAAAACTGCCACTAAAAACTAAAAGCATCATATGCCTGTCAAATAAAGTATTGTGGTTGCTTCTTTTTAGCTTTCAGTCAAATCTTCACAGAAAGCATCTTCCGCCCAAAAACATATCAGAAACAAAATTACTTCTATTTATTTCTATTTCGTGATTAATGAAACGTAATGATGTCTTAGGTTGTCCAGCGAGTGTGTGTGTGTGTGTGTGTGTGTGTGTGTGTGTGTGTGTGTGTGTGTGTGTGTGTGTGTGTGTGTGTGTGCGTTTGTATTTGGTGTAAATTGAGGACATTCATGAGATTACACACCAATGTACTGAGGACACACACGTAATCGCTTGAAAAAATGGTCAAATCTTGCTTCTACGAACAATTTTAGCCCAGAGCAATGTAAAAACATGATTTGTAGGAAGGTCCCGGTTTACATGCTTGGAGCTTTCCTCCAAAGCTGCAATACACACGCCCGAAACTATGTCCTCGATTGCCCGGTGGAAAACTTATAGAGAGATCTGCGCTATCAAATTACAGGTTTCCAAAAAATATTATCTCCTTTTAGATCCAAATATCAAATACCAATAACGTAGCTAAACTAGAAGAAGAAAATCTGGTGCATATAACGGTCCTTAGAGTCAATAGAGATGGGAAACTCAAGATACAATTATGATGTACATGTCTAATAAAATCAAATAAATCCATGACACTTCATACGTAAGAAGTACATGAAACTGCTATTGAAAATATGTATATATTCCTTGAAGAGTTGTACAATTACACGCCCTGTTTCCGGTGAGATTTCATACATGTAAAGCTATTGAAAAGAAGCCCTTGATATGCAACATTTGTATTATTCAATGAACTATATCCGAACCTATTACATCATTTGCCTACTTAGTGTTCAAAATATGACAGAATGGTTGTGCATCTCATGACAGATCCTGTTATAGTGACATCGAATTAAATCAAACCGACTTTGGAAGTTACGTGCATATAACTTCAGTAGATAGATAGATAGAAATCAAACATTGTCTCATCAAGATCATCAGTCCGAAAAGGAAACATTTCATTACAGAAATATGGCTTATATCATCCCACTCTTAAGACTTGGAACAAAATGTGCAAGCAAACCATAAACTGATATATGCATTCAATGTGCTTTTATACGTATATACCTGCTTCAGTTAGTGCTTAGATGACTTTGATTTTCAGATCATCGATTATGCTTGTATCCATAGTTCTCTAGTGAAGGAAGTCTCATTAAAACAGTACACAAAATATAAACATCAAACACGAATCTGTTCACGACTACAGTTGTGTCAATAAGGTATTGTTACAGTTCATTTGCTTTTTTAAAGGACTATATTGAATAAGGGCCGTTTTCTGCTCCCTCTCCACTTTTCTTCATTTGACATATTTTACATGTATGAGGTGGTTTGTTTTAGTTTCAGACATACGTTTTGTGTTCTTGTGCTGGTTGCCATGGAAACCATGTGTTAAAAATATAAAAAAATCATCTTTTCCGTGTATTTCTCATTTCTACTGTATCCATAAACTATTCACTAAATTTAAAATTACATTATGTATTTGTATTATTTTTCTGGTATAAAGTTGCATACAATAAGGTTTTGTTACAAATAACCGAAATAAGTGCTAGTAACCCGTGACGAATAAATCTACCTTACAAGTCAACATGAAACTGTTCTTAGTTCCGTTGCAATAATAAGACAGTCACTGATCAAATCAAAAACTGTGTCTGTTTGAAATATCGTCTTATATTGTTGGCTAATACGATTGATAACGAGGCCTTCTAGAGGTTTCTGGGTTCTCTTGGTCACCGAAAATATTGGTGTTTGTCCCCTTTTTCCGGGAAACTAAAAATGTACTGTTTACAATATTTTTCCTTAATTTCGTGGCAATGTATACATACACACACGCACTCATATGCACGCATGCACATTTGCACGAAATATGTTCTAGGTTGCTCTGTCTCCTTGATCTTGAAAATGAATGCCCATATTCATTAACTTATTTGCAAAAAAATCCCTGGCCTGGTCTCTCCAGTATTAAAAAAGTTGTTCAAAAACACTTTCAAAAAGGTATATTTGTTGGTACATGAATCTAATACCAAAGCAGATGTAATATTTGTTGTTACTACACATTAGTATTGTTTACTTAAATTAGTAAAAAGGATATCAAGAAAATGCAAAATTTAAAGATTTAAATTTTACATTCCATAACTTGGATTGTTTGTCTTATTACACAATCGCAGAAAACTGTTCATTCAAATAACCTGTCACTACTACAATCGCCTTCAAAATCTAGATATTTGATCATAACAATGACTTTCAAAATTCATCCACTTAGTCCATACATCAGAAGTTAATGTTGTGAAATTATTTTCCGTGTTCAGTTTCACTTTCATTATATTGTTTTTCTGTTTGTAAATATTGCTTTGTCAAGTGTGATCTTACCGCATTTATTTCACTTCTCATCAGTGGTATGTATGGCAATAAATGATATTGAATTGTACTTGGCCCTGTCTGTAGAAAAATGATCATAATAATATACAAAATAAGGAAATAAACAGCCACGGGATGTGATATAGAGAAGAAAAATATATATTTGCATCATAAATGATATGTATTATAAATCTCTCTTTCTCTCTCTCTCTCTCTCTCTCTCTCTCATGATTACTCATACACACAGATGCACATGTTCAATGCTGTTCTTGTAACAACCTCAAAGCCACATCTGACAAATATATGACAATGTGCACGTATAGCTCATCATTTTATTCACTCTGTGTGTGATTCATATTGATTTCGAAGGAATACTCACCTTCTCTCTCTCACTCTCTCTCTCTCTCTCTCTTTCTCTCTCTCATTGGTGATACATACAACATTAAAATAAACACATTCAAAATCTACGTTATATATGCAGATATGCAGATGTACACACACACATAGCCCTTTCTCAAGATATATATATATATATATATATATATATATATATATATATATATATATATATATATATATATATATATATCCTTTGAGACATTTTTTAAAATCAAAATTCAACCCTGTCTAACATTGACTCAATTAGTATATGTATTCTTTCTCACAGATAGTCAGTGGAAATAATATAGGAAAGAAAAATATATTGATGCTAAACAAATAATAAAATTGTGAAGTATGTACAAGAGGTTTCAGAATTAATAAAATTGGATAGTTTTGTGCACACATCTGCCATGTGTGATATAGCATGCAAAAAAAAACTAAACTCCCCCAAATCATTTATTTCTCTCTCGTGTATGCATACAAAGAGCATTGAATATAAATATAGAGAAAAGGAAATTTGCAGTAAAATAAGATATCTTGCCTGCAAAATGTGTATAACACTTCAAACGACTATATTTGAAACTTTAACACAGTCATCAATGCTACCAACAATCCATCCATCAACCCATCACTGTGATACCTATGTCTTGCTTGTCCTTCAGTGGCGAGACAATTGCTTGCGAAAGATGAATATTTGTAATGCTACTTAGATGCAATAGTTTCCCAAGAAGAGAATCCTCTCTCTCTCTCTCTCTCTCTCTCTCTCTCTCTCTCTCTCTCTCTCTCTCTCTCTCTCATATTAAAATATTACATCCAACATACATGATACCTATTCAAAGCAATGAAATCACGGTTGGTGACATGGTATCACCCCCCACCCCCCACCCCCCAGAAAAAAATAATAACAGACTATTAACTTTCATAACCTGCTCGACTTGGGTCAAATAACTATTGAAACAAAGTATAAAATCCTTTAAAAAAAAAAACATATTGGCCACTGTGAAAGTAGACGTCATCAAGTTGTTCGGCAGGCAGCAATTTGGAATGATGAATAGGATCTGAACCCACCCATCCATCCACCGCCCCAATCCGTTAGAAGACTATCCCCTCATATTCACTACTCATCATTTGTGAAAATATAATTATTTGCAAACAAATTTTAAATCTGCATTAGCATAAATTAATCTGCCTTTGTTTGGAAGGTGAATCTCTACATGTTTCTTTCTCCAAATATGTATATGATTGAAGAAAATTCAACAATTACTTAAACCTAGGTTCTAAATTTGGAGGTATTTGTCACATTCAAAAGGTTAGTAAAAATAAAGAAGAAACAAATATATTATTTTCCACGATTCAAACATGGTATTTCTGTGTGGCTCACGGACACTGTACCATTTTAGCTATCAAATACTTGTGCAAGTACTATAATTTCAATAATTATATTGGCTTACAATGTTAATCTAGAGATTGACGTCTACTTCTGTTCAACAATTCCTGTTTTAACTGACCATTGTGATATTTTTCCCGATATCTTTTATTTTTATTTTTTAAATTTTTTTATATAGTTTTGGAGAAAATGAAATGCCGTATACACATTTGCTATTATATAGTACATTTGAAAACATAATTTTCTTGTGAACTCCGCGGAAATACGGTACAGTACAGAGCCCCCCCCCCCTCTTTTTTATATAAAGCTAATGCTATTAAAACTAGAAGAAATATTGACTGAATTAAATCTTATTAAATGTATTTTGACTCTCACCTATATAGCAAGTTATATTTTAAGATGTATGTGTGTGTATGTGTGAAGAGATGCACTCCAAGTAGACTCTTTAATTTATCTCATGTTGGGTTGTCTCGAAACATAATTGAATATAAAACGTTAAATTTTTTTGCTATACTTTAATTGTAAGCAACAATACATCTACTTGTAAAATTTAGAAAGGATAAATAATGTAAGAAAGAAATGAATACGTTTGCTTAAAATATCTTTTTGTTGTTTCGTCTGAATATATTGAGTACAATACTGGTAGAATTGAATAAAATGCGGTAGAAACTGCAGTTCTATTTCCTTACGTGTAGTGGGAATCAACAGAAACAAATGGTTAACGCAACGTTAACATGTAAAACTCATGAATGTTTAGTTTTAAGGCATCAGTGCAGCCTTGCTCCACGATATTTTGAAGACATTTTTGCGTATAAGAAATACACTTCTTGGAACAAAACTGCGCTCATATCTTATTTTGGAGTATGAAGTACTAAATTCAACATTTATTCTGCAATTTTCAACACCAGCTAATGTTCAAAGGACGTTTTTTGCTACGAAATTGGAAATCTATAAACATAATGATTGTAGATGACTTTGATTTTATCTTAAACGACACAACAAGACAAAGAGTTATGAAATTTAACAATATTTATTTTTTCACAAAAGGAGGCAGAAAACGGGCTTTATTCAATATAGTCTTTTAAACAGAATTTTAGTGGTAGCCAAAACGCACATGATGTTCTACAGGAGCAGCCTATATACCATAAATTAAAAGTAAATTTATTAAGAACTGTATATGGCATTAATATTCATTCTGATGCAATATTTGTTCAGTAAGGTTTACACAGAAAGCGACCTGGAGATCAGACAACTGTTTTAAAATTTCTTCGCGTTCCCTACAATAGCAATCAGCGATACAAAACACATTTACAAGGTACTTTGAATTGCCAAATGTATAATCTAAGTGATTTGGAAAGCGAACCGTGAAAGTATTATAACATTAAAGTGTATCTTTCTCGTTAATAGTGTCAAAACAATACAAAAGGATAAACTGTTTTGGAAGTATGTATTAGAAAATTAACCCCATCCACCAACTCTATATATACAGATACTATCATAGATCAGTTTGACCCCCTGTATTTCACTTTTGGAATAGTACAGAACATCAAAGCTATTACACCAGCAGCCGCTTCTGTGGGCATAGCTAGGGACTTCATTTCGATTAAAATAGATATGTTATGGGTTTTGTTTATAGTATATTAGTATTCTTTCTGTTGAGATTGATATAAAACACCCTACAACATACAAAAGAAACAATGTTGTATGCATCATCGATTTATTCAGCTAAACCGGCTTGAAAAATACGAAGTCACCACGAAATGCATAGTATGGTAAAAACAAACATTCACTCCTATTTCAACATTTGATTTGAACGTGTCTGAGAGAGAGAGAGAGGGGGGGGGGAGAGAAGATTCATTGAAAATCAGGCAAGTTTTATTCCATAAATGCTCAGATCCAGCTAACTATTATGATCCCCAGACCGGTGCACTATTTCGAAACTTGTTACGTCACATTAAAGTTTGATTGCAGGATATTCAGTCGATAAATCAATCAAACAGTCAATCACAATAACAAATATTAAGATAACAAGCGGTAAAGTGTTTTGCCCAGGAAAACACAAGTCTGATCCGATGGCAGGATTCAAACTCACAGCCTTTCGGTAGCGACTACGGAAAGCTAACCACTGTGCCACCACGGCTCCTAAAATCCGACCTGTATATTCATTTATTTACAAACAGTCACTATTATGTACAGAATGAAACACGTATCACTTGTAACAGTATACAAAAGCCCCTTTTAAAATGTACATGGAAAATTATATTTTTCCTTTATCATTCACAATAGCTTTCTAAGTATCGATAAGTAACAAACTGCCCCTACTAATAGTTCTTACCGAAACACTTCACCTTGACATCTTAATTCACAACAGTGTGCTTTGCCTGTATAATTATATGTTTGTACAGATAACAATTTTCCTTTGAGTTAATTTCTCTTCCTTCTCGAAGGGACACACAAGTTTAATAAAAGAAAAAAGGATTTAAATAAATTTTTCTCAGAAACAGTCTAACCCTTATTAGCCAACAGTGAATCGGCAGAAAGAGTTGACTGTGCACACACTGATTATGCAGACTCTGTGCACATAACTTTTCTTCAAATCTTTTGTAATTGATTTTCTTTTTATAAAAACTAGAAGTTATATCACCAAAACACGATACCATATTGGTGGATTTACAAATGCAACAAGAAACAGTTTTCCTAAATCGGCCCTTGCGTAACATGAGTCCTCATAAATTATACTATTTACAGCAACGTGCTGGAGTTGGTTTATGTAAGTCACCTGAAACTTGAAACTTCAACTTTATGCCTTTGAACTGAAATTTGCTATACCGGGATTTGTTTCTCCTTTAACGTCTCAAAGGTTTTGACACTGCAATGACCTTATTTCTTGACCAACTTGCACATGAACAACAAAGCCTAGACAGTTAAATTTATCAAAATGAATACGAACGTATTAGGCATTATTGAATTTTATTTTTGCATGTAGACTGTAGTTTTCTTGCTTTGGCTTTATGAAAAAAGAACAAAAAAAAAAGGTCAGGACTGTCTTTTAAAAATAATAAGATTATCCTTTTTTATTTTTTTTTTCTTAAAAAACTTTTAATATTAGTCTGGAGAGTGAGCATGAAAAGCATCATACTTTAAAAATGAAATTCGGGTATTGGTTTGAAGAATAAATATATTATATGTAGGTAATTCACATATGTTTAATTATTCATAAATGAGTGAAAGAGAAACTTTAGTTTGAAAATGTAATAGTGCGAGTTTACTCATTTTACAGTGTTTATTTGCTCTTCTGCTTGTATAATACTCCTAGTCTTAAACTGTAGATAAGTGGAAGAACAAATTATATAAGACTGGTAATTTCGGTGCTTGACTGACAACTCCAAACTGGTCAGAGGGCATTGAAATAACAGTATGCTCATGTATAGCTTCCTAAAAGTGAAATAGAGGTGACGTTAGCAAGCTTGTCTGCATTTTACGGGGCCGACTAGTACATTATAGATTAAATAAGTATTAAATTGGTACACGCATCTTAGAGAATTTGTCTATTTTGTAACTAAAGTATATTTCAATAAAGAATTATAATAATATAAACAATAATATGAACAACAATAATTGAAATCTACGTAATGGCTTGAATGCCGTCATTCGTTGTGTCATTGCGTGATATTAAACGTGCGTAATATTGGAAAATATGATATGGGTATATAAATCTAAATAGGAACCGCCGTGGCTCAGTGGTTAGCGTCTCATATTCGCAACCGAAAGGCTACGGGCTCGAGCCGTATCATCTAATCAGAACTGATGAGCCACTTTACTCCAGTTGCCTCAGCACATAATAACCTACATGCGTTCATGTGCCATAAGAAAACCAAATCAAAGTAAACCTATGTAAATCTAAATAACACAGTAGCCATGAGATACATTTATATATTTAAAGCAGATTATACACATAAACAAAACAACGAATGTTTTTACATACATTTCGTAATTATTCCTTTCGGGACCAGACGCTTTTTTTATGTTAAAAATGACGAAAATCACGAAACAAATAACAGGTTCAAAGTCATGTCATGATGTGACGTGCGCTTGTTCTTTATATATATATATATATATATATATATATATATATATATATATATATATATATATATATATATATATATATTTGGTGTAAATGCTGTTATAGAGGAATATGATATACCATAGCATTCGACCGTTGTTGACAACCACGGTAGAGAGTTTAATGCAGTTAACACTACTATTCTTTGCAGAATATCCCCTGGCATCATTATAACAGTTGTTTATATCAAATAACTTATATCTCGAAAATAAGACACATTAACGCTGTTATCATTTTCTGTTTGATAGAAAGCATTGATTGTTTCTATCGCCATCTTTAGAAAGAAACAGAGATAGAGACTCATTTAGTCTATCTAGGATTGGAATGTCCTGTTCGACTTTCCTTTCATCATAATCTAATGTTAGTTACATAAAGTAATAATAATAAATGCCATCTTCCAGCAATCAGCTAATCATCGGAAATGTTTCAACTTTGTACCAACGTCTAACCACCACCACCACTACCAACCACCCCTTACACAGGCTGATTGAAACATGTGCCTTAAGACAGGATAAGAATCTTGTAAAAAAAAACTTTACGTATATTTCAGCCAAGTACAGATTTATCAGTAACAATCCTTAGTCCCAACGGCTGTCAGAAAAACAGAGATCTGCCAATAAAACAAATCAATGTTTAAAAAATAATCCACCTATAAAAGAATAATGTTTCATGTTCTGTTATCTTTGATATGAATTGTCGACAACCAGCAAAAAACAATACAAGATTTAAAAAAGCAAAAACATTTTTATTTTTAAAAATCAAAGTTTTGCAGATATTTTTCTTTTTAAAACTTAGTGCATCTATTACTGTGATATCAATGTTCGACAAATCTGTCGATTCATCAATGAATGTATTATTTGAAAATATCATAACAATTCCGAATGTTTATCTCATTATATAGCAAACATCGTCAGGTATACATGTATCCTTAATTTACCCCAATGTCGATTTCCCCTCGTAGGTGTTTAGTGTCAACTGTCAAACAAAATGCAATTAGAGCAAACTATAGTCTCTTTCCCGCCCTCTAGCCCTAACTAATACGAGTCACAGTTTGTTTCCGTGATCCATGTCCTGGTAGCTAACTTATAAATTTAGAGTATCCTCAACTTAAGACTAAAAAAAAACTCCATGGATGTATCGAGTCCTAGGTTTGTATGGCCAGTCTCTGGACTTTTTGAGTACTGACTGAATATGATGTCAAAACAAAAAATTGATGTACCACTTTTAATGCCACCTTTTAAAGACATTCAAGAGTTTACATCCATCAACATAAAATACTCAATTGTGTCTCATAAAGCTGTATCACCCATCATACAGCGAACTGAAATTTACTGCGAATAAACAATGTCAAACGCAATCTTAATATCACAACACTTGCGGACTGCAAACGCTTTTCTTTGCATGGAAATGTAGCCGTGAGTGATTTCTAACATGTAAAAGGACATTTGTACCTCGCATTTCCGTAGGTTTAGAAGAGTGGAAATAATAGTACTACCCCAAAATTTATATTTTTTCTCAATTTATTTATTTAACAAGAAAGTAAGCACCACCCCCCCCCCCCTCCACACCCACACACACACACACTGAAATCAGAGTTTGTCTCTTTTTAAATACCGGCAATCAGGTACAGTGTACAGTTATTGTTTGAATCGGTGTATGTATCCGGCATACATTGAGCCAATAGATCTCGGTCAACAGCCAGCGTCTCGATATGTATAATAATAGTTTTTGTTGATATATTGTTGGTCGCAGTAAATTTCTCTTTCCTTTACTATTACAGAAGTTCTCTTCAAAATACTGCATAGCTGTCCATAATAATGTGACTTCATATTTTTTTTTGTGTGTATCAAATCCTGTGCTTTTGCAACAAATGACTTTGTCGTCAGTGTATGGATTCGTGTATATGCCTGTGATTGTGATGGGGTGCTGTTATCTTCATAGATAGATAATTGTTATATTGGGTCTTTATATTTGCAGTTTGTAGCAACTACGAATCCACGAAAAATTGTACCACACGAATAATAGCCAATTCAGTACAAATTGTCCAGGCAGGTTTTAGGGGAAAACTCTTAGCACTTGCTCAAGCCTTTGAACGTTATACTACAAAATCTTACAGTCACGTGGTTTGCGGACTAATATTATGAGAGAGAGAGAAAACAAATTGTATGTGTTATTCCATGGTTATTCATGACGAATTCGCGAAAATCTGTGCAAATCTATTGAGATAAACATATATGACACTTTTTTCTTTCACTTCTTACCTTTCCCCCATACAGTTACAATGATCTCAAAGACCCTCGTTTTTAGGTAAAATCATGATGTCCGCGACAAGGCGTTACCGAGGTGCAAAGATGCCGGGTGAAACGACGAACTACGTCCAATGCAATGTATAAACAACACGTGACAACTTCGAAACATAAGATTTGGGGTTTTTATTGATTGATTTATCAGAACTCTTTGACAAACAAAATGTAATTACCGATTAACGCCAAAATGATTGTGACCTAAATATTGTTGGCCATTGTGACAGGGCATAAAATACAATAAACAATAAAGAACATTCCTTTATGTGATATCAAATCAGAGGAACCATAAAGAGTTCATAAAAACAAAAGGATATTTTTGCTATTTTTTATTTTATTTTTTCTTTAAATCATTGTTAGTAAATCAGCTTCAGAAACTAGTATTATTGTCCACCCTAGAAGTCAGATTTTACCAGGTGGAAATCACATGCTGTCAGTATCTTGGAGTGACAGCCAGTATGACCACTGTTACAAGCATAATTCATTTATCAGTAATTATATTGATTACTAACAGAGATGCGTCCAGTAATCAAGTTTCACAACTCTAAAATGTACAGAACATACGAAATTAACTTTAAGCTAAATCTCAACAAAGTCACAGAAGCATGAAATATAGGTCAAAAAGAGCTCCTTTTGCAATAAGGGTGAAGTATATGTCAAGATGCTTCCCTTCATCAAGTTTCATGAGTCTAGGTAGGAACGTATACAGCATGTCAAAACCCATGTGGTCATGAGATAAATACAACAACTTAACCAAAGCTAGTAAGATGTGAAATATAGGTCACTGTAACCTTCATTTGTCTTAAGGGTGTGATACAACTATAAATGCATTGAAACCAATTCATTGTGTGATTATCATGAAATGCGCAACCTAATAGTTTTTGTATTTACACTTTTTTCTTGACCAAGTAGCGAAAGGTAGGAAACATACAATTTATACTTGTAAGTCCCTCTTTTCCACAATTTTCACCAAAAAAAGCCAAGAGAAATAAATACATGGATTATATCAGAGTTCTAATTTCTCTTTTGGTCTGATATTTCCATGCTTAACCATGTACTAGAGAGGCGTTACATTTCATCTTGGACTTCATATTTGTGCTCTCACATCGAAGTCAAGTCTTCACCTTACTTGATTCTGAAAATTGTCAGTATTTCGTGTTTGTATTCATTAATTTTGTATTATCTATTCCTCCTTTTACATAATAATACAAATAGCACTACTAAAGTGTTTCTTGATTTAAAAAAAAAACAAATAATATTTCTCTCGCAAAACAAAAATGTAAGAAATTGAGGCCTATTTAGCAATGTTGTTAAATTGCTGTTTCCATGGCAATGATACTCCTAGCTGCGATAGAATACAGGCAATGTAGGACCAAAATTTAAACAGAGGTCAAGCCAGCAGCGTAGCTGCATTCGATGAGATTTATGCCATGCGTTATATATTGATGAGTTTAAAATATTTTTATATCGAATTCTAAAGCAGTATCCCATGTTCTTTCATACAAATGTATCCAAAAAAAATTAAAAAAAATAAGACAAATAACAAATTATACAGTAATTCTCACTAACATTTATTACAGGGGAATATCGGGGTTCTGTCTGAAAATTTACAATATTCTCATTGACGTGTTTAATGGTAAATTTGATCTTTATCACGGAATATTTTAAACATGTATAAATGTATTTGAAGAAGAAAGCTTATAATATTATAATCTGTGGAGTGATGAACAGTGGAAAGACTATGTTTGCACTAAATCTAACAGAAAACGAATAAAGAGACTTTTTGAATTACATCGTTATTATCTGTACAACTTTTCTATTGAAGAAGACTTACGATAGAAAGTGGCTATTCAAAGATGAAAATGTGATAGCGATAGCGAGATAGATCATAAGGATAAACTGGGTAAGTGGTTAGAGTTACTTGATGATTTGTTACTGATTGTTAACTGTAGGAATCTTGACGCTGTAAAAAAGAAATAAATTAAATCTTGATGATGCAAAAGAAAAGCAATAAACTTAACTAGCTGCCAGTGGTAGACATTTTGAAATATAATATGGTTGAACGTTCAAAAGACGAACTCCGTAATCAAAGATTTCTGAGAGAATGTTCTTTTTAAAAGAGCAATCGAAAATGTATTTGAAGAAAGCATGCTATTCAGGACGAAATGATTGATACTCTGAAAAAGAACGAAAGAAACAAACTTTTAATTAGACTTGAATACTCTTTCTATTACTAGGTATTAATATGACCGTAAGGTATTGTGTTTACGTTATACACAGACAATGCAACCTTTTTCATTTTGATACTATACATTTCATGATTACATGATCTGAGGAAGTTCATCTCTTGATAATGCTCCGCTTGATCTAATAAGCAATCGTTGCACATTTCGAATTTTAAATTCTGTTTTGATTATATTCATTTTTTATTTTTTTAGAACATTTTAACCCACACAACGTTCCAAGTGAATGCTGTTCAACTCATCCTTCAAAAGCTAAGGAACTTTTTTTTATTCATTTAAAGAATACCAAATATGACTATCCTTTTGATAGTCACTGTAAAGTTTTCTGTTTCAACGTAGCTACACAATGAATCAATATCAGTTTCAAAGTCTCATTCTATCATCGTATTTATTTTTCAACTTGCAGAAAAATTCACACATTAAGCATTTGGATAACTCTAACACTATTAATCTACAGTAGGCTGGTTTGGTTAATTCTATTCTCTTGTTTTTCAACCTAACCAGGACTAATTCATCGCCAGTAATTGTTCTCGATGCACTGTATAGATCTTTCTGAAATATATATTCATCTGTACATATTTTTATTGTTGTTTTCCTGAGATTGTTCATTTGTTTACCGGATAAAATTATATTCATTAGTTTAAAAACAATCTTTATCAAAGTCATTATAATCTGTTTGTCTCAAATTCGTATTAAACTCTATGTATGATATCAACCATGGTTGTTGATCAAACATAATAACTGTGTATCTTTTTCATTTCCAGTGTGTAACAGTTTTTTTGTTTCTGTTGTGAACGACCTATTTCTCTTTTGTTTTTCAATGTACATTACTTTCTGGAATTGCTACTTTTGTGTCATTGCAATCATTTATTAGCTTCTTCTGCAAGTCTGATGAATTATTTTCGTCAGGATTTGATTTTTTTAGAGCGAACTATACACCCTTAAAATGGTCACTTAATCTTTCAGCATTTCCAAATCCACTTCTAAAATGTATTATAGTCATCTAATATTTTTCAAGTTGAAAAGTTCCATGGCATGTCTAACATATTGGTATTCCTCATTTCATATGCGATTAGTAAAAGTTGTCTATCGATGGGTCAGCTGTTTCATTAAACTGTTTAAGACAGGATACATCAGGTGTTAGACAATGGAAAATGTGTTTTACAATTTATTTATTTTTTAATTTTTTTTATAGGTTTTTCCTACATATGAATTCAACGCATTTTCATATTTTCTTTTTTCATCTTTGAAGCTATTGTAAATAAAAAGAACTTAATGATATCGTTTACACCTAGAGGAAGTGAATTTCCGTTATGCTTTCAGAAACTTGAAATAGTATTCGTAAAACGTGTATACCCCCACTGCTGCAATGTTATTAGTATAGCATTTTGCAGACCACAAAATCTTACACCCAAAAATTTAACAATTCAAAAAAATTACAAACCAGTCTAATGTCATACGTTAGCAAATCAATCCAGCAGATAGAAAATTAAATTATTAAAGCTGCTAATTCCATTATGTACTGTTCTTGTCACCGTTATTTTTCAGTGGTATGTAGTTCAATTAAATAGAGGGGGGGGGTCAAATATCGTTAAAAGCACACACGCCCGTTTTGAGTTTCTTTTATACAAAGTAGAGAGAATTCAATATTTTATTTTTGTTAACTTTATTAAATATTTAAATTCTCTCTTGCTTGTTACATTCTTGAAGAAAGCACGATGGAAAAAAACAAACGAATATAGTTTGTTATTTGCTGTAATATGTACACTAACTTCTCATAAAACCACAACCACAATTATATATGTTAAACCCGTGAATGCAATATCGCCTCTTATTTTACTTACTCTGTCATAGACTCGTCAAGACATAATGCAACTGCTTTTTACTGCATTTCCATCAACATTTAGAATCTAAAACAAGATTATAAATCCTTGCTACACACCTGATCATACATAAGAAAGGACTAGGGACTCTAGATCACTGTAATGGCCTCAGAAAATGTCCAAAATGTATTTTCGTTATTTTAAAAGCTGTTTTATTTATTTTGTATAGACATAACTTTGTCTTTAATAATACGTTTTATTTTTCATATTTATCGCGTGCGATGACGTCATCTGCAGCCGCGCGTGAGTCGTAGAATGCAGAAAATGTGAAAAATTCGTCTGACTATAATGTATTTATATATATTAAACTATTCCCGCAGTCATGAAACAACGGGAAACTTTCAAGACGTTTCCCTTATTAGAGAAGTTGTAACCTCAGAAAATTTTATGTTGTTTCACTCATGTGAGATACGCCAATTTTAAAGAAAATGGTTAGATAATATGGCAGGCAACAGTGACGTTTTTATCGCAGCAGCAGTTTACAAGGTATGTAACTTTCGTTTTACAAATATTATGTCACAATAAATGAGTAAAGTATGAAATTAAATGCAGTTTTACTTTATCAGACACCAATATTCTTAGAAATTAAGGAAAATCTTCAGAGTTGAAAAATATTTCCAGGCGGTGTTGATTTGCAGACGACGAGTGTTATGAAGAAATAAGCAAATCCAGCTTGGTTTATAAAATATTTGTATCAGACTGGTATTTTGGACAAATATTTCTCTATAAGAGCATTATATACAGTGGTATGCAATACTGTGAAACTTTTGTTAATCCGTTTTGAATATTTTGTTAAAAAAAATTCCAATCATAGAAAGCGATTGAGGGTCTATGCAGTTTCCGTACGGAACCAGTCAGGCCTACCTCACGTTCATCACTTATTGAAGACTCATTGTGGTACAATTTGAAATGGCAGAATAAATAATTAACATTCAATATAAGGTACATTTTGTTTCATCAATAATAAAGATAATCCATGAGAATTAACGACAGTACGTTAACTGGTGCCAGATTCTTTAGGGGACTCTAGTTCCAAACCCACTATGTTTATAACTGGAAGGGTTAGTGAGGAAACGCACTATGAAAAGAGTATTTATATTGATTTGCAAACATGTATAATACCATATCTTATATAAACAGTAGGTGTGAAACGATTAATCGATATATCGATGTATCGATACTTTTTCTATATCGATACCAATATCGATACAAGAGGGAAAGAATCGATACAAAACGATACTTACTCTATGCAAGTTACTTTAATCTTCAGCAGTCGTGAATAATTATTAGTCATTTGCCTTTTCATTCATAAAATCGAGAATTCATCTGAGACAGCCGTAGCAAGTACATGCACTCATTTTTGTCAGTACAAAATAAAAGCTATTGACAATACCCACTCGCCGTCTACAAATTAACACAAGGTGACTAACTCACGTGGTTCGAAATATGCCCCTTTCTCCCGCCCCAATTCCATGCTAATTAGTTTATCCTGTCAGCATCTTCAGCCACTGATAACATATATCAACGGAAAGAAGACATTGCAGATTTCTTCCCCATGTCCTTTACTGATCATTTGATAAACACTTTTACGCGAAATTTATATGTTGCATCGCATCTTGTCTGCTTGGATCGAACTGAAGGCTACACATCCGGTGTGTCACGCAGTGAAATAGGTTACATGCAATTCTGATTAGTAGTTATTGTTTGTTCAAGTCCAGGGTAAAACAATAACCACCAATCATAACTAACTGTAGCGTGTTCATTACGTGACAAACTGAAATATTGGCCATCCAAACTCTCTCCAAATATATACAAAGCAACATAGAAACTTCACACAAAAGTGACTATTAAATAATATGTAAAGTACTTAAATCGTACATGGGGAAAAAGTTTGGAATATCTCCTTTTACGTTGATATATGTAATCAGCGACCGGATAAAAAAAATAAAAATCGCACAGAATCGGCAAGAGGGGAGATTCCAAACCGCACGAGGTTTAGCCACCTCGTCAGTTTGTAGAAAGGGAGTGGGTGTTATCAATAATTTCCTTTTTCACTGACAGAAACAAATGTCCTTGGGCGCGGCATTTGATTTAT